>JARHVA010008284.1:0-125000 GCA_037957365.1 Torreya grandis | reverse complement strand
TCATAATTTAGACATTGATTACACATCCACCATCATTGACAGTAGCACTAGCAATTCCAATTGATCCCATAGTTAGTCTACTAGTTATAGATATTTTAGCAATAGTACCATCTTATACTACTATAGCTAATGAGAATCTTATATCACAGTTAACCCTGGTGGTAAATTTTGAGTTACCATATGTACATGATGTTGATATAAATTCATAAGCTTATTCAGATGATGATACAACACCCACACTTATAGATGATTATTTGTGTGAATTAAGCTTTATACCAGTCAGCCTTAAAAGGTATCAAGATGACTCTAGAGCTCTCATACCACATCCTATAGTAATTTTAGCATCTCACACTACACTTTCAGGACATCTTCCACATTCATGACCATAGTCAACTCACTTGGCACATACAGTTCACATGGTTACCTCTATGGTTATAGAACCAGTTATTTGGATTTAGGTAGGTAGCACACAACATAAACCATAGTTTATATTATAAATATTACTTAATTATATATTTATCATATTGCCTATGGTATGACATAGATCTATCAAAAAATTGTCACATCAAGATGGTCACCCATTTTCTACCTTTCATAGGATTATAGGCCATGATACAAAATCATGTACAACCTTATAATAGAGATTTATTAAACTAAAAGATCGAGGTATTATTTATATTATATCATCATAAGCTCCACCTCTTCCACTAAAGTCACTTAATAGTAGGGCTAAATGTCTAAGAGAAGAATTAGCATCTCCACCACTAGAGCAACCCTCAGTTCACCTTCAACATGATGACATCACAAACATAACATTCATAGCATATGATGATACTTATGATGATGATCTTGATGCATTTGATGATGGTTGAGATCCTTTCCTCCATTTTAATCCCCAGTAAGCTCCTTCTTTGGATCCCTTCCCACAACCAACCTAGTCTTTTATATTATGATGTATATGCTTGTATATAATTTCTTTCCATCATTAATTTTAAATATTATCTCCTACTTGATTGTACATAGTTCAAATATTTTCAAAAATACAAAAATAATATAAAAATTCAAAATACAAAAACATTCAAATATTTCAAAAACACAAAAAATATTTTTTTTGTATACATCATCCATGTTTACATTACTATTATCATAATAAGACTTAAATTTTATATTTCATGCTATGTTTTTCAATTTATCTACATTACCATGCTTCACTTGATCTCTTTTGAGTGTGTGTAGTGACATCCAGCTCTTTGATTCCTTCATTCTACCCATATAGAGGGCACTCTTACTTCTACATTAGAGACACACATCGATATACACACCCACTGGGGGTATATTCCACATGACTACACCATCCATGTTATGTCATTTCTACACTACACAGTCTGAGTTATCATATTGATGTGCATTCCTTACTTGATTATATATATTACTACATCGATATTTCACTGGTACCTAAAACTTGTGTATTTCTTAGCATATAACTAGTCTTTTACTACACATGTTTTACATACTTTCACATTTGCTTTGAATAGTTAGATGTGTTTGTATATTCTATTTCTTACTTTTGATTTCATTCCTTGATTAGAATAGCTTGTGTGATTGTGATTTCTAGTTCCATCTTGTTTTTTGTTTGTGCCTTAGGACATCTAATAATGTCCTTTGTTTGTATTCATCTATGTGCCTTAAGACATCTAGAAATGTCCTTTGTTTTTACTCTTTTATGTGCTCATGGCCATTGTGCCAACTTTGCTTCTTCCACTTGTATGTGTATGTGGAATTTGAGCATGCCTTCCATGCTTATCTTCTGGTTTGAGTGACATGTGTCTATGTCCCTTATTTGTGTGGCCCCTTAGACACCCTTATATGCTTATTGATTCATATGATTGTTTGCTTGTTTTATCCTCATTATGTGCAATTCCATGATTCCAATCATGCAATTATCTTACTTCTTGGATGCCATTATGGACATCATGATCCATCCCTCCATGCTTACTAATAACTAATAACTAATATCTAATATTACCAATCCAGTCTAATACTTTTCACATGCTCTTAAATTTTTATATATATCTGGGCATACCCCTTTTTATCTAATAATCTATCAATTCAAATATTCTTATATCTTGAAATATCTTGTCAAATATTCAATGTTATATCTTGCATCTATATAACTTAGCATAATTGTAAGACTACTTTTATTTTTAGGGTAGTCATGGTAGGTTCATCATTCCTACCCTTAGAAGATGTGGAATCAAATAGGGTTTTGTCACAAATATAAAACATCTTAAAAGTCAAAATAGTAGCATTCAAAACACTCAGTACAAAATCCAGAGGTTGAACCGATCAAACCAAAATAGAAAAATAATAATAGTTTTAGATCAGCAGTCAATTTTCACACTAGAAAACATAATCAAAAATGGATAGTAGCATCAAACATAGGGTTTTCTACATTTTGGCACTCCTATCTAGGTAGGACAACACTCAAGGTTTCTAAAAATAGGTAAAAAGTTTAGTTTGAGGATAGTTTTTGCACTTCTAGATCAGTTAGATTCAATAATTTTGGTATAGATTTCTCAGATATAGGGGGTTATCATGTGTGATGTGATGGTTCTTTCTTTCAATCTTTATTAGGTAGTTTACATAACTTTTACATCAAAATACATGTTCTACATATCAATAATTAGGGGCAATGTATGTGGAACATTGATCTTCTTTTCTTTTTGAGTGTAGATTATACATAGGCATTCTCATTAATTGCATGCCTTAGTCCATCTGTAGGTGGTTGGAATCACATTTGATTTAAACTTTCATACAATTTTATCTTTCTTATTCCTCAAGTTCCTGAGTTGGATTTCACATAATCATTTTGCATCAATTTTAGAGAGGCTTTCATACAATCCTATCCTCCATCTTTCAAAATGGCCGAGAATGGCCTAGTTTCCAACACACATTCAGGTTATCCATGCCATATTGTGAGATTTTCAACACATATATGGGCTCCATGAGCCATATTATATGACATATATTCTATATTGGTATTACTTCATAGCTTCGTTATATGGGGCAATGATGGAGCCAAAGGTCTAGCTAACCTTTGTATTCTTCAGCCACCTATTCAGAGGGATTAGACACATAGTCTAGATATCGATTAACACATGCATGATTCATTAAATTCACATATTTGATGACAATGGAGTCAAAGGGCCAGCCTTTGCATTCTTGAGCCACTTTCTGAGGAATTGAACACTCAGCTTTGTTCATGATATTACTTTTTATTCAACACACACTCAGCATCATCCAACATATTCCAGCATCACAATAGGTTTTGTATTGGTTTACATACTTGATGAGGTGTATTCATTCCTTTCTCTTCCTCTTAATTATCTCATGTATATTTTTATTTTAGATATAGTGTATCTAGTAAGAACTTATCTACTTTATGTTTTCATTATAGATTTACTATTTATTGTGTGTTCTCTATGTGCATCCAACATCACACAACTTCATGAGCTTCACCCTTATAGGTAAGTTCATGTATGCTTCTTATTTACCTTTATCCTAGTATTTTACTTTTTTATCACTAGAATAAAAGGGGGAAAATATAATCATGTAAAATGCAAAATTGTAAAACTTTAGTATGGTTAAGACACCTAATCCATAGGTCCTCTTATTGGCTCACACAACCCTTTTAGGCTACTTCTTTCACTGATTCCAAATCATCCAAATCTTTTTGGATTTATCCCTTTTAGACCTAGGCATCCCTTTCAGGCCTAGATCCATCCCCTAGGTCTCATCCCCTTAGGACAATAATGCCCAAATAAGAAAGGAACACTAGAACCTAGGGTGTCTTATTTTTGGTGTTGTTGTCTAATTTCACTTTTACCTCCAATAGTTAGATTCTTCTAGTTCCTTATATTTTTCCTTGTTGACCTCACATAAATTAGTTTAACCCATGATCATTAGTTTCCCTATAAAATTCCATTCAAAGTCTATTTAAAAGGGTTGACACTCATTTTCAAGAGAGACATAAGAATACAAGCAAGTACACTCAATAACTCTTCCCTAATCTTTGTATAAAACCTTACAATATTATTTAAAGCTTACTCAAGTCATTGTACTAGTCCCTAGCTAGTTGAAGCACATCCAATTTTTCATTCTAGTTTCATTAATCATACACAAATTGTACCAAGCACTTCAATGGGTTAACTACATTAGCTTGATCCCTCTTTGAAGTATTGGTATGTAAGCAGTGTGACCACACATAAGGTTTGAAGTGCATCTAGTGTATCCTTTACACACTAACCCCTTCTCTCTCTTTCCCAAATTTTCATTCAATTTCAATCATGAAGAGCTCTTAAGAGTTTTGGAAGATTAAAATAGGCACATAGTGAGCTTTGTGAGGTCCCCAACCCTAAAATTTTAGTGATAGGGTAACATAGGCATTATGAATAGAACCTAAAAATCCTGTAGCATTAGGAAAATATTGACAAAAAAGGACTATAACATGGAATAATAGGGTGTCATGTTTTTGATTGTCCTATCCAATTAAGAAATGAAGTTTAAAGACCTATTTTTATCTATTTCTTAGTCCTGCTCCTCCAGTATTAGACCTTGTCTCAGTCTAGATTAGCTAAAATAAGCTAAGTCTTAATCTGTCTCACTTCCTAATATATTTAGAAAAGGTAAAAATACAATCTATTTACATAGATTAGTAGGTCAATTCTTGCATATTTATTTATTAATTTACTTTGCTTTGCCCCTTTATTATTTCAAAATATAACTGTAATATTTTGAAAACAATAAAACAAAGATAGATGTTTCATGGATTAAAATGTTTCTACCCAAATATTATTATAAAATGCATTATTATATGTTATCTAATCATGGAAAATATGAAGGTAGGTAGGAATGATTTTTTTTGGATAGTCATAATAGAGATTACTTTTTATCTCTTGAATAAAAAGATAACAAAACAACCATTATTGACACTACTTGATTTTGGAAAAGATTCCCAAGTATATAGTGATGTAATTAGAACAACTATTAGAGTAATGATAAGTAAAAAGGGTAACCTTATTGCTTATTTAACACAAAAATTTAACAAATTAAAAATGAAATATTTAGTTTATTATCAAGAATGTTATGCAATAGTACAAGCTCTTAATAAGTGGAGATGTTATTTTTTTTAAATATTTTATTTTTTATATGAATTATTAAGTCATGAAACTTAAGAATAGTTAGGTAAGTAAAATGAAAATCATATAAAATAGGTGTATTTTCTTGAGATCTTATATTTTGTTTTGAAGCATAGGAGTGGGAGATCTATCAAGGTTTTAGATGCCTTAAGTAGATGAGCTCTTGATGTGAATCATATCAAAGTTTAAGTAATTGTATGAGGTTGATGAGGATTTTAGAGAAGAATAGATAACATGAAACAATCCCATAGAAAATGGATAGAAATACATGGTTTAATTATATGATTCAAGATGGGTTTTGTTTAAGGAGAATATGTTATGCATAGTTCAATATTATGTAAGAGATAACCTACTGAAATAAAAACATAGTCAAGGCTTAGCTAGACATTTTTGGTATGAAAATACATTAGAACTATTGAGTGACCAATATTATTGGCCATAAATGAGCATGATAATGAATAAGTTCATGTAAATATACCAATTTTTTCATTTTAAAAAATGTAAAATCCATAACATTGGACTATATCAACTATTACCCATTCTAGATATACCATGGGATACATTAAGCATGCATTTCAATTTTGGGTTGCCTATAAATCATCAAGATCATAAAAATTATTTTATTGTTGTAGATATATTTTTAAAAACAACACACATTATAACATGGGATAAAATTAATGATGTAAGAAATATTGCTAACCTATCTTTTGAAGTTGTGAGATTACATGGGTTATCTAGGATAACTATGTTAGATAGGGATACATAATTAGTTAAAAAAATTTGGAAGACATTATGGGATAAAATAGGCACTTGATTAGACTTCAGTCTAGCCTATCATCCATAAGAGGATGGGAAACTAGAGGTTATCGATCAAAGTCATGGAAATTTTATAAAATGTTTCATTAGAGATAAGCTCAAATAATAATATATTGTTCTAGATTTATCTAAATTTACTTAAAATAACTTATTGAATTGAAGCATAAATGAGTCCTTTAATTTTTTTATATGATAGCAACCAAATATTTGTGTGTGAATTGAGAAACAAAACTAATATGAGAATAATAAGTATGAAAGGTGAAAATTCATACAATATATGTATGATGTGCATATAGAAGTGAAAGGGGAATTAGAATACAAACATATAAACAAAAGGATAATGATAATAAAAAATAATGGAAGTTTTTTTGAAGTTTAGGATTTGATACTGGCACAATTACTGAAGGAGAGTTTTTAAAAAGGTGAATAAAAAAAGCTTAGATGGAAAAAAAATAACCTTGTAAAATTCTTATAAAATTATTAGCCAATTCATATGAAATTGAGTTTTCATATGGAGTGGATTTATCCCTAATATTCAATGTGTAAGATTTGTATCTATATTTGGTAGAGTAAGTAGGTGAAGAAGTGTCATATATGAATTATTCAACCATATATTTGATATAATAACTATCTTGAAGGAAAAAAGAAGAGATAAAATCCATTTTGGATGCACATATTAGAAAGAGGATAAGGGTTAATGAGTACTACAAGTACTTAGTGAAGTGGAATAACTGAGTAAAAGACAAAATTTGTCTAAAAGCTTCTCAAGTTGATAAACATGGATCAAAAATTGAGGAGCTCAAAATGGGCTCATGAGTAGGAGCTCATGGATAATTTGATTTACACTAAGTTTTGTAACACAAGACCATCTAATGTGTAGATGTAATCTTGTATCACTAAAAAATATAGCAGGAATATTGTTATAAGTTTTTAGGTTAAATTTCAAGTCTATGAATGCCACTGATACCAAGTTTTTAGTTTTGGTGTTGTAACTATATTAGATGACATAGATATTACAATAATATCTTCATCTATTCCCATTTTCTTTACAAATCCCAATTATAATTTAATGGAGGATAGATAATTTTTTTATTTATAGCTTCCATTATAAGTATAAAATACCCCTCACAAATTATATAAATGTTTGTAGTTGTGTTTTAAACCCCCATGGAGTTTGTAGTGAATACAACAAGATCCTTAGTTATTTTTAAATTTTTAATGGATCTACAAAGTTATGGTGGAGAAAAGTGATCATGTGAGTCAAGGAGTTCATGATTATGAAAATTACCATAATCACATCCTACTCATATAGGTCTCAAGTCAATGGTGGGACCATAGTTTTAAGTGAACACATGACCAATTCATCAATTAAGCTTAATAATTTCATGGGTCTACTAAGTAAGAACTTCCCTAGTATTCTAAGCCTTAAGAAAAAAATGAAGTAATAATATTTGTAGAGTTTCATAGAAATTGGAAAAAACCCATAGACTAAATAAAGAGTGGAAACATAACCAATTTAGTAATTAAATTTAATAAGTTCATGACACCACTAAGAATGAAGCTCCTTAGAATTATCAACCCTAGGAAAAGTAATGAAGTATGAATTTTTCATGGATTTATTTGGTATTGGGAAGCATCCATATACTATATTAAACTTCATATAGTCCACTTGCCTTGAATACACCCCATTGACCCATAAAATTCATGGAGTGTTCAAAATTTATGGATTTCATGAAGTGTATGAAGATAATAGGATCATGAGGAAAACTGTGTGTAATGTTCAAAAAAATTATAGAGGCTAGGAGTTTGTGGAAGGAGAATTTGAGATTGTGATGTCTGTATCAATTTCATATATTCATGGTGATCAATATTCATAATAATCATGGCATAATTTATGTCACACATGGATCTTAAAAAATCCATAAATTCACATGTGACCACTAATCCAAGGTTTTTTTTATCTTATTGTAAGACGATGAGATATTTGGATTGGTAATGGATATGTGGCATGAAATATCATCAGGATAAAATTGTTCATGGGGAAATTTGAAGAAACCATATATTATAATGGTTCATATATCTCTAGATCCATGAGTATTTATGAATATGTGGAATTAAAATAGATTAAAAGATAATAAGGATCACAACCATATTAAATGGGTTCCCAAAAGGGAAAAGTATTGAGATAAAAATAGAGTAATAATAGAGACATAGTTAATTTAAATACCTAATATGATTTTTAATTTCAACATGAGTTTCTGAATGTAACTTGTTTTATAAATAAATTAAATGTTGTTTATTACATTTTTCTTATGTTTATGTGTGGTTATATATGATAGATTAATTTTTAAGGAGTAAAAAATCCATTAATTTTTGCCCCTTTAAATCCCATCTGCACCACAAGTCATATGGTTTAGATATGCTCTTTATTTTGGTTACCTTTTAGGACACAATTAAACATGGGGAGATATATATATTGGGCATGAATACTTTGGTTCAACTATATCATGGTTTATATATAATCTAAGTATGTTATCATTGAATGAGTCAACCTATTATTTTAATTAGATCCAAGATTTGTATAAGCCTCTAGGTTCCAAGTCCTTACAAAACCTGGGTACTTTTATTGGACTATGTTTGTGGTTTCAGGTCCCTGAAAAACCTGATTTTGATGCTGCTCTTCAGTAGGTTTCAGGATTGCTTTTCCTGGTGGTGGTTAATGTTTTATCTTTTCTAATTTTGTTAAAGGGTTTCGTGGTCCCTTCAAAACCTGCTTTTACCGTAATCTAAAACAATGGGTAAAATGTGTTATAGGTCTAATGGTAACCTCCAGGTCATTTAATTCATAGTAGTATTAAATATCAATTGTTCTATATAGTGACTTAGGGTGAGATTTAAAAAAATTATATTATGGAATAGTAGATTCATGGGAATCATGGAATTACTTTTTAGTGTTGTGTGTTGGAAAACAAATTATAAATTAATTTCTTTGTGGATAGAGCACTATTTTTTGTGAGAGTATTCTAGTTTAATTTTGATAACCTCATTACACATTATCCCTTAACAATGCCACCTTATTATAAAAACTATATTATGGAGTCATGAATAAGAGGAGAGTATGTTGATAGTTATGTGTATTATTATTACAATCAAAGAAAGAGCCTTAACCCTATAATTAGAGAAAGAGATGGAGGATAGATCAAGTATTATTCTATGAGTAAGAACTAATATATATATATATATATATATATATATATATATATATATATATATCAATTTTAATTATGTTTTATTTTATACTTTGCATATGTTAAACCCCTTAGGTATTACTATCACTTGGATCTTGCACTTGTTCACTTAGTTTGTGATTCAATGGAAACAATGGGATCATCCACAAGGTGTGGGACCTTGGATCTTTGGGATGAACCTTTAAATAAGGTTAGTTCCTTCATAAACTAAGATGTACTTGATATAATATCATTTTTATGCCTAAAATTATACTAAAATCCCAATTTGCAACTAATACTATAATTTTATCATGGAAAAGGATAAGGATGAGCTAAAATTATAAATAGGTGATGCACCAATAGTCTAGATATCTCCTCCAATTACTTTAACAACATAATAAATCCCCATAATTGATGAGAAACTACACAACTTATACACAAATTGTAACTTTTATAACCTTTTCATCAATATTTCTTATGAAGGTGGAATTATACATAACATAAAACTTGAAAATAAGGGTGTAAAAGTGATAGGACAATAACAAAAGGGATTGAAACATCTGTAATTTAAGATCAATATTTCAAATTTTACACAATATTAAATAAACATAGACAATGTAGAAGAGGCAAACATTAAATTTATTGAATTTAAGGTATTAATATAGTATTAAAACACTCAAAAAGACTAGATTTTTATCATACCCAAGAGGAGGGATCATGAACAAGTCATTCTCAATCTTATAAATGCGAAAATGGAGATGAGAGAGTGGAATAAAGAACTAGAATACCTCATGAATGTTGTTGTTACTCTATTAATATAGACTATGAAAAATAAAAAATAGAGGAAAATGGTGTCATTAATCCATCTCTAATGTATTAGGCCTCCCCCATCAAGATCTTCAATGAAATTTCATATAGTATTGGGAGAGGAGACCTCATTCTTTGCTATTTTTAAATCTTAGTAAGGCTTATGGATGATTTATGTGATCCTTAAATGCTTCTATATCCCTTTTAAACTACCATCTTAATAGCCTTAACTCATCCATTTCCACCTCCCATACATGCATGCTAGAGACAATCTAGCCCAAGTTGACTTGCCTCCTTAATTGTCATGCTTGGAGAGTGTTTGACTTGAAAGTAGACCTCATATGCCTATTTTAATTTTTGGGTTAAAATAAAATGATTTCAACTCCATGTATGGATTTACACACCTCTAGGTGTAGTTTTCATTATCTTCATATCTCTTTGTGCTCTTTATGACCATTAATCTTCAACCATAATAGTGCTTGACGGGATGTGAAATCAATCTTAAAGTTCATGTGAATAATTCTTGGAGAGGTTAATAAGTTGGTTCATATTCATATTTTACCATGATAAATCATTGAAAATCTTAAGAAAAATGCAATCTGATGCTTTGAAACTCCCCTTTTGTACCCTATAAACTTACAATCAAATTTTTACAATCCTCACAAGACCCTTAGAAACCTACTACAACATTATGAATATAGTTTTTAGAGAGCCTTTGAGGTTATAGGGAACTATTGATCTTGACCTTGGTGATCTATCATGATTCTTGATATAAAAACAACAAATTTGGTACATTTTAGCACCCTATAGGCTTGCATTTGTCATAAAGAATGAAACGATGGAAAACTACCTACAACCTAAATTGTAGTCTCTATAAGCATATAGAAGAGGTCTTAGACATGATTTAAACCATGTTAATTTATAATTATCATTCTAACAACTTTAATTTTAGGTCTTTGATCATGAATATCTATTTATAGCATTCAAACTTTACATGAGAAGTTAGGAACTATATTTTTCTTTATATAGGTTTGTAGTTAAGTATTTAAGTCATGAAACTCTTACAAAAACATTGTTATTTCCCTCTATATACCTCCATGTCATGCTATAAAATTTGTTCTTCACACTTTATAAAATATATAATAGTCATGATTTTATTCAAGACCCTACTCCTAAGCCTTATGAATCACCATTGAGACTTTAATCTTGTTCACAATGTGCAAACAATCACTACAAGATTTATATTAGAACATAACTATCTACTGAGAGTTGGGGGGGGGATGAATCAATATAAATTGACTAACTTAGTCCATTTTAAACTTGTAATTTAGAATAAAAGTATATGTAGAGATCACATACACACAAATATAAATAGCACTAGATATACTATGAAAAACCCAATATGGGAAAAACCACCATGAGAATAGCTGCTAGAATACATAGTTCTAATATATCCTTTCAATCAAGAACCTCACTAGTTCTAATGTTTAATGGCAACAACATTAAGGAGACACCAATATATTTATTTAAGATCACCTACTCTAAGGAAGCATCAACTCATTAAATGAGCACCTACTAATTAGATCTATATTCAAAATATGGAGCTACAAGTCTAGGTTACAATATTGATTCATAAATGAATCTAATTCCAATTATTTGTTACAATTCTATTCTATAACTTCTCAAACTCTACTCTTCATCTCTCTCTTCTCTTTCACCCTGCCCCTCTTGCTCTATGTCTATATATTTTATATTTGACACAATTTAACAAATTTAGTAGATAATTAATCTCTATCTCTCTCTCTCTTAATCTGACTCTTTTTAATAGCTATATCATGTATCCTAGATGACATATACAAGCATTTGATCTAGGATTTTGCATCTTCTCTATGTTTATACTTGTTTACTAACACATCATGCTAACTTTATAATCAATTCATGTTTCTTAAATAACAAGTTTCTTGCATCTTGAACTCATCCTCCACCACCATGTTTCTTGATCTAATTACTATTTTTATCATATAATGGGCTTTATTTTTGATGTGCATGCCATATTACACAAATTTGATCAATCACCATAATTAATTTCACTTCTATATCATATTTTATGGCTTATCTACATGTTCCTCCACTTGACCATTATGATGAATAAATATTTGAATACTAACTATTGATCTTAAGTTTCATGGCATGTTCTAATTATCCTCATTAAATTTTATCAACTTTAAAACACATCTATTAGATCATGTTCTGATAGGCTCATCACTCTTTTAGATCCTTATATGTTTTCAAGCTTTAATTTTCCAACTTTAAAATATATCCATTAGATCTTTTGATCTCAACTCTTGCATGTTATTAGATCATTAAATTTGTATGAATTTTACCTCTGTCTAACATTAAACCTTGAGCTCTTAATCTTATCTCATTACTTCGCTATGTCAATCTCATCGAACTATCTCAGTCTTTAACTCACTTTTTTCTCATTAAAAATCAAGCACATTATCCCATTAAGTCCACTCTCTCTATTAGCTATTCATTTCATGATCATCACTCATCATTTGATCTTTTGACAAGCTTAAAATTTGTCTCTGAAAATCTTTTATGAGTGTGACACTTGATACCCTTACATGCCTTTTCCACCTCTACTATCAGTTCTTTCTATTGAGATACTTATCATTCCTCCATTAATCCTTGACTATTTTACTTTAAATTTCTTTGTAGATTTACTATGTAAGATTTGGGATTGTGACACTTGTCACTAGCATATCTACTTAGAGGTGCCTTTTACAAATTTACTTTGTTATGCTTCATTAGATATTCAATGTATAATTAAGCACTAACCATTGATTGAGCTAGGATAAATATTAAGTCAAGGACTTAGGAAATATAAAGTCTTTGAATGTTGCTCAAGATGGTAATTACTAGGTTGAAGGGGCTAGTTGTACAATGATGAGCAAGACTTAAGTAACCAATTCCTATCTATAGTCAATCAACATAAAAATAGAACATGCCTATGAATGCCATGGATTAAACCCTTAGGGTTTAACTAAGAAACCCTATAATATCCAAGATCAAAGATAAACCAATTCTAATCTCATTTATTCTCAACTAAACCTGCAAACCATATATTTAAGATGCTCTTGAAAAAATCATAACAAATCTTCTATTAATTTCACTTCAAGTGATCTAGATATGGTCTATATAAAATCATAAAAACTTTGTACTGTACAACTTTAAAACATGATCCTCTCTCCATCAATCGTCCCTGATCGTCTCACATCAATGATAATCAAATTAGCAATAATCTCCCCATTTGGCATTGATAGAAAATTAAATGCTTTGATCTTATAATACTTCGTTCCTTCTCTAGTATTACTTGTATTGGCTTATGATGAACTTGAGATGAAACTATTCATGCCAAAATTGCTTCCCCTTAGGAAATAAAACATTTTCCTAAACTCAAATTAGACACATGATCTATTATTTCAAAATTTTATAGAGAAAATTTACACTTTTTCTCCCACTTTGAAATCAATGTAAAAGGGACTCCAAAACTCTCACAATTTGTCCAAATTTTTCTCCCTTTTTATCAGATAAAGGAGTTTATCCAAGAATATGCAACCTTCAACTCATTAATTTTTTTCAAAAATATGCATACCTAAGTTTCCTTTTCTCTCTTCTTCTAGGGATTAATAAGACTTATGTGATACTCCCCATGGACTCATGCCCTATAACTAGGATCTGGTGATATGATGTAGGAGCCACCACTCCCAATTTTTGTCACAAATACTCAAATTGTTCCTTGTGAAGAGGTTTGGTAAATATGTCTACAAATTTATCCTGAGTTGGCACATACTCCATTATGACCTCTTGATCTACAACCTTTTCTTTTAAGAAGTGATACTTGATTGATATGTGTGTAGTTATGGAATATATCACTAGATTATTTGATATTATAATAACACTTGAATTATCACAAAGAATAGAGATAGGTTATTTGTACTCTACCTTGATGTCTTTGAGAGTTTGCTTCATCCACAAGACTTGAGTGTAACATGTCACTGCTGCAACATACTCTATTTCTACTATAGAAAGAGTAACTAAATCTTTATTTTTTATCAACCATGAGACAATTCTATTTCCAAGGAAAAATGCACCATCATAAGTTATTCTTATATCATCCATAATTCTTACCCATTGAGCATTTATATATGATGTCAAAGTGAAATATTCACTTTTATGATACCAAAGACCATAGTCAAGTCTAATCTTTATATATCTAAAGATTATTTTCATTGCATTGACATGTGAATCTTTAGGAGCATCTTGAAATATTGCAACGATGCATACTATTTTCATGATATCGGGTCTTGATGTAGTTAGGTACAAAAAGATACCTATCATTGATATTTACATAATTTGATTTGCATTTAGGGACATCATTTTTTATCAACTTACAACTAGTTATCATGGGAGTACCTATTGTCTTTATATCTTCCATTACAAACTTCTTGAGTATTTACTTAGCATATTTGGTTTGGGATATAAATATCCCTTCAACAATTTGTGGTATTTGTAGACCTAGGAAGTAAGAAAGCTCTCCAAGCATAGACATCTCAAACTCATTTTGCATTTGAATAGTAAAGTCTTTACACATTTTTTTGTTATTGCTACCGAAAATGATATCATCTACATATAAAACAATAATTATCATATGATCACCTTCTAATTTAAAGTACAAAATTATATCTACATAACCTTTATTAAATCCTTTTTTTTTTCAAGTACTGGTCTAATCTTGAGTACCATGATCTAGGTGACTATTTTAGACCATATAGAACTTTCTGTAGTCTGCACACATAATCTTTTTCCTCTAACAACTAAAAACCTTTAGGTTTTTTAATGTAGACTTCATCTTCTAGATTTTCATTTAGGAAAGTAGACTTAACATCCATTTGATAGACTTTGAACATATTATAAATAGAGAATGGTAGAAACATTCTTATTTCTTTCAATCTAGTAACTGTAGCAAATGTTTCCTCAAAATATACGTCATCAACCTATGCATATCCTTTGCAAACCCATCATTACTTGTTTTTTATAATAGTTCCATCCTCATTGAGTTTGTTTATAAAGACCCATTTTGTACCTATTACATTTTTGTTTCTAGGTCTTGGAACTAATTCCCAAGTTTTGTTCTTTTCAATTTGGCTCAATTCTTTTTCCATGGATTTTAGCCAACTCTCATCCTTGCTAGCTTCAACATAGCTATTAGGATCAATTTTAGACATTAGAGAAAAACTTATTTGCTCCTTATTCATTGAAAATATTCTCTTTATCTGAACTCGTTCATTTTTATTACTAATGATCTACTCTATAGGATTATCCTTTTGAACAAATATTGTAGGTGCCTTTTCATTTACTTCCTCATGTTCTTCACTAGATACTTCTTCAAAATTTGATTCGTTATTATAGATTTCTCTATCATGTTTAACATGTTCAAGCCTTATTCAACCTTGATATTGATGCTCTCTATGATCTTGTGTAGCCTTTTGTTTTAACATATGTAGGCTTTGATTTGGGTGAAATAACCAAGAAATATTCCTTCATCACATCTTGATTCAAAGATTCCCAATTTTTCTTATTTTCTCCTAATATAGCATTTACTTCCAAACACTCTGAAATACTTAACAGAGGTAGGTTTTCCATACCATAGTTCATAGAGATTTTTATCACTATTTACCCTTAGTTAAACTCTATCCAAGATATATACTATTATTTGGACTGCTTTTCTATATTATTCATCAAGTAACAAGGCCTATTTTAACATTGTTCTAGCCATCTCCTTGACTATCCTATTCTTTATCTCAATAACTCCATTCTAGTGTAGAGTCCTTGATACAGAGTAATGCCTTTTGATTCCATACTTCTCATAGTACTCTATGAACTCATTTCAGGTGAATTCTCCACCTTTATAAGATCTTAAGCATTTGATTTTTCTTCCAATCTCATTCTCTACCATGGCCTTAAAGATCTCAAATATTTCAAATGAATGAGACTTAACCTTCAAAAATGTTACCCATGTTATTATTTAGTAATAATATATAAATAACATGAAGTATCTCTCTCCTTTAGTTCCTCTTGTCTTAGTAGGACCACAAAGATCAGTATGAACTGATTTTAGAGGCTTTGTAGTTGCATACTCTTTTTTTTGAAATCTAACTCTTATCTGCTTGCCTTGTTGACATTCCTTGTAAGTAGTGTCTGTATGTTTGGTTATCTTAGGCATGTATCTAACACACTTATTTGATCTCACCTTTACCAGTATGTCAGAATTTACATGGCCCATTCTTTTATGCCATAACCAACCCTCATCAATCTTTCCTATTAAGTAACTAATACCATTCACTTCACTAATATTAAAGATATTAATTTAAGCTATTTTCCCTTCTACTACTATTCTTATATATCTCCTTATCATTTATCCTTCTACATTAAATGTGGCCTTATATCATTTATCACAAAATTGGTTGACACTTAGCAGATTGTGTTTCAATCCTTCCACATAAAGAACATTATGTGTAGACAATTTTCCATCTATGTTCAAGGTTCCTTTACCTTAGATCTTTACTACAGTGTTGTATCCTAAGTTGATATATCCTCCATTACATTTTCTCATTTTGATGAAATTATTCTTGTCACCAATCATATGTTTTGAGCAACCATTGTCTATTACCCACAAATTTTACTCCTTGGCATGGAGTGCAATTTAAGAAATCATAGATTGATCTTTCACTTTCAACACATCATTGGGTTTCTTATTTGTATTTTTCTTCTCCTTTCCATATATTTGTGAGACCTTTTTCACATTAGGAGGCATGCCTTTATTTTGTATTTTTGGTCTTGCAATGTTTTTTCCACATTGTTTAGCTATGTGACCAAAATGATTATAATTATAGTATATTACATTTATATCTAACAAGGGAGAAAATGAATATTTTCTTACAAAGGTTGTTTTAATTTAAGGTATAACTCTACATTCACTATACTTATGACCAAATTGATTACATTTATAATAATAACCATATAAAAATGAAAAATACCTAGTCATAGCATTTCTTTATGCAGGATGAGGAAATCTTCTTAACTCTAGGTTCTTCATATCTTTCACTTTTATGAAACCATTTGCATAAACTACCTTTGTCTTCTTCTTTTCTTCAATATTATTTTATCTTTCATATTTATTCATATCATTGGTGCCATTATTTGTCTTTATATCCTTTCAACATTTCTGCTTCTTTATTCTTCTTTGGCTTTGAAGTTGTAATATAAATTTTCAGATGTACTAGCTATGAAACCTTTACTTTTTTCATAATGAAGACTAGATCTCTCTTTTTAAGTCTTTTGAGAGTTGATCAAATCATCAAGAATGTCTGATCCTCCTTTTAGCTTCAGACCTTTCCCTATTTATTCTTTAGCTTTATCAAGTTATTTTCTCAAAGCCACTACTTTTGCTTCTAACTTCATGCATTCATTAGATTTAGGTTTTAGTTCAATTTTGACTACATATTCTATTCTTTTATACTCCTCAACCTGTGTCTTTAGGTTAAACACCATATGATCAGATGTTTGAAGACTTTTGGATAATTTTTCAATCTCCTTTTATCCAAGCTTCTTCTATTTTGAGTTCTCTATTCTCAGCTTATCAATTTTATCTAGAGCATAGATGATTTCACACTCTAGATCCACTTCTCCTTCCTATTATTCATCAGTGTCTTAAAATTCTTCTTGATCCATAAAATTTGATCCTAATGTCATGAATATGACTTAGTTTTCCTCATCCACAAAGGCACAATCATGGTCATCATCATAACTATCACAATCATCTAATGAATAATTGTCTTCTTTTGTGTACAAGCCATTGTTATTTTTGAAGTTCTTCTTAAAATAGTGGGATTTCATATTTTTACTATCTTCTTATTAATAAAAGTTATCCTTTTTGTTATAAGGGAATTTAGAAGTAAAATTTCCTACTTGACCATAATTAAAACATTTAAAGGGTAATTTACCTATTTACTTTCCAAATCCTCTTTTAATCTTCTAGAAAAGTTGGCATCTTCTTCATCAGTCTCCTTAGATCTAGATGTAGGTGCTTCTACCTTTCTTAGATTGGATGCTTTGAATGCACATTCTCTCTTGAAGGTATCTATTTTTCCCATTCTCACCTCATATGCTATGAATGTTCCATGCAAATCATCAAAAGTGAGTTTATATAAATCTCTTGATTCCTCTATTATAGGTATTTTTGAGTCATACCTTGATGGTAGAGATCATAAGACCTTTTTGAAAATGATATAATCCTTCATCTCTTCTTCAAGGCCTTTGATTTCATTGACTATTTCATATAGTTTAAGGAGGTGGTCTATAATTTTCTCTTCTTCATTCATTTTAAGGCTTTCAAAATTGCCTTTGAATGTTTTTAGCTTGGCCTACTTTACCTTGTCATCACCTTCATAGATTCCATTTAAATTGTTTTAGATATATTGTGAAATTTCAAAATGCATCACTTTAACAAACTCTAATTTTGAAAATACATGAAGGATATCATTCTTTGCCTTGACATTGCTCTCATATGCCTTCTTTGAAGCTTGATCAGTAGGACTTGTAGTAGGACCCATATATTCATTTACAATAGACATCAATACATCAAACCCTAATGAAGATAAATATGATTCCATTCTAATTCTCCAAAAATAAGAGTTTGATCCATCAAAGAGAGATGATTTATTTGATGAAGATCCTTTTTTACTATCTATTTGTGTTCATCATCCAAGATCTACCTAAGATGATTAAGCTTCTTCTAAGGAACCAAGGCATTGATACCAATTGTTAGAACAAAATTATCTACTGATGGGGGGGGTGTGAATTAGTATACTAACTAACTTATTTATTTTTAAAACTTTTAATGTAGACTAAAAATATATGTAGATATCACATGCACACAACTATGCATAACATTAGACATACCATGGAAAACCCAATATTAGAAAAACAACCATGAGAATAGCTACTAAAATCAACTATTTTAATCTTGACTCACAATCAATAACTTCATTTGTTATAATGTTTAAGGGAACTAAGCCTAAGGAGACACCAATCCCATGATTTAAGAGCACCTACTCCAAGGAAGCACCAACTGACCTTATTTGATGGAACCTACCAATAATATATATATTCAAAATATGGAGCTACAACTCTAAAAACAATATTGACTCACAAATGAATCCAATTATAATTATTTTTTAAAATTATATTATATAATTTATCAAACTCTACTCTTGATCTCTCTCTTCTCTTCCATGATACCCCTCTTCCTCTATGTCTCTATATTTTCTATTTGACACAATTCAACCACTTCAACAGCTACTTACACTCTACCTCTCTCTCAATTTGACTCTGTTCAATAGTTGCATCTTGTATCCTAGAAGATATATATATATATATACACACACACACACACACACACACACACACACACACACACACACAGATATATATAAGCATTTGATCTAGGTTTTCACATATTTTTTGTGTTCTATTTGACACAATTCAACCACTTCAACAACTACTTGCACTCTACCTCTCTCTCTCAATTTGACTCTATTCAATAGTTTTATCTTGTATCCTAGATGATATATATATATATATACATATATATATATATATATATATATATATATATATATACATACATATATATATACATATATATATATATATATATACATATATATATATATATATATACATATATATATATATATATATATATACATATATATACATATATATATACACACACACACACACACACACACATATATATATATGTATGTATGTATGTATGTATATAAGCATTTTACCTAGGTTTTCACATATTTTTTGTGTTCATACTTTTTTACTAACACATCATGTTAATTTTAGACTCAGTTCATATATCTTGAACAACAAATTTCCCATGTTTTGAACTCATGCTCGACCACAATGATTCTTGGTTTCATTAATACTATTAGAATATATTGGTCTTTGGTTTTGATGCACATGCCATATTACACAAATCTAATCAATCATCATAATAAATTTCATTATCTATGTCATATTTTATGGCTTATCTGATTGTTCTTTTGCTTGACCATTGTGATAAACAAATATTTGAATATTGAAAACTGATCTTAAGTTTGACACCATGACCTAATGATCCTCATTCAATTTTCTCAAATTTATAATGTGTCTATTAGATCAAGTTATGACAAGATCATGCACTCCTTTGGATCCTTATATGATTATGAGCTTTCATGTTCTAACTTTAAAATGCATCTATTGGATATTTTGATCTTAGCTCCTGTATTCCATTAGATCTTGAAATTTACACAAAATTTACCTCTATCTAATGTTAAACATTGATATCTTAATCTAATCTTGATTCTTCTTGAGTCTTTAGAACAAATATACTCCATTGATCTCACAAACTAGCTCAGTCTTTAACTCACCTCTATCTCATTAAACATCAAACACTTGATCCCATTAATTCCATTCACTTTGTTAGATCTTCATTTCATGATCATATACCCACTATTTGATCTTATAACAAGCACAAAATTTATCTCTAAAAATATTCCATGAGTGTGACACTTGGCACCCTTACATTCCTTTTATACCTTTACTATTAGTTATGGATATTGAGTCACTTAACATTCCTATGTTAATCCTTGACTATTTGACTTCAAAAAACTTTGTAGATTTAATATGTAATCTTGAGGATTGTGATACTTGTCACTAACATGTTTACTCAAAGGAGCCTTTAACAAATTGAATTTGTTACACTCTATTAGATCCTCAACATATGATTAAGTGATAATCATTGATCAAACTAAGATAAATCTTAAGTCGAGGAGTTTGGAAATATAAAGTTTTAGAACATTTCTCAAGCTATTAATTACTAGGTGGAAGGGGTTGGTTGTAAAATGATGATGAATACTTAAGTTATAACTTAAGTAACCAGTTTTTATCTATAGCTAGTCAACATAAAAATAGAAGATGCTTGTGAATGCCATAGATTAAACCCTTAGGGTTTAATTGAGAAACCTTGTAATGTTTGAGACCAAATATAAATCAATTTTGATCCCATTTCTTCTTAACTAAACCTATGGACCATATATTTAAGATGCTCTTTAAAAACCATCTTCTATAAATTATTATTCAAGTGGTTTATAAATGGTCTCTATAAAATCATGACAATGTTACATTGTGAAACATTAAAACATGATATTCTCTCCATCAATCCTACTTGATCCTCTAACATCAATGATAATCAAATTTCCAACACTTAAATGAATTTTATAGTTTTTGCAGGGCATTTATAATATTTGATGACAATTGAAAGGAGTATGTATTTTGTGTCATCTTCTAAATTTTATCATGCAAACTTTTCCAAACTTGCTTATAAATTTTGAAACTCATTCTACCCTATCAGTTGGGCTTGAAATTCTGAAACTTTCTACTCTATTAGATATGCATGTAGTTAAGTTCCTTTAAATCTCAAAATCCTCAAAGGCCATGACTATTGTATTCATCATGCCCTAAAGGAGAAGGTTTTAGACCAGTAAAGTTTTTCATCACCTCATATTTCATTCATTATTTTTCACCCATAAATATTATTATATAGACCTATAAATTATTTTTAGAATCTTACAAGCCTCCATAATCTTATTGGCCATGTAATTCACTAGTAAGTATTTGGAACATACTTGAAACTTTTATATATTTCATCCCTCTAGGTCAATAATAATTTAATGATTCTTGAGATGCCTATTAATTATTGAATTATACTTGTAAGTCTTGGTGAGACTAATGATACCTTATACTTTGAAATCCTAGATATAGGAGCCTATAGTAGATTACTTCTAATATTGAAGAACATGACTTTAGTTGTAGGCTTGAGGGATCTCAAAGAGGCCATTCTACTTCATCATAGTGATAAGATATTTTTAAGGGATCTTGATAGCTATGAAGGCTATTTAAAACCTAAAGGATTGTTCCACCCTTTAAGATGATTGAAACCTCACCATGATACTTAGAAGACCTATAATGTGCAAGTTCAAGAATCCTTGAGAAAGCTTTGAGAAGGTAATTGTTATTCATGAAATCTCTAGTCCATCTATAGGCCTAATCATGCTCTTTTCAATCACTTCAATAAGGATTCCAATCAATTCAAGAAGTATGCCACTCATCTAAGATTTATACATGTGTTTTATAAGTTTTAATAACTAAAAGATATTTAACTTTATCTATCTTATACCTTTAGATGTTTTAGGGATTAACACACTCTTTCCTAGAATCAAAAAACCTTACATTCTTTATATAAACCCAAAACATTCATGGAAACTTTTCTCTTGGACCTCACAGGGATTACATAGACTTTTAAACATATTAATATGAACCATATCATCATGGAGACATTATATCAACTTAAAAACCATTCCAATCCATTGGTAGACCCTTTAGATGTGATAGCAAGACATATAGGCCTACACATATCTTCTTTGAGGATGAAAACCATGGAATGTGCCATTTTATTCTTAAACACCCTTCCCTTGATATTATATACATTTTAAAATACTTTTATATTATTTAAATGAGGTAGGTTACCATGAAGAGTCTTTATCATGCTAGGAACTTCCCTACTTCACTGGTAGGCCTGTTGATAATTTTTTGGCAATTCTAGAGCCTTGAAATTGATTGGAACCATTAGTTCCACTTATAAACATGAATTGAGGTATTTTAAATCAACAACCCCCTATTGAAATATTTTACAAGGATGTATGACCTCATTTATATTTCTTTATAATTGAAAACCTTCAAAAAGGTGAAAATATAGCCTTAGGTTTTAGAGAGCTTTTAGCTTTTCTATTATGTCCTTCTTGAAGTGACATTATTCTTACCTATTCCATTTTATCATCATTATAAAAGGAGTTATAATCATATTAAAAATATAAAAGAATTTATTTGACCCATGCACTAACATAACAAATCTATAGACATCCAATTTCTAACACCATTTATGTTGATATTGTCAATTTTACTCAAATGCCCAAATTTAGGCCAAAATACATAAAACATGCTAAATGGTTTGAGCTTATTTTTTACAAGTGCCAAATTAGGCTAATGTATCTTATTAATCAAATTTGACCCCACAAGTCAAATTAGGATCCTATAGGAAAAAAAATCATCTTTAGAGGTTTATTCGGGGTATAATGTTATGTAATGAGGTGTATTACAGGTTAATTTATATTATTTAATGTTATATTAGCCTTGGTCCTTAGTCATTTTGATCTTCTTAGTCTTAGGAGTCATTTTGAGGTCAAAAAAGGGGAATTTAATGACTTATACAACTTCCTTAGGAAGTGTGAAGGATACAAAAGGTTATTTCATGTGAAAAGTGTCCCATTATTCCTTATTCAACTCTTCCTAACTAAAAAGTTACAAGTTATTTAGAAAAATAGGTAGTTTTATTGAAAACTTGAGCATTTCATGAGGTGTAAAAAATTGTACAACATCCTAAAGTTTGGTAAGTTCCAAGAGTGTCCCTTTTTCTCCATAAAACAACTTTAGTGATATTTTTGATCAAAAACTTCAAAAAATCAAGAAAACTACTTATCTCTCCTTCCACTAGGCTTGGTAAGAAAAAGTAGTATTCAAGTTTGTACTTGGTATGGTAAACATGAGAGGTTTCAAGTAAAATTATCCTAAGGGTGTATTTTACCCTTATTTATATTCCATTTTATGTTTGGTTGTAGATAAATGAAGGTCTGATCTTTATGAACCATTCCTAAGAGGTTAGACTATCGAGTTTGCTTACTAATCCATGTACCCTATATGTTTTACCTTAGTTTGAGAAAGTTCATACAATATAGATTATAGGATTGATTACAGTGGTCTTATAGTCTCCTCTCACATTTTCCCCATACTTTATTTCAATTTTAGAGTTTATTTGAAGAGCTAGCCACTTCAAATTTTCATATTAGTCCCATTCTATGTAGTAGGTAGGTTTCCACCATTTACAACCTATTAATGTCTTATCAATGGTGTCAAAGGATGTTTATGGTTGGTTTCCATGTTTAATTTTTATTTTAATTTCATTAAAATATCATCCTTCAATTTAATCCTCCATAAAGTTATAGATACAAATGAGAGGTAGTTGGTTTACTCCATGGTTGTCATGAGCAATCAACTGAGAACTGGATTGAAGTCATTAACACATCCATGAGGCTATAATTGGAGTATTAATTGTATTAATAAATTATCATATAAAAATAAATCAAGTTAATCAATTTAATTATAATTATGAGGAATATAAAAACTAATTATCAACCACCTTTGCTAGGTTTCCACCATAAAATTACCCCTACAAGTGCCATGAAGAAAGGATTTAATGTTGAAATGGAAGTGTGAGAACTTATTTTGAGAATTGACACATCAAGATGTTTTAATTTTAAAACATTGAGGAGAAACCAATTGACTATGAAGGTATAATCTTTGGTACATTTCTCCAACTCATGCTCACTACTTGTATGTAACCCAATAATGTATCTACAGCCTCTCAAGATGATGTCATGCTAAAGGTGAAGAAAATAGTAGATTTATAAATATTTTAATATTTTTATGAGTTAATTTTTAAAAAACTAAATTTTTTTAATGTGATAAACAACATGTTTTACTGCTCACTAACCAAAGTTTAAACCCACTACCTCTATTTACAAATAGCCACCTACACGTGGCCTAAACAATCAACTAAGGTACTCAATAGAGTGTTAAGGCATGTGGTAGAACCCTATTTAGAGTCATTAAATGTTAAATTGATCATAATATTCATATTTTAAGTTCTATATGGTGTATAAAATTTGAATATCACCTTCTAGTAGGAAGAGATAGTATAAAGGGACATTTTCCCTAAAATGAGAAAATAGAGGTCTAAGGTGTTTTGTTGATATCTTGAGATAGAGATATTAAAGGGTTTGAATAATCTAGATAGGTTATATTTTTAGCTTATTTAATGTAAAAATAATATAAAAAATATGGAATGTAGGAAGTTAATGGAGGGTAGAAGTTTGAGATCCTAAAGTCACACTTTTCAACACTAAACTTAAGCAGTGAAATCTACATGAAAGAGCTCCAAATAGACTCTTCAACCTAAAGATTAAAATTAGGCCTTGAAACCATAGTGGAATGATTTTAAATGATTTAAAGGATTAATTTTGACCTAATATATCATCAATGATGTTCATGTACTGTGTTTTAACCCCTATATACACCTATAGGTGTCTCTTCCTCTGAAAATGTGCATCCATAGTTGGGGTCAAACTCCTACACATTCCATGATGGAGGATTAAGCATGGGACTGTTAAGTTGGGATGATGGAAGAAGTTATAAATGGTTAGTATAATAAAAATTTATATGGAGTACCTCCCAAAAACAATCTTCATACATAGGGTTTGCCTCATTCAAACATAGTTGATTGTGTATGAATATGTTGGTAGAGAGTAAGAAGGTTAGGTTTATTGAGGTGGACTTTTTATAAACATGAATAAATAGGTATAAACAATTTATAATTGACCTCAAATATTTATTTAAGGTATTTATACACTAATATCAAATCCCAACTGAGCACACATGTTCCTAAAAGAACCATTTTTGGGTTTAAAATAGGAAACAAAGTCAAACACTATCACATAATTAGACAGGGTGAAAATTGGAGGAGTTTTAACAAGAATTAAAATGATAAAATACCTAGAATATTTTGGAAAATTTCATTAACATATCATGAAGTTCTAAAATCAAATGACCATATCATAAAAACCCTCTCTAAAGAAAATACACAGTGTATGACTGTCATACACACAGTCTACCTTTTTGAGTTTGTCTTAATTTTATTACTTTTAGGAGGTTAAATGGAATGATAAAAATAGAATTTTTTTATATCTAATCCTTATGATTTGGATAAACCCATCTAATATTTTTTTGTCTAGATAAATAGGGGAAGTGCCTCTATTTTATCTCAGATAGAGGGCACTTCCCTTATGTATGAAACCTATACTTTTGGAAGGTAGAGATGGTTAGGTGAGTAAGGATCCATATGGAGATTTTAAGGATATTTTAAATTTAAATTTTACCTGGTAAAATTTTAAAAATCTTTTATTGAAGGAGGAATCTTAGCAGGATGGCCTGACCGTCAAGGTTGTTGTCAAACCTACTTGGGTATGGTTAGGCCTATAAGCCAAAAGGAGAGTTAACTTCATGTGTAGCCTTAGATTATAACTCAAATAGATTGGATAATGTTTATGTGGACACAAAAAATGTGTATAAACTATTGGGATGCAAGGGAAATCATCAAAACTCATTTTGAGATCTAAGGTGCAGTTAGGCCTACTAGGAATGTTTAGGCCTAAAAGACTAAATGTGAAACCAATGTCACTTGTAGCCCTAGTGATGATTTATAAAAATTTTAAAATGTTTATAGGATGGATATATAGGTGATAAATATTTTAGAATGTAGATATGTTATAGGGGAAGCCATTTTTGGCTCAGAAATAACACTAAGCCTGCAAAAAAAGGAGAAAGGAGATCTATAGAAGTTTAGATGCTCATATGTTATTAGAGGTTATCCATGGAGATAAAAAAATGTTAGAGGTGTAATAAAGGTTACTTAACAGTGGTACTATGAAATTGGTTTATAGTTCCAATGTCAAAATTTTAGGAACAAACCTTAAGAGAAAAAAATAGGCTTAAACCCTTGCAAACCCTTGCCAGTGACCAGTTGGAGAAAATGGAGATGTAAATATACTATAATGGAATAGTTTTAATATAATTATGATTTTATGTTCTATATTACTCTCTCAGGATACTTTCCATCATGATTATTTGAACAAAAATGTATGAATGGAGAGAAAAATTGGCTTTTCTTGATAGTTTCATGCATTGTTCAGGTTATGGAAGGTTTCAAGATATTTAAAACACATGAGATGGAATATTAAGACTTATTATAACTAAAAATTTAATTCCTTGTAACAACTCCTAAGTTCCTCAACTAGCTACTTCATCTCAGCCAATCAAAACTGCCATAGTGAACATAATGGTGAGAAGGGTGAAAAACTTTAAGTGACCTAATTTTAATTTGTGTATGATGACTCCAAGTCTATGGAGGGAATTAATAGGTTTAATACACTACATTATATTTATTTTCATGAGAAACTTATGACTTTTTGGAGGCCAAGTGTGCAAGGTACATGAAGGAAGAGTTTTTTAGACTACATATGATGATGGATCATTCCCAGATGATTCTAGAGGACCATGAATACAACCAATGAATTAAGAGGAATTTATAAAATCATTCCATATTATTAAAATGATCACAAATATCCCTAGTTAATTTTCAAATGTTTAAATAGAGGTGAATAATGAAGGTAGTTTTTGAGCTAGAATGAGAACTTTCATGCCACTTTGCAAGAGTTTCATGACTTGAAGAGCCTATTATTCCTTTTAACCTTGCATGTTTCATCCCAAATAATATTTTAATTCACAATTAACTCCTATGGTCAGATTGAAAAGTGTCTGTTTGGCCTTTTTACTTTTCTCTTCTCCTCTCTCTCTCAATTTCTATAAGAACTAGCCATTTCGGCCATTATAACTTATTCTCCACCTAAGTATGGAAAAACCCTACTCATTTTCATACAATTTGATCAATAATACTAATAATTTTTACCTCTTTATGATTTTACATAGTGTTTTTTACTTGGATTATTGATCTTGCTTATTGATAACTATGATTTCCTCAACATGTTATCTCATTTTTTCATCCTATTTATAGTTAGAAAGCTTCTTATTGTAGGGCATGTGAAGTTTTCTAGGAAGTGTCAATGTTAAGTGAGTAATTATATTCATTAGTGTAATTTAAGGCCTCTTGTCTAGTCCTCCTAGTTGAAACATCTATCCACAACCTCATAATGTAATATTCATGTGAGAAGGTGAAGATTGGAGAAGTGTATGTTTTGTTAGTCTCTTAGTTTCATATGTAAATGCAATTAGTTGGAAGTTAACTTATTTGGTGTATCACATCCATTAGGATAGTTTTATTTTAGTTTTTATTCTCCCTTACCCCCTACCAATGTTTAAGTGTAGTAGTGATCCAAAGTGGTACATCAAGGGAGCTAGCCTTATCTAGAGATTTAACTCATCCTTAGGCTACCCACAATCCTAAAGGTGTTTCAATTATGCCACTTTGATGAGGAGAGCTATGAAATCTCCTCAAAGGGTGAAAATCCAAGTGAATACTTTTTGGCATGTCTGGTGGGACTCTTAGTCGAAGAGGTTGAAAGACTTTTGGTGTTGTCTTTCAATAATCAACCTTTCAAGGCATCTATCCAAGCACTAATGGGGACTTTGAATGATAAATTTTTATTATAAGTAGCCCAGTTATATCTATTTGAAAATTATGATAATTGTTTGTGTTTCTTTTGACATATGAGGTTGATATGAATAGTTATGGCCATTACTTCTATCATGAACCTTCTTATCAGCCTCATTATGAACCATATTTTACTCCTCAATAGTCTTATAAAATGTCTATCAATACTATGGGCCATGGCAGCCCTATATCCATTAATTTCCATCTCCATATGGACACCATGTTATGGGACAACCCTATTATAATGACTACCAAGAAACAATATCAAGAAACAATTTTCTATCAGTTAGAATATGAGACCTATCATTCATATCATGATGTTTATTAGCCTTAGGAGTATTCATATGAGTATTTTCATATGAAACCATAGGTTTCCATGGATTTTACACAAATATATCATTGGAAAAAATCATCTCCTACTCATTTAGATGTTACTCCTTCTAATCAGCCCAAGAATTCACTTCCCTATGAGCTTACTAATGTTTTTCTCTTTCCTAAATCCACTAATAAGAATTTTACTTATACTACACCTCCATTTTCAACTCCTTTACCTTCCACTACATATTATATTCTATCTCCCTCACCTCAAACCCATGATTCTATAGATCAACTTTCCACCTCACTCCTTGAGGAAAAGCCCATCTTGTGAGAATCAAATAAAGAAGAGAAAACTCAATTCATGAATGTCAAAGAAGACCAAATGAGTGATTAAGAGGAAGAAATCACCATAAGGACTCCCCTTAATTTAACAATAGGAAAATCCAAAATATTTTTCCTCCATATTTAAGGGATGTATGTCCATGAAGCTAACTCTAGTGACTATATTTTTGAGGGGATGTGTGTCCATGAAGAATGTGGCCAAGACTTGAAGAGAGAGGTATTTGAAGAACAATCCATGTTTGATCATGAATTTATGGATGACCACATCAATAATGTAGTGGAATGTGCTATTAAGGAATGATAATACTTTCAAGTCATCCCTCAAGAAGTGGAAGTCCTAAGAGAGTCTCATGAGACCAAGGTAGAGGAAATAGCTATTAAAGATGGCATTCATGTAGAAGAAGATTTGTGGTAGAATTTTAATGCCATATGCAAGGAATTTGATAGGTTGGGTAATGTTTTTTCTTTTCTAAAAGATTATATAGCTAATGACAAGTTTTTTTATCAATCTAAACATGGTATTGTGTGCTCAATCAAGAATAAAGATGAAGTTCATTCTATTGGTCAAGAACCTGATGTCTTGAAATCATTTGATGATGTTAGTGTATTTGAAGTTCTAGACATGGATAATTATGTCAAGGTAGATCTTATTGTACCAAAAAGATATTCAAGAACTCCATCTAAGGTAAAACCATATTCAGGGATGTGGGAACATGATGAAGAAGAGATTGGTGCTTCCAAAGTTTAAAAACATTATGCCAAGGAGGAGAGAAATGTTGAGAGGACTATCATATTTTAAAACTTTCACATCAAAGGCCAAGTACATGAAAAGGTTGAGACTATTTAGATTTAAGAGGATTTTATTCTCATAGAAAGCCTATATGGAGCTACTTGGTTCTCATTAAGCCTCATGCCAATGAAGTTGGAAAAAACCATGAAGAAGATGAAGGCATAAATGCTAAAGGACAAAAGTCTACATGTCTCACTAAATCCTTCATTTCATGAAGCAAGGAAGGCTTTGAAATTCCCATTTGATCTAAGAGGGATGTACATTTTTAAGTTGTATATGGTTGTTTTATTTCTATTATTCCTAAGTACTTTGAGCACATGTGCATCTTGTTAGTGTGTTTATTTTATTTGTGTGTGTCCTTTCTTTTTTGTGGTTGAGGTAGTTAGTTGTCTTTCCTTGGTGTAGTTTGTTGTCAATGGTCAAATTCCTCTTGTGTGTTTCATAATTCAAATGACTCCTTAATCCCAATGGACTAATAAGGCTACTAGTATAGTTAGTTTAGTAGGCATACTAACCCTATAAGTCACTATTTTGTTTACCAAATTTGACCCTATAGGTCAAATTAGGACCCTTATAGGAAAAAAATTAATCTTTATAGGTTTATTAGGGGTCCAATGTTGTGTCATGAGTTGTATTATAGGTTAATTACTATTATATAATGTTATATTAGCCTTGGTCTTTAGTTATTATAATCCTTTTAGTGTTAAGAATCATTTTAAGCTCAAAAAGGGGCATTTAATGACTTGTATAGCCTCCTTGGTAAGTGTGAAGGTTTTAAAAGGTTATGTCACATGCTAGGTTTCCCATTTGGCCTTATTCAACTATTCCTAACTATAAAAAGTGGTAGGTTATTTAGAAAAGGAGGTAGTTTTCTTGAAAACTTGAGCATTTAATGAGGTGTATAGAATTATATAGATTCCTATAGTTTTGGAAATTTCAAGAGTGTCCCTTGGTATTCCATACACTTACTTCAATTCTCAATTTGATCAAAAAATGAATAAAACCACTTATCTCTCCTTTTACTAGTCTTGGCAAGAAAAAGTAGTCTTCAGGTTTGTACTTGGTACCATTAACATGATAGATTTAAATAAAAATACTCCTAGGGTTATATTATACACTCATTCATCTTACATTTTATGTTTGGTTTTAGAGTTATGGTGGTTTTATATTTATGAACCATTCCTAAGAAGTTAGACTATCTAGTTTGCTTACTAATATGTGTACGCTATATGGTTTACCTTGGTTTGAGTAAGTTTTTATAATATATATATTTTTATTAATTCTAAATGTATTTTAATCTCTTATCACATTTTCCCCATCATTTTTTTAAATTTTGGAGTTGGTTTAAAGAGGTAATCACTTTAGGTTTACAGACTGGTCCCATTTTATGTAGTAGGTAGGTTTCCACCACTTTCAACATCTTCATGTCTTGTCAATGGTGTCAAAAGATGGTGATGGTTGGTTTCCATTTTAAATTTTTTTCCTTTCATTATAATATCATCCTCCAAGACAATCCTCCATAGATTTATAGCTACAAGTGAGAGGAAGTTGGTTTACTCTATGATTATCATGAGTAGTCAACTGAGAGCTAGATTGAAATCTTTAACACATACATGAGGATATAATTGGATTATTAAGAGGATGAATAAATTATAATAGAAAAATAAATCAAGTGTATCCCTTTCATTGGCATTATGAAGATTGTAAAAACTAATCACCAACCACCTTTGCTAGTTCTGTACCATAGAATTGCACCTATAGGTGTTATGATGGAAGGATTCAACATTGGAGGGGAAGTGTGAGACTTTGTTTTTAGCTTTGAAACATATTTATGTTTCCATTTTAACATATTAAGGAGAAAATAATTGAATATTAAGTCATAATCTTTGACACATTTCTCTAACTCATACTCATTGCTTGTATGCAATCGAATAATGCATCTACAGTCTCTCTAAATGATGTCATGACAAAGGTAAAGAATTTGGGAGATGTTTACATCTTTTAATATTTTTAGGAGTTCATTTGAAAATTTGGTAAAGGTTTTGATGTGATCACAAACATGTTTTCTTGTTCACTATCCAAAGCTTAAACCCACTACTTATATTTCCAAATAACTACTACAGGTGGCCTAAATAGGTGACTGAGTTACTAAATAGAGTGTTAAGGCATGTGGTAGAACCCTAATTAGAGTCCTTACATTTTGAATGGATCTTAATATGAATATTTGAAGTGATAGATTGTATACACATAATATTTTTAAATTTTATCAAATGTTGATGCTTTATATCTTCTAGGAACCTATCGTGACTCAATCTCTATGAGTGCATGCCTTAAGGGGTGCACTAGGAAAGGGGTGGGAAGACATTTAGTGCTTCATAGTATTTTTGTCCCTTATTTCCACAATATTCCCAATATATTTAGCTCCAAAAACCTTTCCCTAAGCTATTTCTCCACCCTTTCACATCCTTATACTCTTTTCCTCCTTTTATCCTTCTTTTCCTTATTTTACACTGTTTTTACCTATTCAGTACACTAGGTCAACCTAGTCAACCTAGTGAATTCTAGGCTCACTTCAGCTCTTTTGACTTATTAAACTTATAGCTAACCTAGCATAGACTTTAAGCATTAGCCTAAGAATGTACTAGGTTGACCCTGTCAACCTAGTATAATTGACATGTCCAAATGATTTTTGGATGAGATACTCCTATATATACAAGGTGATTTTGGTAATTATTAATAATATGCAATAAAGAGTTATTATTTACTCATGCTTCTTTACAATCTTCTCTTCCATCATTCTACTTGAGGAGTCTTAGCTTAGGTTTCTTATTTGGAGAATCTAGTCTTTTGGATAGGTCTTGGATGCTTTGTCCTAACAAAGTGATCCTTATAAACCACAACAACCTCTTACAAAGCCCCATTTCCAAAGGAGATATTTAATCATGATGGGTTCATATTCAAGTAAGTATATTCTAACATTGTTCTCCTCTCTTTTAGTAGATAGAAGTAGCATAAGTGTTGGCTCTATTGGTTGAATATTTTGTCGATCAGTATACTGATAAACAAAACAGGTCTGATCAACCAAAGTAAGAAGATTAGTCATCCAAATGTGTAGGTTTACCACATCAAAAAGGGACTAATCTCTCCTCTCATCAAGGGGAGGTTTCCTATATATATATATATATATATATACATATATATATATAAACAGAAAATAATACTCAAGGGTAGGACAAACCATCCATCTCTCTTTTTTTAGAGATGATGCATGAAAATCAAAGGAAAAACTCAAGGAAAATGATAGACAACACTCCTCTTCTTTCAAAAGTACTATTCAGCAAGCCACAAGAATACTCTTGGTAGTAATAGCAAAATGTAACCAAAGACATAGTAACCAACAAATTGAGATGTAGCACAAAGTCTCCACCTAAATTGCTCAAGAGTAAGATATGAAGGACAATGAGGGCACAAAGTCATCCCAAGGTCCTTTACACAAAAATGAAATGAAAGCACACTAAAGGCAATTATGGGGGCACAAAGTCTCTCCACAGTTGACTCTTTAGGACACCTTCTTGACTACTTTCACTAATTCTGCTTGTTGAATTAAAGGAATAGAAAATATATTAAGGAAAAATACATAAAAATATTTTCCCCAACAACAAAGATATCACAGCACAAAGTCTGAAAAGTCACTTGCTTTCTTATTCCAATAACAAAATATGATCATCAATCTGAGCTCCAAGTCTCAGTAATGCCTTTCAATTTGGGTAGAGTTTTGTTCTGATTGCCAAAAAGAGATCCATTTACAATAAAAGAGAGTCCCTTATATAGCCTCTTCAAGAAGGACTCAGGAACATTAACACATCATGTTGCATTGAAAATTGTTAGGAAGACAGGCTAGAAATTAGGGGCATCTACCCATTTGTTTTTCTCAATGTAGAGAAATGAGTCACGCTATTGAAAGTTTGCATCTTTAAATGTCCACCTGGTGATCTGATCCTTCTTCATCATTCCTTTTTTTCTGGTTAAGTGAATCAGGTCCTTGATTCAATTTGATGTTTTGTTCCTTCCTCGCTTCCTACTGGTCTTAGCCTTAAAGCCTATGAATGCATTTGGGTCTATAGATTACAAGGATCAATGGCTATTTTATGAGCTTTGAAATTAATGTTCACATGCCCATTACCATGTTTTCAATGGCTAGTTTGTTGTCTTGAATTTGACATCTTCGAGCACATCACCCCTTGGTCCTTCTTCAGCTTTTCTGTTTGGCACTTTCTTGAAAAGAATCTACCCTTTTGGGCCTTAATAAATGATCTACTTTGGGTCAGGAAGAGCCCCATACAAGGGTATCTATCCTTTAGGTGGTCTTTTAATGGCCTTCAGGCTTTAGTAGTCTCTCACAGACACTTCTTATGGATAATCCCCATGGGCATTTTCCTCAGGCTTTTTTGTGGGCATTTTCCTATAGATAAAAAGTCTTCTAACAAATTCCTTGGGCTCTCTCTATAGTTATTTTCCCATGGACAAATTATCTGTATAAATTTCTCACCAACAAAAAGTCCACAAAATTGTTCCATTTTGTTTTTGCCTTTGGAATTTTCTTAAGGCTTTCTTCCCATAACTTGTTTCTTGAATTCCTTTGGACATTTTGTCTAAAGGAATCCATTTGGACAAAAATCTTGAAGGAATTATTTCTTTCCTTAGTCTTTTGTGAATTCCTTAAATAAAAATCTCAAAGAATTACCTTTGCGCCATTTTTTAAAAATGACCCTTCTGAAGGGTACTTTTGTTGACCAAGTGCCCTCCATAAGGGCACTTGTTTTTTGGGAGGCTTCTTTGAACTTTTGCATTTGAACCGCTCCTTTGAACCGTCTGAGTGAACTGCTTGGTTGAACCAAGTTGTTGAACCATTTGATTGAACCAAATGTTGAACCAATCCATTGAACCACTACATTGAACCAAGCTGATGAACCAAGGATTGAACCAAAATGGTTCAAGCCGATGGTTCAAGTTGATGAACTAATCGAATGAACCAAAGAACTAAACCAAATGTTGAACCAAATGTTGAACCAAGCTTTGAACCAAATGTTGAACCAAGATTTGGTTTAATGGTTCAAACAAAGCCTTTGAACCAACTGACGAACCATTTGATTGAACCAAAGGATGAACCAAAGCATTGAAATAAAGCAGATGAACCAACTGAGTGAAACAAAGCATTGAACTGCTTGGTTGAACCAACTCATTAAATCGTTCCTTTGATTGAACCCAATGTTAAATTGAAATCATTGAACCTATTAAAATTTAAACTCATTGAACCTTTGAACTAAAGTGGTTTAATGTTTCAACAATTTAAGCCTTCTTTGCTTAGATGCTTGCTGATGGAGATTTTTGATTGAACCAAGGCACTGAACTGATCTCAAAAATGACCAAGTGTTAGAAATTGATTCTTTTGATTAAACTCACCTATAAAAGTCTTTGAACCTATAAAAATGAACCTTCCTATAGAGTCTGTAGAAACTAAATCTATAGAAATCAACCTATAAAGCCCATTGAACTTGGCTTGCAGAGTTCGTAGATTCAAGCCTACAGAGTCTGCAGATTTTTGAGAAGCTTGAAAAATGAGGAATTTGAATGCCCAAGACAAATTTTGGAAAGGGAAGAGACAATTTTGGTCTGAAGGACCAAAATAGTTCAAAAGTTGTCCCAAAAATGAGTGATATTTTTGGGGGACAATAGCTGGCTCCAATTGGGGAACTTCTATCAATTGCAAAAAGAATTGAAGGGAGTAGAATCCAAAATCTCCAGTGTCTTCATGTGTACCATTGGGATATGGAGTCATGCTACCCAGAAAAGAAAGGCATAAAAAATGAAAACAAACAAAACAAAATAGAATTAAAAACTATACAAATATACATATGTACAGATGAAATGATATGATACTTCAAGAATTGAAGTATTTCAGATCCTGCTTCTTGAGAGAGTGAAAATAGTGTGCCATCTTGATAAACAAGAAAGAAGACATTTAGTCCCCAGAAATGGTGACGAGCAAATGGAGCTCTCCACTAGGAAACCAAAATTTTGCATCTTCTTATTGACTCTTTCTTCTTCTTGCCCGATGGTAGGATGTGGTCTTCAATTTGAAAGCCATAACTCCTTGCTTTCTTGGGGAAGGGTTCCTTTGCCTAATTTTGATTTGTAGTAGCATGGTCGATTATCATAATTGATTGTTCTTCTGGTTCAGTCTAGCATATGATTAGATTGTCCATATCAAACTCTTAAAAAATTATCAGCTTAGAATCTCCTTTGATGTGAAAGAGTTTGATTTCTTCATCATGATCAATATTCAATTCGAGCAATAGAGATTTTCATCTAGCTATGTTGTTGGTGTTGCTGACTTGCAAACTACATGAAGGAAGAATATCTCCTTGAGGAGATATCAACACAGTCCCAACTCCATTACTGGTGGAAAAATTGCTGCCATTGGATTTTAGGATCGAAGCATCATCAAAAGTTGATCTCCTATCTGATTTCTCTTCATTACAGATGGAAGATCCTTCCTTACTTGTATTGTGCTCTACCAATTCTATTGAAGTCTTATTTGAATAAATTCTTGTATTATTAGCTATAGGAATTTTGTCTATATAAACATGAACATCCTTTGTGGTAAAGAAATAATTACCCCTGCCTAAGACTCAAATAAAATTTGTGCTATAGGGGATGATGTTTGGGTGACCACATATTTTGCCTCCTTTTCAAGGAGTAATCTCTTCATTACACCTTGGACAGGGATCCTTGCTTTAGACAGGTCCATGATTAGTTCTCCTCCCACGTCCTTTCATAAATTTCATCCAAGAAAAATGCCATAATATGCTAGGACATCAGCCACCAAGATAGTCATCTTGATTCTCTTGTCTGGAAAGGCTACCAATGCAAATTGGGCATCTTTAATTTGCCCCAACAATGGTACTTGCTTGTTCTCCATGGAGAAACTTCTCCCAAAGGTTTTGGTCAATGTGAGGCCCAGAGAATCATCTACTTTAGTAGGCATGACATTATCAAATGCCTCAGAATCAATGATGCAATTATTGAGCTGATAACCATTTATCAAGAAGGAAACATAGAAAGGTTCTATTTTTCTAGGAGTAGTTGGAGGAGTAATAACAAGATTATTCAAAATGGGCATGTTCTTTAGAGAATCAGGAATTATTTTCTTAACCTCTTATCTTGTAGGGATGGTTTGGTTCTTGACACATTAGACCAACTTATCCAATTGATCAAGATTAGATTGCAAATATTCAAATTTAGACATTTGAATTTTGGTCTTCTTGACATGATTGATTATATCAAATGGCTAAATTGGACTAGGAATAGAGGAAAGCATTTCAACCTTTTGGGTTTTAGGAGGGATGGGAGGAGGGCTGGTTTGCAAAATTGAAGTAGAAGGTGAAGGTGAAGGTGAAATTGATGTACTTACATTTTGGGTGATCACGGGATCCTTTGACTAAAAAGTCAGAGTGGTTCCATGCTTAGCAATTGTAATTACTAGTTGAGGTTACTCCTCTGTCTTTCCTTTATTAGATTGTTGGACTGACTAGTTCTTGGACCTGGTAAACACTGCATATGATCCATCAAAAGCTTCTCTTTTTCTTTTGGGTTCATCCTAGTAGTTTAGGAAACCAATGTGGGAGTCACCAGTTGATTCTTCTTGATTGTCTTCAAGGAGATCAGCGTCATTTTCTTGATCCAATTCAGGCTAGAATGAAAACTTTGATTATGCTTCAAGATATCCCATTGCTGAATTAGTTGGAGGAGCTTCCAGGGCAAGTTTCCCTTATGGGGGAGGAAGGTGATTCTATTGCCCTTGATTCCTGGTAACATTTCCGTAATATGATTGATTTGGGAGTGTCCTTCTTGGCATATCTCTGTATGAAAGAGTATAACACATTCCTTGTGTTATTTGCTTTTTCAAGGCTAGCACTTCATTTGCCAACTTTTTCACCATTAGATCAGTGGTGCTTGTAGATGCATATTCATAAAATGATGAGGATCTATTTCTAGTTGGGTCTCTTCTTATCTTCCCTACTAAGATGAGATCATCTTCTACCTCAGTGGCCAATAGTTGAGCTGTAGCAAAATCTATTTGACCAGCACATCTCAAAAGAAAACTAACTTTAGGTAACTGAGAATTAATGAATAAACATTTGAGATTCTTAGTTGTAGGTTGAGTAATAATAGGAATTATGTTCCTCGGTTTGTCAAATTTGGCTATGAAGTCTCTCATTGGTTCATGAGGCTCTTTCTTCATCTGTGTAAGTTGAGCTAGAAGTGCATGTGCATTTTATGCAAGTTTGAATCTAGCTTCAAACTTATCTTTGAGGGTATTCCAATTAGTTACTATCCAAGTTTGTAGATGATAAAACCAATCTATAGCAGCACCTTGTAATGTTTCTACAAATAGCCTAACTGCTACATCTTCAAATTCTACTCCAATTATGCCACAAGTTATGTTGAAGGCTGCAATGTGTTCGTCGGGATGAACTTTCCCATCACCATAGAATTTGGGGAAATTCTTCCTTGAACTACATGGAAGCTCATGTAGAGGTGGAGTAAGATTGAGAGGACCAAAAGCATTACCCCAAGGGCCTTGAAATGCTATTGTAGGATTATGAAAAGGAGGAATAGTAAATCTCAGAGGGGTAATTATTGGCAAAGCTTTATCAATAGCAAAAGTAGATACTTTGTTTGGCAATGGAGATCTAACTTTCATAGGAGGAAAGCTCTTGGTTCATTGGAGATGAGATGGTGAAGGAATTAGATCAAAATCACTTTGTTATACCAACTCTAATACAGGGTCAATGATACCTTTAGCCCTTTGGCTTGATGTATATCTTGAATCTGCCAAATTATGAAATAAAATTGGAAAAGAATTAACCTTGCTTTAGTTTAAGCTTGAGGGTTTAAACTGCACACTCTTTCCTAGCAGCTCTGGTTTTGTAAACTAGTTAAAATAATAGAGGTGGAGGAAGAGGCTAAGGCTATAAATGGATATTGGGTAAGACAAGTAATGGAGTTGCCAGAATCTGTAATGGATAAGGGTTATAATGATAACGGGTTAGATATAGGTAATGTTTCAATCTGAAACTTGAGGTTCCAAATTACACAAAATTATGTATATCCCTAGTGGAGTTGCCAAAAACTGTTGGTTGAATATTTTGTCGATCAACATATTGATAAAAAAAATAGGTTTGATCAACCAAAGTAAGAAGCTTAGTCATCCAAATATGTAGGTTTACCACATCAAAAAGGGACTAATCTCTCCTCTCATCAAGGGGAGGTTCCTTATAGATATGCTATATATATATATATATATATAGAAAATAATACTCAAGGGTAGGACAAACCATCTATCTCTCTTTTTTTAGAGATGATGCATGAAAATCAAAGGAAAAACTCAAGGGAAATGATAGACAACACTCCTCTTCTTTCAGAAGTACTTTTCAATAAGCCACAAGAATACTCCTGGTAGTAATAGCAAAATGTAATGAAAGACATAGTAACCAATAAATCAAGATGCAACACAAAGTCTCCACCTAAATTGCTCAAGAGTAAGATACGAAGGACAATGAGGGCACAAAGTCATCCCAAAGTCCTTTACACAAAAAATAAAAGAAAACACACTAAAGGCAATTATGGGGGCACAAAGTCTCTCCATAGTTGACTCTTCAGGACACCTTCTTGACTACTTTCACTAATTCTACTGGTTAAATTAAAGGAATAGAAAATATATTAAGGAAAAAGACATAAGAACAGTTTCCCCAACAACAAAGATATCACAACACAAATTCTAAAAAGTCACTTGCTTTCTTATTCTAATAACAAAATATTATCAGCAATCTGAGCTCAAAGTCTCAGTAATACCTTTCAACTTGGGCAGAGTTTTGTTCTAATTGTCAAAAAGAGATCCATTTACAATAAAAGAGAGTCCCTTATATAGCCTCTTTAAGGACTCGAGAACAGTAACACATCATATTGCATTAAAAACTGTTAGGAAGACAGGTTGGAAATTAGGGGCATCTACCCATTTGTTTTTATCAATGCAGAGAAACAAGTCATGCTATTGAAATTTTGCATCTTTCAATGTCAACCTGGTGAGCTGATCCTTCTTCATCATTCCTCCTTTTTTGGTTAAGTGAATCAGGTCCTTGATTCAATTTGATGTTGTGTTCCTTCCTCACTTCCTGTTGGTCTTGGCCTTAAAGCCTATGAATGCATTCAAGTTTGTAGATTACAACGATCAATGGCTATTTTATGAGCTTTGAAATTGACGTTCATGCACCCGTCACCATGTTTTCAAGAGTTAGTTCACTGTCTTGAATTTGATGTCTTCAGGTACATCACCCCTTAGTCCTTCTTCATCTTTTCTATTTGGCACTTTCTTGAAAAGAATCTACCCTTTCAGGCCTTAATAAATGATCCACTTTGGGTCGAGAAGAGCCCCCTGCAAGGGTATTTGCCCTTCAAGTGGTTTTTGAATGGCCTTCAAGCTTTGGCAGTCTCTCATGGACACTTCCCATGGACAATCCCCACGGACATTTTCCTCAATATTTTTTGCAAGCATTTTCCCATGGACAAAAAGTCTACAGACAAATTCCCCAAGCTTTCTCTGCAGGTATTTTTCCATAGACTATTTCCTACAAAAATCCCAAAGGAATTATTTCTTGCCTTAGTCTTTTTTGAATTCCTTAAACAAAAATCTAAAAAGAATTACCTTTGTAGCCTTCTTTGAAAATGACCCTTCCAAAGGGTACTTTTGTTGACCAAGTGCCCTCTATAAGGGTACTTGTCCTTTGGGAGGCTTCTTTGATCTTTTGCATTTGAACCGCTCCTTTGAACCATCTGAGTGAACTTCTTGGTTGAACCAAGCCGTTAAATCATTTGATTGAACCAAACATTGAACCAATCCATTGAACCACTCCATTGAACCACTCTATTAAACCAAGATTTGAACCAAAATGATTCAAGTTGATGGTTCAAGCCAATGGTTCAAGCTGATGAACCAATCAAATGAACCAAAGCATTGAACCAAACATTGAACCAAGCTTTGAACCAAACATTGAACCAAATGTTGAACCAAGATTTGGTTCAATGGTTCAAATGAAGCCTTTGAACCAATTGACAAACCATTTGATTGAACCAAAGGATGAACCAAAGCATTGACATAAAGTGGATGAACCAACCAAGTGAAACAAAGCATTGAACTGCTTGGTTAAACCAAGCCATTGAACCGTTCCTTTGATTATACCTGACATTGAACTGAAAGCGTTGAACCTATTAAACTTTGAACTCGTTGAAACTTTGAACCAAAGTTGTTCAATGGTTTAACAATTCAAGCCTTCTTTGCTTAGATGCTTGCCAATGGAGATTTTTTATTGAACCAAGGCACTAAACTGATCCCAAAAATGACCAAGTGTTAGAAACTGATTCTTTTGATTGAACCCACCTACAGAAGCCTTTAATCCTATAAAAATGAACCTGCCTGCAGAGTCTATAGAAAGCAAGTCTGTAGAAATCAACCTATAAAGACAATTGAACTTGGCCTATAGAGTCCATACATTCAAGCTTGTAGAGTATGTAGATTTTTGAGAAGCTTGAAAAATGAGGAATTTGAATGCCCAGGACAAATTTTAGAAAAGGAAGAGACAATTTTGGTCTGCAGGACTAAAATAGTTCAAATGTTGTCCCAAAAATGAGTGATATTTTTGGGGGACAATAGGATCAAATAATATTACTCTTCATATTCTATGTATTAGGGTTTTAATCATGCTTATTTTATTTAAATTTCCCTATACATATTTGATTGCTTTTCATTTAACCCCACTTTGTGCCACAATCCTTGATGCACACTAGATTAGTTTACTTTTCTTTTTATTAGAATAGTTTACTTTCTTGTTTATTTACATAAGTGAACATCAAATCATAGGACTCTTTTAGGGTTTTTATGAAATTTTGTTAGATTTTAGGCTTTGTAACCCTTCTTAGCATGATATGTTATGACAGGTGATACAAGTGATCCCCTAGTTAGGTCTAGTCGATCCCCATATTGGTCATTCTCTTGCTTAAGAAGTGTATACCCAATCGAAAGTGTAGGTGTGCTCTATCTTATCCAATCCAATATTAATTCATTGTATATCATGTAATTCTAATTCATACATTCTATTAAACAAAATGTGAATCAAATCCTTGTTGGATTTCTTCACTTTTATTTCATTTATATTGTTATTTTGTTATCATTTCTATCATATATTTTGACATACTAGTTTAATTTTATCAACCTAGTTTTCCTTTTCTTTGTGTGAAAAAATAGGAAACTAGATCTAGTATCTTGACCTATTATAGGTTTTCATCACTTTTTAGAACACCAATTCAGCCTACTAGGTTAGTGTGATGGACCTAGTGTATTTTTAGTCACTTTGCCATAGTTTCTATATAGCTTGATTGATCAGCTCAACCTACTATAGATTCTAGTTTCTAGACTTTCAGATCATCCTACTAGGTCAAACAACTCAACCTATTAAATTTATAGACTTCCAATCCAACCAACTAGGTTGACCAAGTTAGCTTAGTGCATTTTTGGCACTTTTTCAATATATATCTACATTTCTTGGTTGACCATCTTAACCTAGTTTGTAGGTTTTGTATCAACAATTTATATCTCTGAACCATCAAGGTGAGTTTATATTCTTTTGTATCTCTATATTTCTATACTTTCCTTTCAAGTTTTCAACCTTCAAAACTACCTATACACATCTAACTGGATTGGCCTAGTTGATCTTATTATGTGTCTTATTTGATGTATGAAATAACTAGGTTGACTTGGTTGACCTAGTAGGTTTTCTAGACCATGTTTTTAATAGTGCTAGTTCAACACTCTCAACCTAGTTCTATTTGTTGTGCATATAATGTTTTCACTATAACTTGTTTCAAAGTTAGAATTCATCTTATATGCTAATCACATCTTTTCACTTCAGCTATGTGCATATTCAAAATAGTTCACATAGTCTAGTTAAGAGGTTTTTAATAAACTATTTAGTTGAGCTATTTCTATTTTATGCACACATGGCCAAATCACTTAACATCAAAAAACATTTTAACATTTGGCTACCAAGGCTAATCTAATTGGGTTTCATCACCAATGGGGAAGCTAGTTTGATACTCTAGTGAAGTATAAAGCATGGTTAATGGTATATTTTAGCTAAGCACTTGATACTCTTATCACTGTGATGTGTGAAGTGAGGGGGTAGGCCCCAATACCAAGCTTGTATCATTACCACTACAGTCCCTATCATTATAAACTCACCCAAAACCATCCATATATTGCTACTTAATACCTTATTTACATCCAAGTCTCTATCATTTAAAATCATTCTTAAATAATCTAACATTTTACATTGACCAATTAGTTAGATTTACTTTACAAGTTGTTTTCTTTCTCTTTGTTCAATTGTGTGCACAAGAACTTGTAATAGCCAATACTGGTGCAAATTTTTTTCTTTATATGCATCAATTGGATTGACTAACATCAATCTAATTGATTATTTATTTACTTTTAGCATTCACTTTCTTGGATTAGCTACAAATTATATTGTTCTATTCCCTATATTACTATCAATATTATTTTTCCTTATCTACTATACTAGGTCTATCTTGTTGATTTAGTACAATCTCAGTCCCTATTTTATACCCCTATTCACTACACTAGGTTAACTTGGTTGAACTAATATAGTCGATAGGTCCTTTTTTTACACTAAGTCAACCTAGTCGACCTAGTTTTATTTCTCTCTATCCTTGTTTATCAAACTAAGTCTCCTCTTTAATTTTGCATTATAATCATTTCCTTTTAATAATAATGAGGTCTCTTACCAAAATATTTTTGGAAAATCTTAATCCATTTAGATCCTATATGTGATGTTTATTTCTCCCTTTCTTTTCTTCCCAATAGAACCATCAATGTTGGGGCACCTCTTCTCCTCCTTCATCTTTACATTGTCACATGGTTCAAATAACACCTCAAAATGAAGTTGATGGAACCAATCATTTTTACACCTATCAAGAAACTTAACAAAATATTAAAACTAATGTAGGAGTGATTGACATAACTTTACTTAACAGTCACACTAACAATAATTGTTCCAACAATCCTCCCCCTAACACCAATTTAATCAATCCACCACCTGATACAACCCAACTATTAGCCCAAGCAATTCAACAAATGAACATTATGTAAAAATCTAATACTAATCAAATGATGAAACTTCAACAACACTTAATCAATGTGACTAATCAACTTCCAATCATGTATCCTCAAGCTAATCCCAACTACATTCCTCCACCTATTAGAGATGCCTGAGATAATGTTATTCTTCAACTAATAATGAATAAAAAGATGCTTCAAAACATTCAAAATCAGCCTTTATCTCCCTTCATTGTATCTATTGACATTGGTAGCATATCACCAACTATAAAAAATGATGGGACTAAAGACCCTACCTCATTTCTAAAATCCTTTGATAATCTTTACAAAGAATGGATCCAAACTATTACATTTGCCACTACTAAACTCTTAGTTAAAAAATTTATTGGTGATGTATTAGAATATTATAATAAATTACCTCAACATTCTATTTGTTAGCTTGAATATTTGGTCAATCCTTTAGTTAAAGAATTTCAAAACAATGATCTTCCTAAAAATTGTCTTAGCCATTTCATAAATGCTAAGAAAAATCCTAACGAATTGGACCATAAATTTATTAAAGGATGGAAATCCCTATCTCATAAATCTGATCATAATATGTCTAATGATAACTTATTGAAACTATTTACCATTTATTTAACTCCCACTCTTCAATACAAATTTCAAACCTTTTCTCCTCAAACTTTTAATGAAGATCTTGACCAAGATAAATGGAAAGAATTTACTATGAAGAATTTTGAGCCTAATTCTAATGTTATTAAAGGATTTTTCCAAACATCCAATGATATCACAAGTAACACTTCTCAATCCAAATTGAAAGTTGCCAAAAAATCATATCCCTTTACCATCTCACATACCTCTTTCGGTACATCAAATGAGATAATTTTTATCTCCCACTAAACCTTTCATATATCCTAATGCTCCTCCTAAGTGGTATGATTATAATCTCTTTTATTGGTTTCATGCCGACATTGGACATTCTCATTAATCTTGTAGATGGATTTCTAAATGTTCTATTTCTTACATGTTTGATGATTCATTTGACTATGAGACCATGATCAAGCATCATCATCAAGAGCACACTAATAATTCTCAAAAATGAAAATCCTCTAAGGCTTCTACATCTAATAAACAAAAAGCATGTTCTCATAATCAATCAACTTCCAAGTATGTTTATGAAGTTGATGCTAATTATGCTCAATACTTTAACAACTCTCAATAGGTCAATATAGCTAAAGTTATATATCATCAAAAACATGCCCACAAAGATCATATTACCAAGCCTAAGAAACATTATTTCAAGAAATAATTTCTCAAAGATACAACCACCATCAATATTGAATTAGAATCACTTTAGGAAAAACTTCCTTTTTTAATCCTCCAACCACATCTATTCCTCGAAAGTGTAATGTGTCTTCTCTTATTCTAAATCTCATTGGAATTTTTTTTTAAGAACTTAACTCTATGCCATGTAAGACTCCTCTTAAGGAGTTAGTTCACACTTCACCTTATCATCATAAATTCCTTATGCAAAAACTCTAAGAGATTAAAGATTCATCTTCCTTAGAGGAAGAACCACCTTCTATTGATTATCAACCAACTAACATTAATACCATCAAATCTATGTGTCCTTTAAAACCTTCCATTAAATTCCTTGAAGAAGACATTATTAATGATGAAATAATATTTCATGTTGATGATCCACCTCTCTTCATCAAAATAACCATTAATACCACCCTCATTCAAAAATTTGTAGTTGACAAAGGTTATATTATTAATGTAACCTCTGTGTGGCTTCTACAATAGCTTGGTTATAACAAAGGTCATCTTAAACAAATATATCTTACTTGTCATGGTTTTGATAAAACTAATAAAAATCCACTTGGTTGTATATGGATTCCCTTAACCATTGGTCCTAAGACTATTCAGACCAAACTCATGGTTCTTAACCTTTCTTTATCTTATAACATACTCCTTGGTCATCCATGTACTCATCAAATGAGGGCCATTACTTATTTTAGCAGTCAATGCATTAAATTTCTCCATAACAAAAAATTCTATAATCATGAATCCAATCCCAACCCATGGAGTGTCCAATTACCTAATCCTAAATCACAATATCATATCACTATGATCCATAAAATCAATAATTCTTCTTTACCTAAGTTCATCAACATGAATCCTAATTTACAAGTTACTCTTGTAGATTCTAACGATGATGATCCCAATGACTTACAACATACTTGAAACACCACCATATTACCTCCATATGTTTGATAATGGCTTCCTCCTTCTATTTTACGAAGGGATTGTACCATTCCTCTCATGGATGAGGTTACTACTTTTCTACCTCCATGTAATGCTCAAGAGCCATCTTTAACTGAAGATGTTTTTACTTGTAATGATTTTGGAGTGTCTAAATTATTTCAAAACTCTCTCACTATGTCTCCTAGATCATTTAATAATCTTGGGATTCACCTTCCAAATATCCTCCTAAATCCCAAGCATGTATAATTTGTTATACATGTGATGACAAATATATCATGGCCCAATATCAATCAAGAGACTTGGATGTCTTACATTATAAAAAGACCTTAGCCAAAATTCATGCTTTCAATTAGGATGTGCATACCATTTATATAGCTAAACATTTAGAACCTGAGGGTTATGTCTTTCCTATTAATCCTACTCGTATCAATTCTCCTTTAGTGGTAAAATAATTTACACCTTTCAAACCTCTAAAATCACCTTAACTTTATCTATCTCCTTTGGATAATCCCAATGAATCTACTCCATTTACTTCTACTCCTACAATCACACTTGATGCCAAAGAAACCAATGTTCAAATATATTATGAATATGATCATCATGGTAACTAAATTATATATCTGGAAGCAGATGTTGTGTATTGTGGTCCTCTTCCTACTTTGCTTATTGATGAAGCTATTATTGAAGTAATTTATGCCTAGGACCCTCAACTTCCCTGGAAACATCATAAACTTGGACATTTTGAAACTAAAAATCCATACTTCTATAACATTATCGCTAATATTGATCCTAAAACTAATACAATTTCATCCTTACCCATCTCACCATGCTACTTCCAAGATGGTAATTCCATGCTTATTAAAGAAACAACTCATATTGAATATGGTACTCCCTCATGCCCTTGACCAATCATAGTTTTCAAATAACTTTCACATTTTGAACATGATAATTTCAGCCTATTTTTTTATAAGTATCAATAGGCATTCACATGGTCTTACCAAGACATGCCTAGTATTAACCCTAGCATAGTGGTTTATAACATAATTGCCTATACTGATGTCAAACTTGTGAATTAGAAGTAATGTAAATTTCCTCCTAAATTTACCAACTTATGCCATAACGAAATCATCAAACTACTCGATGCTAAATTTATTAAACCTATGGATTACTCTGAATGGGTTTCCAATATTAATCCTATTTAGAAAAAATGTCACTATGGTCATTTGTATTTATGTTTATTTCCACAATATTAATCTTGTTTAACCTAAAGATAGATTTCCTTGGCATTCAATGGATGTTATTATCCTTTCCATGGTTGGATATGAAATATTATCTCTTATGGATGGATTTTTGGGATACAATAAGATTCATATAGCTCCTTAGGACCAACATAAGACAGCTTTCACCATGGAATGGGATACCTATTGTTATGTGAAAATTCCCTTTGGTCTCAAAATTTTTTGGGCCACTTAAGAATGTGAAATGACTCATATCTTTCATGACCTCATCCATAAAATTATCGAAACATACATGGATGATCTTATCACCAAATCCAAGCATCATAAAAACCACCTTTTTGATCTTACCATAATCTTTGACCATCTCCTTAAACATAAAGTTTGACTTAATCCTTTCAAATGTTTTTTCAAAGTTAATTATAAAAATTGGAGGAGATCCAAACACTAATTAAATTCATGCATAGGAAAATACATAAACAAATTATTTCAACACTATATTATTTCTATTATCTATTCACTATGAATCCTCATTACATTATAATCATTCGGGACTATACAAATATATAGGAATATTGTTTCCTATATTTTGGAATTCTCAAATCCCTACAAAATCTCACCTATAAAATATCTTGAACTCCTATAATAGTTTAAATTATTGTTACTAACAATATAAACAAGCCAATATAAAATCTATTATTATAATATTGTTAATATAACAATATTATGATATATAAACTAAATGACTAAATATATTTTCCTATTGGTAAATATCATTCTGTAAATACTAATTTACTATTTACATTTCCCATAAATACCATTTTTCACCTAATGTGAAAACTATTCCCAACATTCCCCCCTTTAGTTTTTACATGGTACAATATATATATCTATTTTTTATTATAGCGTGCTCCACCTCCATGTGTTCATGATCTTCTCCACATACATGTGCCATCACACATATCACTCATTTGAAATTGGTTTTAACATGTTCACTAATAACCTTCCAAAATGGTTTTCATAGGCTCACCATAACCTTACAAACTAGTTTTCTCAAGTTCACCCTTAAACCTTACAGAATGGTTTTCTCAGGTTTACCACTAATATTACAATATGGTTTTAATAGGTTTATCACTAACCTTTCATCATTATTACTACAATAATTTTTAGATCAACATTATCCAATGTAAATATACAAAAGGGTTACATGGGAATATCACAAGTGAATAGGTACACCTATTCTTATTTCACACATGTTGAAAAAATAAATGTAAGTATGACACTAAAAATAACATGCCATACTAAAAAAATGAAAAATAACACACCACACACATCACAAAAACATGATGTGGCCCTATCATTGGTGACTGATGAGAGGTTTCCAAAAGACCTCCATCCTTAGTGTATCATCTAGCCTCTAGTTAGTTCACTACTTACTCATCACATGTGTCGTTGAAGCTCTGATATATGAATTTTTTGAGGAAAATCCCCCCCAACCATTTATACATCATGTATAAGAGATAATGTGTTTGTAAGGAAATTTTTATTTTATTTTTGTAATTTTGACTCAATATTGATAACATAACATGATGACTAAAAAAAACTTTGCCTCTTTGAAATTTTTGATTTTGACGACTCATAAAAAAGATGTCTAACAAATTGACTCATAATTTTTTTTTTTGACATTAAGACTAATATTTATAAATGAATTAACATGAAATATATAAATAATATAATAACACCTATTAAAATGACACCATACATAAAATATGAGTCTAACTTTAATCTATCAACAATTAACAAAATCTTTAAACTAAACAATATAATAATATTAACCAAAACCTAAAACATCAAAAGCAACTAACTAAAGTCTTGATTTTATAAAAAAAATTAATACTAATACTAAATACTTATTTTTATATGATAGTTATTAAAAACCTAAAGACCTTTTGAATTAAACAATAAACTAATGAATAAAAATAAACTGCAAGTGATCTGATAATTTTTATTTTTTAAAAAGCACATACCTAAAAATATAGATATATTGACTATTGATATAAAAATAACAAAGACTTGTATGCATTAATAGGTTACATAGCTAGGATGAAGGCATGTGTAGATATATGCATGCTTGGAGAGAAATAGAGCAAACCAAATATGTTGGTAGATAGAATTGAAATAGATTTGATGAATGTTTGGATGAGGACATTGGTAGGTTCAATGTGGATCCTCTGCGGATGGAAATGATAAGAATGGAAGTTAGTAAATGAATAATCACAAGAGTGTAAGGTGAGAATAAACTATGGGTAGATATTTAGGCATTTGGTGCATATGAAGAATATTTTATCTTTCAAATTGGTCATGTGGCTACTGCATTTGAATCTCTCTTAGATTCACTACTGGAATCATTGGAAAATGGAAAATGTGTTTCCTTCATCCAAATAACATCATATCCACTAATAATTATAGACCTTAGATTATTTTTCTTCCAAAATTATTAGAAAGAATGAATAGTTCTTCAACAGTTAATAGTTTTTCAACCTCAAATGCATAGTGAATAGTTATGTAAAGAACTATAAATAATAATTCAATGCAATAATTGACAAGAATTCTAATTTTTCTACCCCATCATGAGTCAACACACCATTTTTACTCATATTATATGTAGAATTATGGTAAATATCTCTATGCAAGCCACACTACAAATGGCTCTATTAATATGTGGATAAAGAAATAACTATGAGAACTACATAGACTACACCCAACACATAGGATTTGCACTTGATGATTTAAAGAGAGTCTAAAGTTTGATAAATTTATCCTACAAGAATGAATTCCACTATTTAGAGACTCTCATAAATAATACAAACACCTACTATGATACCACTGATAGAAATTAGAGGAGAGCCAAAAACTAATTTAATTCATGCACAAGCAATTACATAGATAAATTATTTCAACACTATATTATTTCTATTCTCTATTCACTCTAAATCCTCATTACATTATAATCATTTGGGACTATACAAATATATAGGAATGTTATTTTCTATATCGAAGGATTCCCAAATCCCTACAAAATCTCACCTATAAAATCTCTTGAACTCCTATAATAGTTTATATTATTATTGGCAACAATATAAACAACAAGCCAATATAAAATATATTATCATAATATTGTTAATATAACAATATTATGATATATAAAATGACTAAATATATTTACCTATTGGTAAATATTAATCTATAAATACTTATTTACTATTTACCTTTCCCTTAAATACCAATTTTCACCTAATGTGAAAACTATTCCCAATAGTTACATCTGGAAAATTGTTAGGATTCTTAGTCTCTCTCCATGGCATTGATATTGATCTAACAAATATTAATTATATTATTAACATGCCCATTCCTTGCTCTATTATTGATATTCATACCTACTTAGGAAAACTTGGGGCAACTAGATGATTCATTCCTGAGATGGTTTATCAAATTCATGTTGTTAATTCTCTTTTTAAAAAAGGTATAGCCTTAGAATGGACAAATCCATGTCAAAAATAATTTGAAAATATGAAAGAGTTATTTCTTCATCCACCTACACTTCATCCTCCTTCTAATGATAAACCTTTGATTATCTATACTTCTTCCACACCTATTTTAATTGGGTAAATGCTTTCCCAATAGGATGATATGGGCAAGGAATATGCCATCTACTATATTAGTCAAGGCCTCATTGATTATGAAAGATGTTATACTAAAATCGAGCATGATTGCCTCACTATCTATTTTTCTATTGAAAAGCTTCATCACTACTACTTTACCAAACCACCTATGTCACCATTCATTCCAACCCCCTTCATCATTTATTCTTCAAATCAGTTATTCTAGGAGATATAATTGGAAAATGGATGGTCTTACTAATGAAATTTGATCTTTTCATTGACACACAAAAAGTTGTCAAAGGGCAAATCATATCTGACCAACTTGTTACAACTCCTATTCCAACCACTTCTTCCCTTTAAGATAACCTTCTAGATGATAATATCCTTTGTATTGAATGTCTTAGTCAAGAAATTTCTCTTAAATATTATTTTCATAGCTTTACTACCGATCTTACAACTAATCAACTTGGTGAATCTTCCCCTCCCTTTAATACTACTAAATCAAAGGTAGTTATCAAGGAGCTTCTTGAAATTAATATTGAATTACATGAGGATACTTAGAACCTCCACTTTGATGGTGCTACATGACTTTAAGGAGTTAGGGCAGGTTGCATTCTCACTAGTCCTCTTGGCAAGATCATTCCTTTAGCTATCCATTTTACATATGATGTCACCAATAACATGGCCGATTACAAAGCTCTTATCTTAGGTATGAGAGATTCTCTTGATTTAGACATACAATACCTTCATGCTTTGGGTAATTATCAACTCATTTTTCATCAATTTAATCATTCTTATCAATTTAAAAGTGAAAACCTTATTTCTTATCATCAAATTTTGATCAATCTTGCCAAGTATTTTGTCTCTTTTACAATTGAGCCTATTCCTAGAGATCAAAATTCTATTTTTGATTCTCTTCCCTCTTTAGTGTCTCTTTTTCATCCACATCAAGTCATTTTTTATCCTTATTTTATCATATAAATAATTAAATACCCATCATCTACTCACCTTCTTGATTTGCTTATTTGCCACATCGAAGCTGTCACCATCTGAGAATGCTCATGGTATCAAGATCTCATCCAATTCCTAAAACATCAAACTTATCCTCTTAACTTGAATTATTTTGAAAAGACACATCTCTACAAAAAAGCTTTCAATTATATATTTAGACATAACATCCTTTATTATCATAATACCAAAGGTACCTTACTCCATTGTATCATGCAAGATGAGGTACCTCTTCTACTTAAACAAGCACATGTGGGAATTTACTATGGTCATTATAGTGAACATGCTACATCTCACAAATGCCTATGTATGGGTTAATATTGGCCTACTCTAGAAAAATATGATATTAAATATGCTAAAAAGTGTAATACTTTTTAGCTTCATAATGATCTCATTTATTTGCCACTAGCTAAAATTCAAACCATTGAATCTCCTTGGATATATTCCACATGGGGATTCAATATCATTGGTAAAATTCCTCATACTCAAGATGGACACACCTTTATTATCACTACTATCAAATAATTTACCAAGTGGGTAGAAGCCAAGCCCCTTGTAAATGTTACCAGTCTTACCATATCTAAATTCATTCTGAACTAAATCTTTATTCATTTTGTCATTCCTCATACCATCATTTCTGATAATGGTGGTAATTTTAAAAATAAACATGTTCAACAACTTTGCACCAAATTTAATATTAATCATAATTTTTCCACTCCTTATCATCCTCATTGTAATGGTCAAGCTGAGGCCACTAACAAGATTCTCAATAAAATCCTTCAAAATATTGACATATTGATCTTTTTCCCACACTTTGGGCCTATCAAACTATCATTCATACTACCACTAGGGCAACTCCATTTTATTTAGTCTATGGTTTTGAGTTAGTTCTTCCTATTAAAGTGAAGCTTCTTTATCTTTTCATATCTCTTCATGGAATCATTCTTGATGAAGAATTGAATGAAGCTTGCCTTCATTCTCTTGATTTACTTAATGAATTACATCTCTCTACCTTACAACATAATCACCAATATAAGGCTTGCATTGCTTGAAAACATAACAAACATGTCAAAATCTGCACATTTAATATTAGTGATCTTGTCCTTATATTCGACTACACTCATGACAAAGAAGGAAAGTATGCCCAATAATGGTGGTGCCCATACTTAGTTAAAGATATTCTCAAACCATGTACTTATCACCTTAAAATAATGAAGGCCATGTTTTCAAAGAACCCACCAATGTTCAATTCCTAAAAAATTAATTTGCCTAATCATCTCCTTCTTATCATGCTTTATATCTATATCTATCTAATAATTTTTGTAGCTTCCTTAAGAATAGGTCTGTCCCTTTTTAGTAGTTCCTTCTTGTTCACAAACCTTTAGTCCTTCCTTTATGGTCTTTTGGTTTCTTGATGTACCATAGTCTTCATTATCTTATTTTTCATTCTCTTTATGTTTTCTAATTTTGGTTTAGCATCATTTGGGTTATTCTTTTTTGATTTGATTTGTAAGAGTATGGATAAGAGCCAACATCCCTCACAAAGTCACAATATTTTCATCTTATTTTATTTCTTCTTTTGTTTCTTGTCAATGTTGTTTTATCATGATTTGGGTTTTTTTTTGTGAGATGCTTTGTACAAATGCTCCCTCATTTTTTCTTTTCTCTTGCTTCTTAACACCTCATGGGTCTCTCTTTTATGAGTTACTTTGTAAGACTATGGATAGGACATGGCCCTCATAAAATTACCATTCTTTTCATGTTCTTTATGATATTTATTCTTAAACATTAGCTTTTGCTTCTTTTGCTAGATGTAATTTTCAAACAATCTATGTTATCATGTTTTCCTCCATTTCCCTCTTTTTTATGATAAGGAATCACACCTTTGTTGTCATTATATCCCTTATTTTTTCCCTTTGTCACATTTTTTTAAAAATTTTAAGTAATTTAAATTGTTCCATGTGTCATTCCTTTCGATTTCCCCTTTATTTCATCTCATCATTGGATAAAACAAGGTCAAAGTCAAGATAACACTTTTATTTCACCAAGATTTATGAGACTCTTAGACCCTATGTTCTTTGAAGTTTCTCTCTTTTAGAAACCTTATCCCAAGTTTTCAAATGAAAGTCATCTTTAGCACTGATGTTTGGTTTTCCAAATCTATATGGAGGAAGAATACAAAAATCCATCAAAATAAATTTAAAATCCAAATCATTTGAAAACAAAAGGAAATGGATCTAAAAGGCAAAATATAAATTTCAAAAGTCAAATTCACACCAAAATACATGATGATAAGCACATTTCTTATCTCTAATGGAAGATAAAAATCCTTAGTTAGCTTCATATAGATCCAAAGTCCTTTGGGGTATGGTAGGCTAGTATATTAGAATAGGGTAATTCAAAAACATTTATGGTGCTACCTACTTTCTCATGCAAGTACCCAATCTTTGCAGTAGATTGGCAACTCTGTAAGGCATCCTGAAGAATGGGGAACAAGTCTATGGGAGGTAGGTTGATTTTACTTTCATTCATATAGCCTTCATGGGATGATTTATATACTCTATTTTTCAGGTCCTAAGACTTGTGTAGCTAAGACAAGTTCTTCATAGTCCCTAAGGTTGATAGTCCTCTTGTTTTGACAAACCAAATTTGAGTGTCTTGACTTCAATAAAGAGTTTCTTTACCTTGGTTTTATCTTAATTCTCCCCTCCACCCATTTAATTTTCTCCCTTTGATAGCCAAATTATGATTCCAAATCTATTTTCCCTCTTCTTTAAATTCCTTCTTCTTCATTTCTTAAAAATATGCTAGCACTACTTTGTTTCAGTTTTATCTATCTTTAGAAATAAAACAAAATGATTGAGTAACTTAGGGGAATTTACCCATTTAATTTTATCAATGTAGAGAAACAAGTCATGCTATTGAAATTTTGTAACTTTCAATGTCCACCTGGCGATCTGATCCTACCTTCATCATTCCTCGTTTCTTGGTTAATTGAATCAGGTCCTAGATTCAATTTGTTATTCTATTCCTTCCTCACTTTTTGTTGGTCTTAGACTTAAATCCTATGAATGCATTTAGGTTTGTAGGTTTAAAGGATGAACAGATATTTTATGAGATTTAAAATTGATGTTCACACACCCATCACTATGTTTTCAATGGCTAGTTTGTGGTCTTGAATTTAACGTCTTCGGGCATGTCACCCCTTGGTCCTTCATTAGATTTTCTTTTTGGCACCTTTTTGGAAAGAAAATGTCCTTTCAAGCCTTAAAAAATGATCTTTTAATGGATTTTTGGGCTTCTTGTTTTACATCTTCCCAAAGGGAAGGTGACCCTTTGACTTCAAGGAAGTGTCCTTCTATTGGACGAGCTTTCACAGGTTTCTTGCAGGCATTTTCCTCAGACAAATTCCCGCAGACAAAAAGTCTATGGAAATTTATTGTGGACAAAAAGTCCATGGAAAATGTTCTTATCACTTTTGCCTTGGTTATTTCTTTGGGCTTTTTACCTGTAGCCACTTCTTAAATTCTTTCAGACTTTTTATCTGAAGGAATTCCTTTGGACATAAGTCTGAAATAATTATGACTATCTACCTTAAACAAAAATTTTGAAGGAATTTACCTTTTTGGACTTCTTCAAAAATGACCCTTCTGAAGGGTGTTTTTGTCGACCAAGTGCCCTTCATAAGGACACTTGTCCTTTAGGAGGCTCTTTGAACTTTTACATTGGATCGCTCCTTTGAACCAAGCTATTAAACCACTCTGTTAAACCAAGGCATTAAACCACTTGGTTGAACCAAACATTAAACCAAATTTTGAACCAAAATGGTTCAAGCCAATGGTTCAATTGAATGAACCAAGTCGATGAACCACTCCATTGAACCACAAGACATTGAACCTCTTCGTTAAACCAAGGCTTTAAACCAAAATGGTTCAAGCTGATGGTTCAAACCAATGGTTCATTTGATTAAACTGAAGTGATGAACTAACCATTGAACCAAAAGATGTTAAACCAACCATTGAACCAAGTTTTGGTTCAATGGTTCAAACAAAGCCTTGAATTGACTGATGAACCATTTGATTGAACCAAAGGATGAACCAAAATGTTGAAACAAAGTAGACGAACTGATTGAACCAAAAGCATTAAACTGATTAATCCTTGAACTCATTGAACCTTTGAACCCAAGTGGTTTAACGATTCAACGATTTAATGGTTCAAGCCTCTTTTGCTTGAATGCTTACTGATAGACATTTTTTGATTGAACCAAGGCACTGAACCAATCTTGAAAATGACCAAGTGTTTGAAACTAATTCTTTTGGTTGAACCCGCCTGTAGAAGCCTTTGAACCTATAGAAATGAACCTGTCTACAGAGTCTGTTGAAATCAAGTCTATAGAAATCAACCTGTAAAGCCCATTAACATTGGCCTATAGAGTTTGTAGATTTTATCTTTCTACTGAGTCTATTGATTCAAGCTTGTAGAGTCTGTATATTTAAGCCTGCATAGTCTATAGATTTAAGCCTACAGAGTTCATATATTTTTGAGAAGCTTGAAAAATGAGGAATTTGAATGCCCAAGACAAATTTTGAAAAGGGAAGAGATAATTTTGGTCTGTAGGACCAAAATAGTTAAAATGTTGTCCCAAAAATGAGTGATATTTTTGGGAGACAATAGCTGGCTCCAATTCTGGAACTTTTGTCAATTGCAAAAAGAATTGAAAGGAGTAGAATGTAGAATCTCCAGTGTCTTCATGTATACCATTGGGTTATGGAGTCATACTACCTAGAAATGAAAGGCATCAAAAATGAAAACAAATAAAACAAAATAGAATTAAAAACTATACAAATAGACATACATATAGATGTAATGATCTGATACTTTAAGAGTTGAAGTGTTTTAGAAGTTGCTTCTTGGGAGATAGTGAAAATAGTGCTCTATTCTAATAAACCAGCAAGAAGACATTTTGCCCCCAGAAATGGTGATGGGCGAATGGAGTTCTCCACTAGGAAATTGATGTTTTGTGTCTTCCCCATGGCTTTTTCTTCTTCTTGCCCCATGATAGGATGTGGTCTTCAAATTGAAAACCATAACTCCTTGCTTTCTTGGCAAAGGGTTCCTTTGCCTGATTTTGATTTGTAGTAGCATGGTCCATTACCATAATTGGTTGTTCTTCTAGTTCATTCTAGCATATGATTGGATTGTCCATATCAATATCTTGACAAATTATTAGCTTAACATCTCCTTTGATGTGAAGGAGTTTAATTTCTTCATCTTGAGCAATCTTCAATATGAGTAATAGAGATTTGCAGCTAGCTGTGTTGTTGATGTTGCTAACTTACAAATTGCATGAAGGAAGAATATCTCCTTGAGGAGATATCAACACAGTCCTAACTTCATCATTGGTGGAAGAATTCTTGTCATTGGATTTCAAGATTAAAGCATCATCAGAAGCTGATCTCCTTTCAGATTTCTCTTCATTAGAGATGGAAGATCCTTCCTTACTTGTACTGTGCCCTAAAAATTCTCCTGAAGTCTTGTTTGGATCAATTCCTAGATTGTTAGCTATAGGACTTTCATCTATATAAACATGAACATCCTCTATGGTAAAGAAATAATTACCCCTACCTAAAGACTCAAATAGAATTTGTGTTGCAGGGGCTAATGTTTGGATGACCACATATTTTGCCCCTTTTTAGGGAGCAATCTCTTCATCACGCCTTAGATAGGGATCCTTGCTTCAAATAGGTCCATGCTTAGTTCTCCTCCCACATCCTTGTAGAAATTTTGTCTAAATAAAATGCCATAAGATGCTGGGACGTCAACCACCAAGATAGTCATCTTGATTCTCTTGTCTGGAAAGGTTGCCAATGCAAATTGGGCATCTTTAATTTGCCCCAGCAATGGTACTTGCTTATTCTCCATGGAGAAACATCTTCCAAAAGGTTTTGGTCAATGTGAGACCTAGAGACTCAGCTACTTTAGCATGTATGACATTGTCATATGCCCCAAAATCAATGATGCAATTGTTGAGTTGATAACCATTTATTAACAGGGAAACATAGAAAGGTTCTATTTTCCCAAGGGCAGCTGGAGGAGTAAAGACAAGATTGTCTGGAATGGGCATGTTCTTTGGGGAATCAAGAATTATTTTCTTAACCTCTTATCTTATAGGGACAGTTTGGTTTTTGACATATTGGACCAACTTATCGAATTGATCAGGATTGGACTACAAATATTTGAATTCAGACATTTAAATTTTGGTCTTTTTGACATGATCAATTATGTCAAATGGCTGAATTAGACTAGGAATAGAGGAAAGCATTTCAACCTCTTGGGTTTTAGGAGGGATGGGAGGAGGGCTAGTTTGCGAAATAGGAATAGAAGGTGAAGGTGAAATTGATGTACTTAAATTTTGGGTGATCACTGGATCCTTTGATTGAGAAGGCAGAGTGGTTCCATTCTTAGCAATTGTAATTGCTAGTTGAAGTTGCTCTTCTATCTTCCCTATATCAGCTTGTTGGAATGATTGGTTCTTGGACATGGTAAACACTACATATGATCCATCAAAAGCTTCTCCTTTGCTTTCAGGTTCATCCTAGTAATTTAGGAAACCAATGTGGGAGTCACTAGCTGATTTTTCTTGATCCTCTGTGAAGAGATCAACATTATTTTCTTGCTCAAACATAGGTTGGAAAGAGAAAGAATATTTTTTTTCTAAATATCTAACTGCTGAGTTGGTTTGAGGAGCTTCTAGGGCAAGTTTCCCTTGTGTGGGAGGAAGGTGATTTTATTGCCCTTGATTCCTGGTAGCATTGCCCTAATATGACTAATTTGGGAATGTCTTTCTTGGCATATCTCTGTATGAAGGAGCAAAAGACATTCCTTGCGCCATTTGCTTTTTCAAGGCTAGCACTTCATTTGCCAGCTTTTACACCATTGGATTAGTGGTGCATGTAGATGCATATTCAGAAGATGATGAAGATCTATTTCTATTTAGATCCCTTCTTATCTTCCCTACTAAGATGAGATCATCTTCTACCTCAATGGCCAAAAGTTGAGCTACAACAAGACCTATTTGACTAGCATCTCTCAATAGAAAACTTACTTTAGGTAAATGAGAATTAATGAAAAAGCATTTGAGATTCTTAGTTGTAGGTCGAGATATTATAGGAATTATATTTCTCAATTTGTCAAATTTGGCTATGAAGTCCCTCATTGGTTCATGAGGCTCTTTCTTCATATATGTAAGTTGACCTAGAAGTGCATGTGCATCTTTTATAAGTTTGAATCTAGCTTCAAACTTATCTTTGAGAGTATTCCAATTAGTAACAGATAGAGCTTTTAGATGATAAAACCAATCTATAACAACACCTTGTAGTGTCTCCACAAAAAGCCTGACTACTAGATCTTCAAATTCTACTCTGATTACTCCACATGCTATGTTGAAGGCTGCAATGTGTTCATCAGGATGAACTTTCCCATCACCATAGAATTTGGGAAAATTCTTCCTTAAACTACATGGAAGCTCATGTAGAGGTGGAGTAAGATTGAAAGGACCAAAATCATTACCCCAAGGGCCTTGAACTACCATTATATGATTATGAAAAGGAGGGATAACAAATCTTAGAGGGGTAATTATTGGCAAAGCTTTATCAATAGTAGAAGTAGATACTTCATCTAGCAATGGAGATCTGACTTTAGTAGGGGGAAATCTCTTGGTTCATTGGAGATGAGATGGTGAAGGAAACAAATCAAAATCACTTTGTTGTACCAACTCGAATACAGGGTCAATGACACCTTTAGCCCTTTGGCTTCATGTATACCTTGAATCTACCAGATTGTGAAACAAAAATGGAAAAGAATTGACTTTGCTTTAGTTAAAGCTTGAGGCTTTAAACTGTGCATTCTTTCTTGGTTAGTGTGGAGGTGAATGGATAGATTATAAATGGATAATGGATTTTAGATCCCCAGTAGAGTCACCAAAAACTATTGGTTAAATATTTTGTCAATCAGCGTACTGATAGATAAAATAGGTCTGATCAGCGAAAGTAGGAAGATTAGTCATCCAAATGTTTAGGTTTACCACATCAGAAGGGGATTGATCTCTCCTCTCATCAAGGGGAGCTTACCCATAGGTATACTATATATATATATATATATATATATATATATATATATATATATATAAATTGAAAATAATACTCAAGGGTAGGACAAACCATCCATCTCTCTTTTTTTAGAGATGATGGGTGCAGATCAAAGGAAAAACTCAAGGGAAATGACAAACAACACTCCTCTTCTTTTAGAAGTACTATTCAGCCAACCACAAGAATACTCTTGGTAGTAACAACAAAATGTAGCAAAGGGTGTAATAACTAGCAAATTAAGATGTAGCACAAAGTCTCCACCTAGATTGCTTAAGAGTAAGATACGAAGGACAATGAGGGCACAAAGTCATCCCAAGGTCCTTTACACAAAAATGAAAATAAAACACACTAAAGGCAATTATGGGGGCATAAAGTCTCTCCATAGTTGACTCTTCAGGACACCTTCCTGAATGTTATCACTAATTCTACTTGTTGAATTAAAGGAATAAAAGATATATTAAGGAAAAAGACATAAGAATAGTTTCCTCAACAATAAAGATATCACAGCACAAAGTCTAAAACATCACTTGGTTTCTTATTCTAATAAAAAAATATGATCAACAAACTGAGCTCAAAGTCTTAGAAGTGCCTTTCAATTTAGATAGAGTTTCATTTTGATTGTCAAAAGAGATTCTATTTACAATATAAGAGATTCCCTTAAATAGCCTCTTCAAGAAAGACTTGAGAACAGTAACACATCATGTTGCATTGGAATCTGTTAAGAAGATAGGCTGAAACATAGGGGCATTTACCCATTTTATTTTATCAATGTAGAGAAATAAGTCATGCTATTAAAAGTTTGCAACTTTTAATGTCCACCTAGCGATCTGATCCTACCTTCATTGTTCCTCCTTTCCTAGTTAATTAAATCAGGTCTTAGATTCAATTTATTATTCTATTCCTTCCTTGCTTTCTACTAGTCTTGGCCTTAAAGCCTATGAAGGCATTCAGGTTTGTAGGTTCAAAGGATCAACAGTTATTTTATGAGCTTTAAAATTGATGTTCACATGCCCATCACTATGTTTTCAATGGTTAGTTCACGGTCTTGAATTTGATGTCTTCGAGCACGTCACCCTTTGGTCCTTCTTTGAATTTTCTATTTGGCACTTTTTTGGAAAGAAACTGCCCTTTCAGGCCTTAAGAAATAATATTTGAATGGCCTTCGATCTTCTTGTTTTACATCTTCTCGAAGGGAAGGTGACCATTCAGCTTCAGGGAAGTGTCCTTCTATTCAACGGCCTTTCACGGGTTTCCTATGGGCATTTTCCCCAGACAAATTCCCATGGACAAAAAGTTTGTGGAAATTTCCCTCGAACAAAAAGTCTATGGATAATGTTCTTATCACTTTTTCCTTGGTTATTTCTTCAGGATTTTTGCCCGCAGTCGCTTCTTGAATTCTTTCAGACTTTTTGTCTGAAGGAATTCCTTTGGACAAAAGTGTGAAAGAATTATGATTGTCTGCCTTAAACAATTTTTTTGAAGGAATTTACCTTTGTGGTCTTCTTTGAAAATGACCCTTCTAAAGGGTGTTTTTATTGACCAGGTGCCCTCTGCAAGGGCACTTGTCCTTCGTGAGGCTCTTTAAACTTTTACACTAGATCACTCCATTGAACTAAGATGTTGAACCACTCTATTGAACCAAGGCATTAAACCACTTGGTTGAACCAAATGTTAAACCAAGCTTTGAACCAAAATGGTTCAAGCCGATGGTTCAATTGAATGAACCAAGTCAATGAACCACTCCATTGAACCACAAGACGTTGAACCTCTTCATTGAACCAAAGCTTTGAACCAAAATGGTTCAAGCCAATGGTTCAAACTGATGGTTCATTTGATTGAACTGAAGCAATGAACTAACCATTGAACCAAAAGATATTGAACCAATCGTTGAACCAAGTTTTGGTTCAATGGTTCAAACAAAGCCTTGAACCAACTGACGAACCATTTGGTTGAACCAAAGGATGAACCAAAACATTGAAACAAAGCAAATGAACTAATTGAACTAAAAGTGTTGAACTGATTGAACCTTAAACTCATTAAACCTTTGAACCAAAGTGGTTCAACGCTTCAATAGTTCAATGGTTCAAGCCTCTTTTGCTTGAATGCTTGCCGATAGACATTTTTTATTGAACCAAGGCACTGAACCAATCTTGAAAATGACAAAGTTTTAGAAACTAATTCTTTTGGTTGAACCCACCTGCAGAAGCCTTTAAACATGTAGAAATGAACTTGCCTACAGAGTCCGTAGAAATCAAGTCTATAGAAATTAGCCTATAAAGCCCATTGAACTTGGCCTGTAGAGTCTGTAGATTTTCTCTTTCTACTATGTCCATAGATTCAAGCCTATAGAGTCCATAGATTTAAGCCTGTAGAGTCTATAGATTTAAGCTTACAGAGTCCGTAGATTTCTGAGAAGCTTGAAAAATGAGTAATTTGAATGCCCAAGACAAATTTTGAAAAGGGAAGAGACAATTTTGGTCTATAGGACCAAAATAGTTCAAATCTTGTTCCAAAAGTGAGTGATATTTTTGGGGGACAACAAAACCTTTGGTGCTTCGTAGAATTATTTTCCCTTATTACCACATTATTCCCAATCTATTCAACTCTTAAAACCTTTCCTTAATCTATTTCTCTTCCCTTGAACATTATTCTAGTATTTTTCCTCTTTTTATCCTTCTTTTCCTTGATTTATATCCTTTTTACCTATCTAGTACACTAGGTCAACCTAGTCAACCTATTATATTTTAGGGTCACTTTAGCTCTTTTGACTTGTTTGTGTTTTAACTGACCTAGCATAAACTTTAAGCATTAGCTTGAGAATTTACTAAGTTCATGTAATTAACCTAGTATAGCTGACATGTTTGAATGATTTTTATATGAGACACTCCTATATAAACAACATCATTTTGGTCATTATTAAGAATATGCAATAAAGAGTTATTATTTGTTCACGCTTATTCACAATCTTCTCTTCCACCATTATACTTGAGGACTCTTAGCTTAGGTTTATTATTTGGTGAATCTAGTCCTTTGGATAGGTCTTAGATTCTTTGGCCTAACAAAGTGATCCTTATGAACCATAACAACCTCTTACGAAGCCCCATTAGCCAAGGGAGAGATTGAATTATGATGGGTTGACATTTAGGTAAGTATATTCTAACTTTATTCTTCTCTCTTATAGTAGATAGAAGTAGCATAAGTATTGGCTCAAATAATATTAATCTTCATATTCTATGTATTAGGGTGATACTCATACTTACTCTATTTTAAGTTCCCTATAAATATTTAATTGCCTTGCATCTAACCCCTCAGTTTGTGCTAGAAGCTTTGGAGTGCACTAGATTAGTTCACTTTTATTTATATTATAATAGTTTACTTTCTTGTTTATTTACATAAGTGAACATCAAATCATATGAATCTTTTATGTTTTCTATGTGATTGTGTTAGACTGTATGATTTGGAAGCCTTCCTATCATGATGTGTTGTGATAGGTGATACAAGTGATCCCCTAATTAGGTCTAACAGATCCCCATATTGATCATGCTCTCACTTAACAAGTGTATACCCAATAAAAAGTGTAGGTGTGTTCTATCTTATCTGATCTAGGATTAATTTGTTGCACATCATGAAATTATGATTGCATATATAGGTGGATTAGCAAAGTTTAAGATCACCTTCTAGTAGGAAGAGATAGTATAGAAGGACCTTTTTCCCTAAAATTAGAAAATAGAGTTCTGAGGTGTTTTGTTGATATCTTATGATATAGATATGAAAGGGTCTAAATCATCTAGATAAGTGAGCTTTGTATCCTCTAGCAAGTAACAAGACTATGAAAAATATGGAAGGAAAGAAGTTAATGAAGGGTAGAAGTTTGAGAGCCTACAATTACACTTTTAAGCGCTAAACTTAAGTAGTGAAATCTACAAGAAAGAGTCTAAATAGACCCTTCAACCTAAAGTTGAAAATTAGGCCTTGTCACCATAGTGGAATGTTTATAAATGATTTAAAGGAGTAATTTTGACCTAAGAGATCATCAGGAGGTTGATGGGTTGTTTTTAATCCCCCATATACACCTACATGTGTCTCTTCCTCTAAAAATGTGTAACAACAAGGGTGAAACTCCTACATAGTCCATGATGGAGGCTTAAGCATGGGACTATTAATTTAGGCTGATGTAAAAAGTTATAAATGGTTTGTATAATAAATATTGATATGGAATACCTTCTAAAAATAATTTTCATACACACAGTTTGTCCTATTCAAACAAAGCTAACTATGTATGACTGTGTTGGTAGAGAGTAAGAAGGTTTGATTTCTTGAGGTGGAATTTGTCTAAACCTGAATACATAGGTCTGAAGAATTGATAATTTACGTCAAAGATTAAGGGAAGGTATATATGCACTAAGGTCAAATTATAATTGAATACACATGTACTTATAGGAACCATTTTTGTGTTTAAAACATGATACACAGTCAAACACTTTCACACAGTCAAATAGGGTGCAAATTGGAGGATTTTTATCAAGGGTTAAAATGATAAAATGCTTGGAATACATTGGTAAATTTAATTAACATATAATTAGGTTCTCAAATAAAATTATTATATCATTAAAAACCTCTCCAAAGGAAATACATGGTCCGTCTTTGACTGACATACACATAGTCTGCCTTTTCCAAGTGCATCTTAGTTTTTTTACTTTTGTGAGGTCAAATGGAATGATCAAAATCCCATTTGTTTAAAAAATAAACCTTATGGGTTGGATAAATCCATCCAATATTTTTTTTGTCTATAAAAATAGGAGAAGTTCCCTCTATTTTTTCTTAGAAAGAGGGCATTTCCCTTATGCATCAAACCTATAGTTTTGCAAGGTAGAGATGGCCAGGTGAGTTAGGATTATGTGGAAATTTCAAGGAGCTTTTTAAAGTATAATTGAATATAGCATAACATTAAAATATTTCATTGGAGGAGGAATCCTAGCAGGATGGCCTAAGGTTGTAGTCAAACCTACTTGGGTAGGGTTAGGCCTATAAGCCAAAAGGAAGTAAACTCGGTGTATAGCCTTAGATGATCACTAAAATGGATTGTATCATGTTTATCAAGGGAAAATATAGTTTTATAATTTATTTATATGAAATGAAAACCATTAAAATTAATTTTGAGCTCTAAGGTGTGGTTAGGGCCACTAGGCGTGTATAGGCCTAAAAGACCAAATGTAAAACCAATATCACTTATAGCCATAAAAATGTTTTATAAATTGTTGAAAAATGTTTATATGATAGATATAAAGGTGATAAAACTTTTGGAAAGTAGAAAATTTTTATGGGAAGCCATTTTTGTCTTAGAAACAACACTAAGCCTGTAGGAAAAGGAGAAAGGAGCTCGATAAGAGAAGTTTAGTTGCTCATATCTTCTTAGAGATTGTGAATGGAAATCTAATAAATTAAGAGGTGTTATAAAGGGTCTTGAATATTTATCTTGTGAAATTTTTTTGTAGTTCCAACATTAGAACTTTATGAACAAACCTTAAGAGCAAAAAACATACTTTAACCCTTATAAACCCTTACTAGTGACCAGTTGGAGGAAATGGAGATGGAAAGATAATGTAATGTAATATTTTGCTCAAAATGGTGATTGGATGATATAATACTACCTCAAGATACTTCCCATCAGGATTAGTTGTATGAAAATGTATGGATTGAGTACAAAACAAGATTTTCTTGATTATTTTGCGCATTATGTAGGTTGTAGGAGGTTTCAAGAGATGCCAATAACATGAGAAGGAATATAGGAACTAAAATAAATCCTAATATAAATTTAATTCCTTGTAACAACTCCTAAGTTCTTCAACTAGCTAATTCATATCAGCCAGTCAAAAGTAGCATAGTGGACATAATGGTGAGAAGGGTGGAAAACTTAAAGTTCATTGATTTTAAGGTATAATTGATACTTATAAGGCCATGAAGGGTATTTATAGGTTTAATACACTCCCTATCATATATTTTCATGATAAAATGATGATATTTTGGAGGCCAAGTGTGTAGGGTGCATGAAGGAAGAGTTTTTTCTTACTACAAATGATTCCAAAGGACTAGGGCTGAAACCAATTCATGGAGAGACATGTATAAAATCCAGCCCTCTTGTTTCAATAATTATACCTATCCCTAGTATGTTTTTGGACATTCAAATAGAGGTGAATAATAAAGGTAGTGTTCTAAGCTAAAATGTGAACTTACATGCCACTTTGTAAGAGTTTCATGAGATAGAGAGCCACTTGTTCCTTCTAACCTTACATGGTTCATCTCACATACTATTTTCATGCACAAGTAACTCCTTTAATCAGATTTACAATTTTCTTTATGACCCTTGTACTTCTCTCCTTTCCTCTCTCTCTCAAGTTCTATAAGAACTAGCCATTTTGGCCATTGTAACTTATGCTCCACTTGAGTATGGTGAAGACCTACTCATTTCCATACCATTTGATAAATAAAATGACTGATTTTCACCTCTTCATGATTTTTAATAGTGTTTCTTACATAGATGATTGATCTTTCTTAGTGATAACTATGATTTCTTGAGCATGTTGTCCCATTCTTTTACACTATTTACAATTGGAAAGCTTCTTTTTGTAAGGCATGTGAAGTATTTTAGGAAGTGTTAAGGTTGAGTGAGTTAGTATATTAAATAGTGCCATTCAAGTCTTCTTGTGTAGTCCTCGTAGCCTAAACATTCATCCATAACTTCATAATGTAATATTGATGTGAGAAAATGTAGATTGGAGAAGTGTATGTTTGGTTAGTCTCATGGTTTCATGTGTAACATGAAATGAGTTGGAAGTAATAAAGTTATTTGGTGTATCACTTCCCTTATGATAGTTTGGTTTTAGTTTTCTCTCTACCTTCCCCCCTAGTTATAGGTGTAATAGTTATCCAAAGTGGTACATTAAGGGAGCTATCCCTATCTAGAGATTCACTTCATCCTTAGGCTACCCACAAGCTTAGAGTTGTTTTGATTGTGCCACTTAGATGAGGAGAGATGAGACATCTCCTTAAAGGGTGAAAATACAAGTGATAACATATCCCTAAATGGGGAAATGCATTTTATGGTATTCCTAACTTTGATCAATGTATTTCAATTCAAAATGATGATTTTGCCTTTTTGTGCTCTGGATCACTCTTTTTTATTAATTAGTCAGTACACATCACATACCTTTATTATTTTGTGTTGAAAACATCCTAAATGGGAACACAATCTATGTGCATCTAACATCACCTTCCAATTATTCTCCAATCAAATTATGACCCAATAATATGACATTATGATCATTTTGATTAATTGTGCTCCAATTTTCATAGAATTGCACTAAACTTTATTAACCTTGTTTAAGCTAATTAATCAAAACTAATAGATTAAGAATTCCATGGGACTTATTGAATATCTCATTATTGGAAATTTATTGTTAATATCTGCATCACCTAATGACATGATCAATGGGGTGGCATCCATTAAGCCATAAATACATAACATATTAGATCATGACCTCCCATGCCACATTAATGCCCCTTCTTCCCAAATCATTATGAAGGAATTTATTCATTTTAGCCTCCAAAATTTAATGTATTCTTGGCCACACATCTTATTCTCAAAATGGATAGTCACAATTCATTCTGATCAATCTTAAAAATCTATAAATAGAGAGGCCATCAACATCATTTTCAAGCTCAAGTTGTGTAATGTTATAATGCTTAAGTCTCTCCACAACTCATTTGTGTTTTTATTATTGAATTATTTATATTTGGATTAGCTTTATTGATAGGAATATTAGATAGTTTCAATATATTAAGCCTAGATTTTGTGGAGTGTTATTGAGACATTAGAGGAGTTTGTCACCATTGTTGATGAAGACAAGGATGCTTGATCAATGGGAGAACATCTTTCTAAGCCTCTTTCAAGCAATGGGGTAACTTAGGAAGGTAATGGTTTAATTTATTTCATTTGTATATTATTTTTGTTATCAAACCCCACATGAATAGATAGGCTTGATTTAATTAGATCTCTATACATTTTTATTTGATTTCTTGGACTAAATATTGACTAATCATTTATTGAAATCAAATCTACATTTTGGCACACTCGATGGGACCTCATTACGCAAGTTTGATCATAAGGCACATAGAAGCAACCTAATAACCATTTCCTTGTAAGATCTTAGAGTGTGGAGGCAAAAAAGGTAAAATTTTGAACAAATTTTGGGAAGTCACCATTATGTCCTCTAGACTATAATCTTGCAACTCACACATTCATGGGTTTATCATTTTAAGTCATGGTATTGCATTTAAACTTTATTTTTCTTGACTAACCTAGATTATATCTATAGATTTGATAGTTATATTTCAATACCACTACTTGCAAGTAGAGATATTGCAATCCCACTACTTGGTAGTCATGATATCACAATACCATGAATTGATAGTCATGAAATTTCCTATCTAACTTGCAAGATTGCCTACCTAATTTATGGCATTATAACCTCAAATAGTGGGATTGTGACCTCAATATAACCTGAGCTAACCTAACTCAACATGACTCCACCTAACTTAACCTAACCTAACCTGACCTTACTTGATCTAAATAGTGAGATTATATCCTTGAATAGCAGGATTATGACCTTGACCTGACCTGACCCAACATGAATAACAAGATTATAACCCTAAATTATGGGATTGTGACTTTGACCCAACCTAACCCAATATGACCCAACCCAACCCAACTCCAATAGTGATATTGTGGGTTTTTATTAAACTAACCCTAAATAGTGGGATTGTTATCCTAAGTAGTGATATCATGGGTTTCTATTAAACTAACCCAAGTAGAGATATTTCCTATCTAAATCATGGTTTTTTAGAGTAGTGGGATGCCATTGAGTAGTAGGATTGCCCTATGTGAAACCCAAGAGATAACTTTACAAAGTTGTTTATATCATTTGAAACAATACTTCAAGGCTAAATGAAATTTTGACTTTTTCCTTATAGGGCTAGCTTGAAAAAGGATATAAACAAGCTTAATTTTGTATTTTTCAACTCCTTTTATATTGTTTAAAAAGGATTAGGAACATTTATTTTTGGTGCTTAAAGAAACACCTAGATGTTTGCTTGAATGTTTTGTAGTTGTTCTTTATAAGATTATAACTTAAGGCTAAGGGGCTAAAAAAACATCACCAAATTTTTTCAATTTAAGTGATTTAAAATTGAACACATATCAAAGTTTTTCTTCAATAAATCATTACTTTTTTAGATTTGATTGGCAAATAAAAAGATTGTGCATGTATACTCTCCTACCCATCCCCTTTAGGGAACTTATGGGATCAAAAGTGCCATATTTATTACAAAATAACTAGTCAAAGGTGGAAAAGAAATTTTTTCAAGGCTATCCCTAAGACCCACATGGATTGGGTGGTCTAGAAACAACCTTTAAAGCTCTTTTACTTGTCTTTTATTTTTGAATCTTGGATTGTGAGGGTGATCTCATCACCTCCCATAATTTCTTTAGGGAAGCTTTGACCCAAGGTTTCATATCCTAGCATTATCTTCAACCTCTCTTCATGGGGGGTATATAAATTGGGATTACCTTTTGGGATGGTGGTTTGAATGGTTAAACCATCTCATATTTCTATGCTAAGCCCATGGGATGTAAGATCATGTTGGACATCACACTAAATTAAGAAATAAATGAATTTAGTGGTTGTAAGAAGGGAAATACCTTTTTTTATAAAAAACCATATGGTGTGGACCCAATTGACATGTTGCTTCTCTTGCATTTTAACATGAAAGTGCTTTGCACTTGATCCATCTAGAAATTCTCAAAAATTTGCTAGTTTAGTTAACCCCACTTTGCCACACCTTATCAATTTATGGCCTAAGATTATTAACTAGTTAATTTGTCTTTATTTGGTTAAAATTGATTATTAACATAAAATGTCATAAATGAAAACACATTGTCTCCAAATTTGTCAAACAAGGAGGCATTATGTTGTCCAAGTGAAAATCATATTTTCCTTATTCAAATTTGTCATCATAAACATTATGTCATCTTAGTATAATTGGTGTATTTATGCTGCCCATTTGATTCTAAATCATTTTAAAAATTATCTTAAGTCCCTCATTGATAATTCACATTCAAAATTGAGCCTTTCTAGGTTCTAAGGTTTGATGTGTTGAACTGGATTTGCCATTCACACATTAAACTTGTTTTAACTTGGTTTAATTTTCTATTTTTTGAATTGATGGTGATTTTATAGACTCAAAATCACACGTATCATCTTAAAGGACTTAAATCATCTTGTGCATCACTCACACTTTAAGTCCTAAAACACATTTTAATTATCCCCCTTCCTACCACCCTGTGGCAATGTTATGTTGTTTAGTTTTAATTTTATACTTAGGAATACTTGAATGTTTTCACATCATAAGTTTCTTAATTTGCAATGTCTTCTTTGTAATTTGAATGGGTTTATTCTAATTTTCTAGTATAAAATCATCAAAGTTGAGCTAGATTTTATGGTATTGATGTATCACAAAGGTTTATGTTTTACTTTGTAAACTCTAGATTTTTGAGTTATTATACCCTCTTCCAATCTACATGATTTTGACATTACCTGAGGTTGAATAATTTCATTAACATAATATTCTAATTATCTATGGTTCTAAGATACCCTACTTTTTATAGTCTCTTTGGTGCCTTAGTCATTTGTTTAGAAAAAGGATCAAAATTCATATCTTGTTTAAATGTTTACAAAACATTATCCAAATCTTAGCAAATGTTAAGAACACTCTTTTTAAACAATGACACCAATTTACACTTGAAATAGGGTTTATTATGGCCCTAGTTTCAAGGTAGAACATTTTTATAATGGACATGAGCACGCCATCTTGTTTGAGGATGTTTCTCTCTTTAGGCTTATCTATTGAAACCTAATCACATCTATGTCAGTTATCATACACCATCCTCATCCTTTTCCTTTGGCTTGTGCAAGTAAGAAGGATCAATAACATATGAAGGTTACTATTTTAGGACCTCCTCCTTTGGTTTTCATAAGCAACCAAACTAATAAGTATCATGTGGTTACCATTTTGGGCTATTCTCCTCTAGCTTGTGTGAACAAAAAAACTCCACAATACATGAAGGTTACCATTTTAGAATGTCCTTTGTCTCCTTTAATGTTTACTCTTTAATCAAAGGTTACTATTTTGGGTATCTTTTTTCTCTTTCGGCTTGCGTGATCGATCAAGATCTACAACACATGAAGGTTATGATTCTAGGTTATCTTCCTTCCCCTTTGGGTTGTGAAAATAATCAAAATCCACAATGTGTGAAGGTTACCATTTGAAGACCTCTTCCTTTGGTTTGCACAAGTATCTAAATTATGAAACATCCAGTCATTACCATTCTTGGACCATCACTAGTTTTTCATGAACCTATTATTGAAGAACCTCCATTTGATGAACTAATAGTTATTTATCCCTTATTCAATAGTCTAATATTTGAAGAGTAAATTATTGAACCACAAACCATTGTTCCTTCTAAACTAAATCTTCCCCACTTTAGAAATGTCATGTCAATATTTGAGCCTCAACAAGAACCATTACCTCTTTAAGAACCATCTTATGAGGAGCATAATATGTTTAAAATTTTTTTATTGCAAATAATTATGAATCAAAACCACAATGTTATTATTGAAACACTCATTTGTGACAAGTCAACCTGTGATAAGTTACCTATTCATATTTTACCTATTTTTAAAGAGCTCCATCTCCTTGGTAAGCTAGTATCTACAAAGTTGTCTCTTGATCTTTTCCCACTCATTAAGGAATCTCACTTTGATAGACATGATTTTGTTGAGATTTCCCTTGAAATATTCATACATTTTGATAGGCTTCACTTAGATGATCTAGTCTATATTGAACCCTTCTTGGATGAATCAGTTTTTATTGAGCCCATTATGCCATCATAGGCCATTACTTGTTTGATACCAAGAATTCAATAGAACATTAAAGAAACAACCATATCAGATGAAGAAATAATAGTAGAGTTAGGTTATATTTTTTAACTAACATTAGATTTAACATAAAAAATACAATCAACATCAATTGCAATAGTAGATTTAGAGTCCCTTATTGTGGAATTAGATTTAGAAAGAGATTATAGTCATGCTTATTACATCATTGGTTACAATTATCTTGTAGATCAATTTGAATATATTTCTGATCCTTCTATAGTTTCTGAGGATGATTAATTTAGCATCGATACAAGTTCTCCTAGTATCTTCTATGAGGATTATGCTGCCTTTCATCATCCCATAATTATTACCACCCAACATAGCCATTATATTAACATTCCACCTCCCACAAATGTTGATTGGGATCAATAGAATCACACTTTGTTGAACTACATCCATGATGACATACCATTTATAGAATATTAAGGGGTCTAAGACCATATTCATTTAGAAGAGCAATTTCCTAGTAAAACCTTTTTATAGGCATTAGGTGGCAAGCCTCAAACTTAACATTTTTTATTGAAACCTTTTCTTAGGTGCTAAAAGACAATCAAAGTCAAATGTTAACATATCTTTATGAAACCTTCTTAGAGGTGCTATGGGATGATCAACACAAATTCATTAGTAAAAACCTCATTAAGGCACCAATAGTTGAGCATAAAAGTTATTCACTATTTACTGAAGACATTATCAAAGATCAAATCAGTTTCACTTCCAATCTACAATATAATTAGATCATAGTTACTCTCAAAATAAAGAAACAAAATGATTTGGTGGTCATATCAAGAGAATATTTATAGGTATTCAACCCTACCATAACAAAAATTATGTTTAATCTAACATCAACAACATTACATGTGACTAAAAGTCCTAATCTTCATTTATTTCCCATTCATTAGACATTCCATTATCACTCATCTTTTTATTACCCACTTATATCATTTATCACTCATAGCACTTTCCTTTATAGAGGCTATGAATATATTTTATCTTGATTTTTGAAGGAAGAAATATTGATTGCTAATGGGGATCACAAAAAATTTATTTAGGTCTAAATCTATAGCTAGTTATTGATATAACAACTATACTGATGAGGAGTTGGGTGGAAAATTTTATAAACTAATCATTTTGATTGTCTCATTTATTGAATAGGATGATCATATCAATGTTATAAAGATAAATAAAACCATTTTTCATTTACCATTTATCCATTAAACATTGTCCTTACCTAGTCTCTTGGGGGAAACCCCATAGACCATTTTATTATAGGCATTATTATACCATTATGATCCATGAACCATGCTATTTGAAATATATTGACTTTAGGTCATTTGGGACTATGTAAGTAGTGTTAAATTTATATTAGGGTTATCTCAGTCACCTTCCCCATACTTTCACCATTTTTTGAGAAATCTAAGCTTATGCTCTTGCTATTTTATGAGCAAACTAAGCTAATCGTCTCTTCAAGGCAACCATATTTTCCATTATAGCCAATTATCTTATAATCACTTTTCTTATATCATATTATTATACCATGTCTTTATTATTGACCAAAGCTTACTTTTAGTCATCCTACCAATCCCATTTTTGATCTTGGTTCCTTTGGTTCATCTTATACTTTCTATGGGTGGATTCTGATCTAGTTTCAACAATTTTAAAATTTTGTTTTGAATGATAGTCTAGTTAGTAGTGTGACATTTGATCTTTTAACTTATCTTTCATTAATTATATTATTTAGTATCACTTATTATAACCTCTTATGGGCAAACTAGTACTTTTGTTACCCCTGATTATAATTGCCTTTGAGTAAATCAATATTTTAAATTATATCCTAATTATAACCACCTATGGGAAAATAAAGTACAACACCTTTTCATCATGCATTATCGCATCATTTGGTCATTACTATTATCATTTGTCTTGTTTTTAACCTTTATTTATAAACTTGTTGTGACCTAATCAATTTTTCACCACCTTTTATTTAGGAAAAATAACTATGACTAGGGATTATTATGGGTTTATGTAGGCCATGTTCGATTCATGTCAAGGTCAAATTAGTCCCTCTAATCATGTGCTCTCACCATCTTGTGATCATTTTAAGTCATCACACTCTTGTTATTTTGTGAGCATTTTATCCTACTAGCTTTTTGCTATGTAAGTTAGCTCATTCTATGCACTTATCATTTTACAAGATTATTTTCTCCCATCCCACCAACTTTCCATTTTTCAAGACCAATCTCATTTTTAAAGTCTTCCCTTTTCTTATACAACATTAATCATATGTTTTTGATCATCATCATGTCTTCTATCCCACTTCGTGGGAGAACTACATTTGGACTAAAGTTTATGTTGGAACATGCATCCATAGAACTATGTAGGTAGCATCCACTTATCATCTACATCTAGAGTCAGCTTATCTAACCCCTTCCTTTTCTTATCTTCTCCCATTTTTTTTCTATTATTCCTCTTTAATCAAGGAACAAATTTTTTGTCCTTGTTCTTTATTATGTTATGGTAGAAAGTGATGCCTTTACCACACATGCATGATTAATTATCTTTAAACCACACTCAGTTGGTTTTTTTGGTGTGTTTATTTGAATTTTCTTGGTGTTTTTTTGTGCTTTCGCACCTCTCCATTTATTCCTTCTCCTTTTATCCTATTTTCTACTTCTTGTCTTTTTTTGTATTGTGTTTCAAAACATCTTGATAAATTGCATGTATCTTGATTATTTATCTCTTGATCTCATGTTATTAAGTTGTTTCTGGACTTTTTTATTTATTTTATTATTGTTGGTTTCTTTCTTTTCTTGTGTGTGTTTAAAAAAGTCTTGATGGTCCACATAGATCTTGATTATTTATGTCTTGGTCTCATGTTGTTAAGATGTTATTGCTTTCCATTTTTAAACATTCATGTTCCTACTTGAATCTTTATTTTTCATATCCTAATTTTAAGCTAGGTTCATTTATGTTTATCTTTTTATTTGTCTTTGTTTTTTTGTTTAAATGTAAAAAAATGTAACTCTAGTTTTGGTCATTGTTTTACCATTAGTCTTAGTTATAGGTATTCACATTTGAATTGGCTCAGTGCAATTGGAATATTATGTCATTATAATTTATTCATACTTATGATGCCTAATTTATTTTTGTATATAGAAATAACTTTATGCTTAGGTTTTAAAGTCTTAATGTCAACAAAGCTCTGATGAATATTTCTCAAGAACACATTGCATTATCTAGGCTCATGATATGAAATTTGGCATCTAGGTAACATTCATTTTCACACTTGACTCTATGCTTAGACATGAATCATTTTTCATACATCATGATTCTAATCAATATTTTGGTTAATTTTATTCATCCCTCATTCCATTCTATCCCATCCCTGGGAGAACTACATCGGCTTAAGGTCTTACTAGACTATGTAGCCAACTCTCAATTTCTATTGAGGTCAGCTTAGCTATCTTCCATTCATCTTTTCATCTCATTTATCACTTTGCACATTCTTGTATGCTTCATTTATTATGTCTTTCCAAAACATTTTACTATTTCATATACATTTGCAACCACTCATTTTAATCTATGTTTTAGGTTATATTCTTGAGCTAATTGCTTTCCAATTTGACCATGCTAGGGCACAACATATAGACAATGTTAGAATCAAATCAGCCCCATAGGAGAAAATGATTATTTATTATTTATTCTTTATTAGTGATCAAAATTTGCCCTACTAGGGCACAACTATCTTCTCATGATCAAATATACTCTGTTGGGGCACTTCTTATTATCATCTTTATAAAGACAATGTTTTCCTTTTCCTCTAATTCCAAGCTCTCCAAACTAATGACCATTAAGGCAATATTTTAATGTGTAACTTATCTAAAGATTGATCAATATCTTAAGTGTGCATCTTGTACTCTCATATTGGGTATATTTACATTGCATCCCTTATATTTATGGATTGAATCCTTCCCATTCACCTTATCTTTGTGGCTACCTCTATTTATATTTTAATCATTAAAGGTAACCATAGGTGAAATCATTAGCTCATTTAGGTGTGATCTATTCCATGGGTTTATCTCTCAATGTCCCTCTCTTTTTGAGAGTCCATCCTTGTCTTTCATCCTAGTATGTCCTCTTGAGGTGGCATCATGGGTTATTTCCAATTTCATCTTTACAATTTTTTTTTGAAAAGATGTTTCTTTGCTTGAATGTCTTGATACACCTTCTAAAACAAGGGCAAAATGTAGACATTCAATTCATAACACCATTTGTGTTTAAATTATCAATCTTACTCAAATTTTAGTCAAATTCCCAAATTTAGGCCAAAAACCATAAAATGTGCTAAATGGTTCAAGCTTACATATACAAGTTATGATTTAGGCTAATGTATCCCTAAATGTGGAAATGTATTTAATGGGATACCTAACTTTGATCAATTCATTTTGAGTAAAAATGATGATTTTTTTCTTTTTGTGCTCTAGATCACTTTTTTCTTTTAATTCATTAGTACATGTCACGTACCTTTGTTATTTTATGTCGACAACATCCTAAATGGGAACATGGTCTATATGCATCTAATGTCACCTTATAATTCTTATCTAGACAAATTATGACCTAGTAATATGACATTCTAATCATTTTGATTAATTATGCATCAATTTCCAAATAATTACACTAATTTTGATTAACCTTGTTTAAGATAATTAATCCAAATTAACATCTTAAGTAGTAATTCCATGGAACATATTAAATATCTCATTATTGGAAATTGATTAATGATATCTGTGTCACCTAATGACATAATCAATGGGGTGGCATCCATTAATCCATAAATGCATAAAATATCATATTATAACTTCCAATGCCTCATTAATGCCCCTTCTCCCCAAATAATTATGAAGGCATTTATTGATTTTATCCTCCAAAATTTAATCGATTCTTGACACACATCTTAATCTCAAGATGTATGGTCACAATTCATTCTGATAAACCTCAAAAATATATAAATAGAGAGGCCATGAACATCATTTGCAAGATCCAGTTGTGTAATGTTATAATGCTTAAATCTCTCCACAAGTCATTTGTGTTTTAATTATTGCATTATTTATATTTGGATTAGCTTTATTGATATGCATATTATATGTTTTCAATATATTAAGCCTAGGTTTTGTGGAGTGTTCCTGAGACATTGGAAGAGTTTTCCACCATTGTTGATGAAGATAAGGATGCTTGATCAAGGGGAGAACATGTTTGTGAGCCGCTTCTGAGCAATGGAGTCACTTGGGAAGGTAATGGTTTTATTTATTTCATGTTTATCTTATTATTGTTAGCAAACCCCACATGAATATATTGGCTTGATTTAATTATATCTCTATGAGTTTTATTTTATTTCTTGTACTAATAATTGACTGATCATTTCTTGTAATCCAATCTAAAAAATCTAGGACACTATTCTAGTTTAAAATCTTAAAAAATGGTTCTTTGGATAGGTTCTTATTTTTTTTACTTGATCTTCTCCATTTGAGGTTCATCACTTGACCATGGATGATATATTTTCTATTTACAAACATTGCTATGATTAATATATTTTAAAAGACCCTGTAAACACATTAAAAACATCCAATATCCATCAATAAGCATAAAAATCTCTTCATCCTCTATCAATGGCTTGTATAAAGGGGATTTAGAGCATGAAGATAATATACAATGTCAATGTAACAAATAAAATGTTTTAGAACCAACTTTTAGGATTGTGGACTTGATATTTGAATCTTCCAACCTTGAAAATAATAGAATACTTATCAAAACTTACAACTCAATGTTTTGGGCTTGTAGAACAACATCTCATCATTGAAAACCTAAAGAAAATCTATAATATACATTGGATATTTAGGGAAACCCTATCATATTTACATTTTTCCATTAAAAGGTACATATAGAGTTTTATAATACCTTTAATCACATTATTTAGCTTATTTTCAAAGGATATAGACTAGCAATTTTCCTTGAAACTTGTTGTTCTTCTCATCAATGAGCTTATTATACATTAGAAGACCTAAAACCTATTTTTGAGAAGATAAATATTCATGTTTTGAAGATAAAATCCTCAAGGGAGCTTTAATTCTATGATGGAGACCATATAACTATTTATTTGGTCTTAATAATCTATCCATAAGGATTATAAACTCCTTGAAATGATTATGTTTTCACCATTTCAACATCTAGGAAGACTACAAATGTGACTATAATGTCTTGAAACAATGAATAATACTTGAATAAGGGCTTGAAGATAGGTAACATCTTAGTCATAGATTGAATGCATGCTTCCCACATTGGAATATTTCAAACAGATGTCAAGGAGGGAGAAAGAGGAGGGAAACAGTTAGTGAAATGCACTTGTAAACCATGTGTATAGATTTCAAGGGTTTATGAGGTATTGGAAATCCCAAAGTGACTTTATGCAATCTTATAAAGTGTTTCACTTTTATAAAAAGACATTAATGAGTCTCTTAATACATTTTAACCCTTTCATGACCTCCTAAGTACCTTTTAAGACATTTTAATCTATTTTTCATTAAAATTTAATTGGAGATACCTTTAAAAGTATAACATGTAACTAATGAATGACCTTAGGACTATTTTAATGAATTTTACCCTTGAAAAGCATTTCATGATTTCAATTATAAAATAACCTTTCATTAGGCTATTATGACCCTAGAATTGATCAACCAATCTTTGTAATGAGATTCTACATTGAAAAGAAGTCTAAATGACTTTAGAGCTAAAAATAGGACCTAATAAGGCTAAAAATATATAATACAAGACTTTTTACACACATTCACATTCAAAATCACTCTAATAGGAACCCTATAAGACTAATGCCAATCCATGACCTTAACAAATGACTTTTAGGCCTCATCTAATAAATAAAAAATATCAAATAACCTTAATGATCTAAAAATATAAGTTATTAGGATAAAAAATCCATCTTGAATGTACTTCAAAGGTTGTACTCAGTTGATCTTGGTGGAGAAAATCTCCATCCCATGTACATCATGTTTCAAGAGGTCAAAGTGAATAGAATAGTCAACATGTTTCATATATCTAGGCATAAAAATTGGGGCCTAGATGCACATTTTCGTGATCTAGTAGATATTTTTACTTATATTAATAATATTTGTGGTGTTATGATCCATATTTTTATGTGGAACTATTATGGGTTGTATTCTTTGTCCATTATATTATAATACTATTTAGGCAGTTACCTATTGATGTACCAAAATATACTCACACATGCAGTAGGGGTAAATCATAACTAAGAAGTAATTTATTTTATTAAAAAATGGTTATTTGAATTAAATAGTAAAGGAAGTTATTGTGCTAGGTTTTTTCATGTAAGGGTTTCCTGGGTGAAATATTTTTTTAATCTCGTGTGTAATTTATATGAATCAATTCTAGCATAATATTTTTTTTAGTATTGCTTCACTTATATTACTTTATTTATCATTTTATTTTCATTTATTATCATATATATATATATATATATATATATATATATATAGATTTTTTGTGAAGAGTTAGGGTTTTGGTTACTTGTGATAAAATATTTTGAGTAGGAGACGTGTGTGTTAAACTCCCTATCACAACATAGGCTATTATTCAACTTCCTAATTGTTTTCAAACCTTTTTTCATAGAATTTTATAATGAACATTGAATTCGCATCCATGAATATGTGTTGAGAAATTTTGATATTAACCAGAATTATCCATTATATAATTTTAATTGTTTCTACTTCATTATTGGTAGATTATAGAGTAATTTGGGTATAATCATTCCACATTACAAAATAATAATGCCCCATTATTGATAAATATATATTGGGGAGTCATGAGTAAGAGGAGATAGGTTGATTATTGAATGTATTAGTATTACAACCATAAAGATCACCTTAGACCTATAGGTGGAGAAAGAGATGGAGGGTAGATCAAGTACCAATATAAAGATAAGTAATAGTATAGGAATAACTATAGGTATAGGTGCATGATTCCATATTATATTTTTTATTATGTTGGATTGTATAATTTAAAAAAATCACTTTGTTGTATTCAACACATCCCCACCCTTTTTTTCGTTAGTTGGGAACCATTAAAATTTTGAAAGTTCTAGTTAATTTTAAAAGGCTTTCCATTTGCATTTACATGTGTATTCATCATGCTCAAGTTTTTTAAGGTTATAACTCCTTATGCAGATGACTACTATTTAATATAAATACATTAGTTATTTATTTGTTATCCATGTTTTCACTGTGTGACTTATTTGAACTCATCTATTAATGATCTTTGAATTTTTTTCATATATATAGGTTTTTGCATTTATACTTTGCATATTTTTCACTTTGTAAGTTGTGCATTTCATGTTTCGTGTCTTCATAATTTATGTTCATAAGTTTTATTCATCACAACATTCAACATTTAATTTGACATATCCAAGATTTTGGGTCCTCACAGTTGTGAAACTTACTTTGCCTTCACATATTTTACACTTAGTATGTTGGGTTCAAAAATCTTAATTTTTTCTGATTGTGAACTTCAACTATTTTATTCTTCACAAATTTTTTTCAAACCTTTTGTTAGAGAAGTTGGTTTTCAGTATCTGTGTTTTCATATTTTTGGTTTTTTTAAATTTTATTTGCATATTTTTTTTTGGCATTGGTTTCAAACATTCTACATTTCACAAATTTTGTCTAAAATTTATGGTTTAAAAGTTGTGTTCATAATTTAGTCTTTGAAAAAAACTATTTAGAAGTTGTGTTCATGAAAATTGTTATTCATAAGTTTTATTTGCAAGCTTTGGTCTTTAGATATTTTATTTGGATTTTTTTTCCATTAAAGCCTTCACATTTCACATATTCAGGGCTTCACAATAATTGGCCATCTCAACCTCAACACAAGGACTGATACCCCACTTCTAAGGGCATGCTACATGTCATAAATGTTTTTTCATAAAATTAGTGAGAATGTGAAACTTATCTAAGGATATAACATGGCATTTATCTGAACGTATAAAAATTTATGTGATATACCCATGAAAGTAAAGTGGTATATTTTGAATTGAGTAAAACAAGCTTGGATATGTTGGGCATTAATGGTGCATGAATTGGAATTAAATTCCAATACTCAATGTTATATGAGTGAATTATAAAGAGACATAAGTATTGATTATTGAAGATCTCAAGAAAATTTGCATTCATAAGAGAATTCAAATCCCTATTTATCTATGTTCCTACATAAAATACTTCAAAAATATGAGAAAATAGCTGAATTGAAGGCTAGAAATACATTATTAAACAAGGTATCAATGGATTTGTCATCCAAGGTATTCAGATTAGTGTTACCACATTCCAAATTTTATATCAAATACTCCACAAAATATTTAAATATCATCTTTGATTATATCATGTTTAATCATGAATATGCCAAGTATTTATCTCTTTAGGATGTGATTGAGGAAGTGAACACCCATTCACATGAAGAGGATATAACAAATTTATTATAGTAATTGGTATTAAACATCCTAGCATTGAAATACCAAAAAGTAAATTTTCCATAAGCTAAGCCTAAGGAGATTCCCTGCATTGACATTTTGAGGGACTTATTTTTCATAGGAAAGGTGACTAGTAGTGGTTTCTTATATTAATAACCCACATGATAGTCATTGTTTACATTTTAGGGGATAATTTATAGAGGTACCTATTGATATTCATTATAGACACCACTTTTAATGGACATTGGTTTAATTTGTGGAAGAAGACAACCAAAATTAAGAACATGCTCAAGAAATGGATCATTCCTAGAGAAGTGGTTACTCTCAAATCTCAAGAGTTCGTTCCTATCACCAAATTTTGGATGGGATTCTTAATTAGAATGGCCTTATAGAACATGTTAGATGGTCACCATTATATCTACTTCCTCCAACTAGAATCAATGCCTTTATTGGATTTATTTATGATTTAATAGCTAACTTTCACTTTGGGAGAGGTAATCAACACAAAATTATATGAACAAATGTTAAAAATAGACATGAGGTCCATGCATGACCATTTATATATGATGTCCTATTTTTTTATATACAATAAGGAGAATAATTTATGTATAAAATCAATATATCTGGAGCCTAGCCCCATATTTTATTAAAAATTGGGTATGTGATTCATTTGACTTCCAACACATCTATGCATATATAAGGAACATAGTCAAAGTTGTTGAGACTATTTACCCTCAAGTGTAGAGGGTAATTTATGAGGAATCCATACTTATAGTATTAGAGAGCATTATCAAAACATTGTGGCTTAGAGGGTATTATTGTATTTATCATGACTACATAATAATCATCATGATGTGGAATAAGGTAGGCCTTTTGTGCATCCTAAAGTATGTCCCTGAGAAACTGGCTAAACAAATATTATCTACCATATATGGTGGAGTGTTGATGAATATTTAAAGAATAAGAAGGGCTTGTTTCATGGTTCCTCCTTGATGACTAGATGGATGAGTTATACAATCATAAAACATTTTGGAGAAGATAGTAAAACAAAATATTACTATTCATTGGCTACTTTTCCACATAGTGATTGGGATCTTCATGGTTTAATTCAAAAGCACATCTAAGGTTTTAGAATCCCCTTCTAATATGAACCATTTAAGCATTATTTAACATTTTTGAATGTGAAGGATAATGTCGAGTTAATATAAAGAAAAATATCAAATTTATTGATGTAAGAGATTTTGAGATATATATAGGCAAAGCCATCTATAGAAATTATAGAGGAACATACTAATACCACACCTCTTGGCACGTGGTTAACTACAGATTACTAGACCTCTTGACATTCCTAATAACAAAAAGACTAAGGAACCTCTACTAGGCCACCACCCATTATGATGATGACCCTAAAACAAGATAAATTTGTGGAGGAGGCCCTTGTAGTGTCAAATTCCTCACAAGAAGGTCCATCTTAGTCATCACCAATTGTAATTACAAGTGTTAAGTTAGAGTAAGAGGTGGATGAAATTTATGATATAATGAGTGCCCTTAGGAATGCTAAAGAACTAATTTTTATTGATATCTTAATTATAAAGATTATAATCTCCCTTTTACATCCTTAGATTTAAATAATACAAGTGTGGGTGTTACACCCACTTCCACTTAATAGGATCCTCCTTGTGATGAAAATTCAGCAATTTATTACAGGAGGAAACCTAGAGTTCTTAGGGTCCATATAGACACAACCACTAGGACATCAATACTAGAAGATCTTGGGACTAAAGATGAACATAAGGAGCTAAAATATGCTAATATCTTAAGTCTCAAAGTAATAAAATGTAAATCACCCATAAATATAGAAAATTTAGGTGAGGACATTACTCATTTGATTTCCCTAGTTCTTATTGTTTCCTTAGTGCCTATTATTTCTTCAGTTCTTATAGTTACTAATTTTTATCCTATTTATTTTGTTTCTTTATATCCTATTATTTCTAGGGTTGCCTTGGAGTTTTTAATTATTATTTATTCTAGTGTTACTATTGTTCCTACTAGTCTCATTGCTTCTATTTTTTGGGATTGTCTCTAGTGCTTCTATAGTATGTGTTTCTCCCATTGTTTCTACCTCCCCTAAATTAATTCAGTTATAGTTTCCCATGATCCCCTTAAGCCCAATAAATTAAATTATAATAAGGATAGGGTATCCATTTCTATCACCCAATTTTATGTATCGTTTACTCAATTGGAATTAGTTATGCCTTCTTCCACCACAACTTAGGCTACATCCATTACTCCCACCTCCCAATCCAAATCGAAGAAGCCCACTTATGTTTTTCACCCTATGCCTTAGTTTGGAAATGAAGATTAGTCCAAGATCATTTGGTCATAATTATCAGACCTGTTACATGTAGTGGCTTTAATAAAATCTTCAATGTATGTTTTGAAAAGACTACTACTAAGGACACTTAGTGAATATATGCCACTCAATTGGTAATTACCTAGTTGGCTATGGAATTAGAAGTTGAAGCCTCCGAAAAACACAATCTAATAGTAACTAAACTCCCCTCCATGAGCTCTAGTTTTTTACGAATCAACGACTACAATATAATGGGTTAGAAATAGAAAGATAGAAGATGATTCTAGAAAAGGGTTAATCTTGGAGGAAAGGTAGGATGTATTCTCATTGTCAAGGATAAATATCAAGAGACTTGGGAGGTATCTATATAATGGGGATTTTAAGGCCTAATTATAGGAAAATATAGAATCATTTATAGAACTTCATGAGGGTACATATAAATGTAATAAATAGTTATAATAGGAATTTGAGTAGGTAAGGAAATAAAAATAAATTATTCATATTTATAGAGAAATTGAAGGTGATGTGTATAACACTGCTTTGAGGCTTTATAATATTTTAGAGACTATTGGTTTGATGAGGGATGAATTGTTCCCTCACATAGTTTAAATGGTCAGATGATTTAATTCTTTGAAAGAAGATGAAAATAGACTGAATGTCCTTATATTGTATAAACCAATAAGGCCTTTAGCCATCTTGATTTCATGATACCATTGAAAATTTTTGATTTTATAAATATGGTGTTCATTAGGACATCAAAATTTAGGGAGTGGGTATCAATTGTGCAATCCTTGTTTCCTAAATTGAGAAAATAGGAAAAGTAAGTCCTATAAAATTTGGTGGGTTTGAAACTTTCTTAGGCCTAGGATATTTCAAGTAAATTAATAATCAGAGCTAATTTTGATCAACTACTATAGTAGTAGTTAGCCCATTTAAATAAAATTATCCAAGTATGTACAGTAGAATAAATTGAACAAGATTCAATATTTTCTAGAAAGAAGGTAATAAAGATGGAGATATTTTTGGTGGATTTTAGATCCACCAAGGTATAGAATGCACCATTGATAACATAGGTTACCATGTTGTATAGACCCTTCCTTTTGAATGTGGATGTAATAAGGTTGTAATATAACATTGGGTAAAAGCATTACAAGGAGTTAGAATAAAAGACATATGATGTGCCTAGATATTCTAATTCAATCATACCTTCAATTATAGTCCCTCCAATGAATTTAAATTTGACCATGCAGAACCCATCGACTAGTAATCCTTAGTTTATTTCATTATTTTAATGTGTGTTTTACATGTAAATTCCTAAATATAATTAGGAAATGTAGCATTGGATTGAATATTTTTATAAGCATGCACACATTGCATTTATTTGTAAGAGTGAGTCTAATTTCAAAAGACTTAGTTTTGACTAATTCTAGACATACAAACATAACTAGCATTAATTATAAAATTCATTCTTGTTATCATTAACATGTAATTTTAGACTCTTACATGGATTTGGAGGATAAGGTAATCCCTCCCCAAATCTATTTATAATTTTAATCATATTATTTTCAAGGATTAGAAAATTATCAATACCATAAGAGGTATTTTTAATTTTTATGAAACTATGTTGATATTCTTCCACTCCAATTCTATTTAATCAGTTAATTTTACTTTCATGGTTATTTGTTTTACTAATTTAAAGTGTGTAAAAGTTACACAAAGTTTCCTATTATTACTACTAATGTATGTTGATCGAATATGTGCAATATATATAGGATAATTAGTAATATCATTAATTATATATAATTAGGTTGACTAATTCAACTCTCTAAGTGTGTATAACTATTTTCCTTGATATATTATTATAGGTGTGAGAACAAAATACATTAGATACAGCTCTATTTTGAGATATAATCTTCTAAACAAGGGTTTATAATAGCTACTCTAGATAGAAGTAGTATTTAGCTAATACCTTAGAGCTTGCTATATCATTTCTTCCCTAGAACTCCTTACTATGTTGTCATGTGTGTGTGTAATAACTACTATCTATAAGCATTGGTATTAAGACACATTTCCATCAAGAGACCAACCTAAAAGTAATTACTTTGAAATCATATAGGCTTATTTTTTTACCCTACCTTTACATTTTTTGTATTTTATTTTTGAGGTATACCCACTTTAGCATAGGTTTCGTCCATCCAACACAATTAGGTTTTAACTTTATTCTAGGTTTACTCACACATTCACACATAATTGAACAACTTGCATGATCAGCTTGCTATTCCACTACCCAATTATTCAACCTATACTTATAAATCATGCCCTAGAGTGGATTTTATCTCCATTAAGATCCTAAAACATTATATGTTATCTTGTTAACTTTTTATTTTTAATTAAAACTACATAAATAGAAAATAAAATTTTGTGATACAAGGAGAATAGGAACCTCTATGTGATTTTTGAAGGATAATATTACCCCCTATGTTTGAGTTGAACTAGAGACACCCAAGAGAGTAACCAGGTATAGATCCCAAACTAGTTTTTTGGATTCACCTTTATTGTTCCATTAGAGGCCTATATTTGTACTAGTTTACCCCACCATACCCCAAGTTAGGACACCTTCCCTAGTGAGAAACCTTTAACCCATTAATCCTCCTAAGGCTCAACCTTAGTTATTTCGATCTACCATTGCATTCCTAAGAGATATAGATGATTTACCAAAGAATATAAATAAACATTTACCTTATTTCCCCTTTCAATAGGAAGAATAATAGAAGAAAATATCATGTCTTTCAAAGATACTATTGACCCAATTTTTCCCCTCTGGCAAAATTTTGGTCACCCTCTTCAAAAGCTATGAAAGGCTAATCTTTTCAGGATCAGTGGGTTTAGAATAGCTCAGTTCAACAGCAATATAGAAATTCAAAATCCATAGAGAAATGTCCCATGAAAATTCAAAGCCTGACCAAGTCTAAGTCAAGGGCTAGAGGGAAGGTAGGGAAACAATAGCTGACAGCATGGCAGTCAATGATGAAATAACCGCTCGCGGCAGCCAACAAAGTAGTAAGTAGCAAAATTGACATGAGAAGTAGCAAGCAGAGAAAAGGGGACCGTCAACTCAGCCGACAGTGGCAAAATTGCCATGCACGGCAAATAAATGGCTGATGGCAGAAAAATTTCCATGCACGGTATTGAACGTGGCTGACGGTGGAAAAATTGCCATGCATGGCAATCTGCGGGGAAACAACGGCTAATAGCACAATAGTCAATGGTAAAATTGCCATGCATGATAGACAAGTGGAAAAAAAGGTCCACATAACACAAGAAAAGGCCTGACTAACTGGCAAAAGAGTAGGCTGCATGCAAAACAAGGTAGCAAGCATGGTCCCAGCAGATTTTTGACATTAGCTATAGTGTTTTCCCTCTTCCCAATGAAGACTCAAGTATCCACTTGCAAGCAAAAGGCCAATGAGTCTCCTCTTCACTTTTCCCATATAAATGGGTAGACTTGGTCATTTTGAAGGATCTTCTCCAATTTTGTAAAGAGCACAGCTCTGCAAATTTTCCACCTGAATCAATAAAATACAGTTTTTACCTCTTTCTTGGATGGATACCCTGTGTATGTTCTATGTGTTTAATTTGTGTTCAGTCATTTTCTTTTAAATGCTCTCACAGGTTTAAATACTAATGCACCAGCTATCTACAAAGTATCAATTTGTAGCTTACAGGTGAAGAGTTCCACTTGGGGTGCATAAACAAAGGAGGTCACTTATAGTATGCATTCCACAGCATCTTGGTGAGTCCCTATTTCTTGTATTTTTCATTGGAACCTCCCTGTCATTCCAAAAACCTGGTCTTTTCTACCAAGTCTCAGTGTATGTATGTTGGTTTTATCTAATCTTAAGAGTGGAGGTGGGAAGGTCATTTCATTTTTGGTGTATCACCTCTTTAGAGTAGGCTATTTGTTTTCTTGCATTTTTTCTCCCTTTTCATCCCCCCTAGTTTATAGTTGTATATATATATCTGCCTGTCCATTATTTTTGCACTACCTGAAACAAACAAGATACATCAGAGGGAACTAGCCCATACCTAGAGACTCTCCTCTCCTGCTTCGCCATCCCACAGGCGAGAGAGGAGTTTCCATGTTGCAGGGAGAGGGCAAGAACCTGTTTTCCTACCACCAAGTGCAATCTCTAGCATCAACAATTTTGGCACGCCTAGTGGGACTGTATTTTTATCAGTTCTTAATGCAATAGTATTTCAGGATTGATGGTGGTCTTGCTACAATCATTTCAAAGATTTACAGCATCTGGTGACTCCATTGGTAAGAGCTTAGTTCTTTGTTTTTAAGACCAGTCACTTAAACTTCTATGTCAAAAGTCACCACAAGGTCAGCTTCAATGGGGGTCCCTTTTGTTTTCATTGAGCTACCTTTAAACTCTGCTAAAAGGCTCAGGTTTGAGAGAACTCACCCTTATCCATTAGTAAATCCTTGTAGACTTGTTGTTAGGAACACCAACCCAACTCAGCCACAGTTATAGCCCGTTCCAACCCTAGCATTGCCTTTTGCAACTTTTCATGGTGAGAGCCCCTTAAACCTCCCACTCTATGATCTGATTCCAGGAACAGCTCTAAAAATGTACCTTCTTTTGATGGAGTGGGACCTATTACAGTTGTTGAGCATATTAAGAATATTGCCAACCTTTGCAATATTCACAATATAATAAAAGAAAACATTGCCATCAGACTGCTAGCCTTGTCTCTGAAAGGGAAGGCTCTTGATTGGTATGGCACCTTGCCTATGAATTCCATACATTCTTGGAATGAATTGGGCACTCATTTAGCTGATCATTTTGGGAAAAAAGTGACGGCCTCTCTCTTGCAGAGTAGTTGATGACTATAAAGAGAGCTCCACATGAGTATATGTAGGACTTCAACATGCAGTTTCAAAAGACTTGGGATAGAATTCCCATATTGGTAATGCTGACTCCTAGCTATGCTTTCTTGTACTATTTAAAAGCATTAAATAGTGACATTATTGTGATGATCCAATCTATGGGAGGGCACATATTGCCTGCTACTTATGACATTGCCATAGCAGCTGAGAATTGCTTGGTACAAGCCAGAAAGATCACTCCTAGGCCCAACATGCCACTTTTCCCAGAGATGTTGCCCCTTATACAGTCTATTATTCCCACCATTGCTCCCTTGCCCACCATTGAGAAGCCAGTTATTGTTCTGTCAAATGAACTACATGAGGTTAAAATCATGTTACAAAACATGTCAAATGAACTTGTAGCTCTTAAAAGACAACAAGCTAAAAATAACAAGCCGAATCTGGGTTATCAACATTATGGTCAAGGCCCTAGGACCCCTTTTTAAGGCTATAATCAAGGACAAGGTCAGCTCACTCAGACCAAGCCTTATCAAAATTATAACTCAGGCCCCTCTTCATCATCTGAAGCCATGGTGCCTACTCAGAATAACCTTGTATAGGAACAACCTAGCTATTCGACCATAGGACATGGTCAAGAGCAAGCTGTCCATATGAATGATATGATGAATTTTTTCTAGAATTCAAAAAACTAGGTTGCTGATCATTCCCAATTTTTTGAGTTTCCAGCTCATCCCAGCATGAGTAACAATCAGGCTCAGCCAGATTCTACTCTGATAAATCATGAAGAGGGTGAGCTCTATGTAATTAATCATGGGGGTGCTACAGATAATCAAGCTGATTGTGTTACAACCAACACGAGATTTAAAAGAAGAGCAGTTGGAGAAGTGCAGGCTTCCCCTTAGGTAGTAGCAATGAATCTTCCATCGCAACCTTTTCAAAGGGCCCCAGTTTCTAGATAACTGTTAACACATCCAGCTCCCCAGTCTACAGCTCCATCTGGGATTAGCCCAAAGGAAAGCATGAAGGGAATCAGCCCCCAAGCTAATATTATTGATCAAATGAAGAAATTGCATGTGAGCATTTCCCTATGGGATTCATTGTCTCTTCCAAGACAAAGGGATGTATTGAAGAAAGAATTGCATGAACTAGATCGACAGGCCGTCCCAACAGACACTATCAACATCCTAATGATGAATGGGCAGCCTTCTGCTTCAGATTAGGTAAAGAAAAAACAAAGGACTCCCCCCTTTTATGTATCTTTGATCATAAGGGATTTCTTAGTACATAATTGCATAATCGATAGCGGGGCCAACACTTTAGTAAAGCCCAAGTGCATTGTCGATAAGATGGGATTAAAGTATGAAGCAATGAACAAAGAAGTCTTGCAACTAGATGGGATGCCTACAAAGATAGTCAGAATCCTGAAGGGATTAAGTTTAACATTGCATGCCTACCCGACATTCTCAGTCCCCCATGATATAGTGGTAGTAGACGTTCCTCCATATTTCGTAATCTATTTGTCTAGGGACTTTACATCCAAGATAGGTGGCTATCTAGCAGTGAACTGGTCATATCTAGTTTTCAAAACTAAGTACGGGACCAAAGTGAAAATCAAATCTGAGCCACTCTACAAGGACCATCTAGAGCCCTATTCACCCAAGGCAGCGAATGTTAGTTACACTATCAGCGAATGTTATCGCTTCCCCACTCATCCAAGAGTAGATTTATGACTCCTTCAAGAGTAGAACATCTTTGTTATCTATTTTGCAAGATAAAGTATATAACATCACTTATATCTCCACAATCAGGTGTTTCAATGATTTATCTAGTGATTGGAATTAAATTTAACCCCTTCTAGGAACATGACCTAGTTAAGGGTTAGTAGGTCTGACTGTAAGTAGTTACTTACCACTCCCTATGATAATTTTTTCATGACTGTGATGAATTTCCTAGGTTTATTAATGATAAAAATATCTTATTAAATCATAAATCAAGGTTTAATACCTTTAAAATCATCCTCTTAGCTTTTATTGCTAATGTTGTAGGTTTTAATAGTTTGGGAGTACCTTCTATCTAAGATAAAACAAAGAGAATTTCCTCTATTGCCTCAGCAAAGGTATATATATGAGGGGATTTAAGAAGTTTTGTGGATGTTATATAAAAATTTACATGGTTATAACACATAAATTTCCTCTCCAAAACTCATAAGACACAAAACATAATTTTATACACTTACTGACTGTGTAGGGTTTTCATATGGACTGTATGTGCACCTAAAAAAGGCTCTTACCCTATTTATATTATGATGAGAATGAGGTATATGGTATATCACTACCATAAGTATCCTTTCAAAGATATATAATACTCACAACCTTTTCTAAATCTCTCAATAAACACCTTTTACTTGATAGACCTAATTGATAAGTCAACTATGCACTATATTGCCACTCAGAAGAGACATTTTTGTAGGTGTTTATTGCATTGTTAGACCATGGATCATTTCCATGATCTCATATTTGTAATATTATAGACCATATTATAGTTTTACTTATTCATCCTATTCTTTTATTGGTATCCACACACTCACTGTCTAGTACAAATTACATGTTCATCCTGTAGCCAACCTGAAGGTGTCCATTCTTGTCTATGTTAAAAGCAATAGGGGTCACATATACATATATAACCTAATGAAAATTTTAATAAACCTCATTTAATATCCTTATATCCTTAAAATTATATCTAATTGACAAGTACTTTTATTTTTAGACTTATAATCACTAAGGCTTAGCTCATGTTTTGTGAGTACCTACAGTCAACTGTAAGTAAGCCTTTTGAGGGGAAAACACACTTATGGGTGGTAGTATGGACTAAACTCTTAAAGCCTAACCTATATCCAAGTCCCTTGAATTAGTAGTTTCTTATTATCCTAATGAGATCATTTTTCATGGATGTATGTTCCTACACTACCACCTTGGAGTGTAAGGTCATTTGATGTTTAAAATTATAAAAAACACTAAAAAATTGCAGTGAACAATTGTGTGACTTTGAATCCTTCTAGTATGAAACCCTATTGGCCAAATTACTTACTTTATTTTTATATTTGTACCTCTATATTAAGTAAAAAATCTAGTACCATTAAATCTCAACTAGGTTTCCTGTTGCATCATTATATGGCAGCCTCAAAAGTAACAAGATCTCTATTTTTGGGTTTTAAGGGAAACACATCCTTAATCTTAGATTTCTTCATTTGAAGTAACTTCTCAAGTTTACATACTTTACAATGACCTTAATCATGTTTATTATGGTATTTACAACATTATAATACCTCAAGTAAGGTCTCCAATAATTTCACACACATTTAAACAACACTTTCAAATCTTTGTGGGTGCCACTTATAGGTGGGCATCTTAATTGTAGACAAGGTAGTAAAGGTGAGATGGTCAATGTGCATGGTGTATGGGCTTGTAATTATCTATAGTCTTAATAAAAATCTTCAAATGGATCTTTATATCCTTTAAGTTCTCCAAATGAGATAAATTGTCCTTATTCCAACATTGTTGACTTCCTATAGGTGCTCATTCATGGTGTATAACTATGTTAAAGACTAAATTAGGCATCATAGTCCATCATTTATCATTTTATGGGTATTTTATTTATTTTTAATTCTTATAAAAAGGTATACAAACTTTTTAAAAACATAATTACATGTATATGACCATGCTCAAAATTCAAAACACCTCAATCAACTGACTGTGTATGATAGTCATGCAAGGAGTTGACTGTGTTGGTCCTTCTTGACTGTAACTCCATGGATGATACTTTTTAGATTGAGACTAGAAGGAAAGGGGTTAAATAATAATTTTTAAACATTAAAAATAACACCTCTTATTTATTTTAAACCATTTTATAGAAATAAACCTTCTGTAAGTGGTGAAAGTTGACTGCAACCTCACTAACATACTCCAAATGTAACCTAAGATTTTTAAACTCATAAAATAAATTCCAAACACAAAAAAAATATATAAAACATGAGATAAGTAATTACACATCATTTGGAATCAAATTTACCAAATGGATTATATGAACTATTTTATATATAAGCAAAACCTATAAGGTGTAGGGATTACTAAGCAAATCAAGAGAGTTAACTTACTAAGAATGATTTATAGAGCATTTGTAACCATTATTCCAAATAATAGCATTAATTTGAATGAAACCATGTGTAATATCCACCACCAATATCATTTGACCTAGAAACTCTCTTCCTAGTTGCACCATCAAAAGACTTGTTGACTAGTTTTGTTTGCCTAGTGGAGTGATGGAGAAGAGAAATGGTTTTGGTCCATTTTTGATGCATAAAAATCAATTAAATCATTTAAATTTATTTAGGTAAGTTTAATATCCATTCCATATTATTTTCTTATGTTCCATTCTCCTCAATGAGCTATACAACTACCAAAACTCTCTCTTTTCACTTATTTTCTTGGTTTTTAGTTAGGAACCTACAATTTTCTATTAAGATGAACATTATTGACAAGTAATCTGAAATATTTTATTTTGAAATTAATTTTATAACACTTGGACACCTTGGAAAACAATAGAACCTTCATTTATGGCCCAAATATGATCATTAAGTGACATAAAGTAACACAAGGACTAAACTAGACAATGATAAAGATAATTACATATTAAATGACAACCAATAATATCATGACACACCTTATGACATTATAATATACCCCTATATCATGTTTTGTACAATATGAGGTTTACTTATTTTAACTTGTGGTCAAAATAGTTAGCATTCTTGGTGATATCCCAAGAGTGGTATGCTTGTTATTCCAAGACTAGTAGCCTAATCTTGTCCATTAGGCCATGGAATCCCCTGTACACTAGTCTGATACATAATTTGCCTTTTAAACCATAACAAACACAAAGTAAAGACACATAAAATGAGGCACACAAAGGGGAAACAAACACATGTTCTCAAGAATACTAATGGAACACAACACTCAATTGAAACAAAAATAAGCACACCTAATTTATAAGAGAAACATTACCATGACTTTGAATTTAAGGTGAAGGACTAGTAGGGATAATGGATAGTTATTTTTTTAAGAGCTCCTTTTGGCCAAGAATATGGAGGACATCCCAAAGTCAAATAGATGCCTTGACATTATTTAATGAATCCACTAATTTTAGATCATAATTTATTACCTTTCTTGAGTCCTTTGAGGTATTGGATTTCATACAACTTGAGGAATTGAAGCATAGACCTTATCAAATTTTGATTTAGAGGAGGTGCAGAAGTATTTGAGACTATCATGCTTACAACCATGCCTTTTCATCTTATAAAAAGGGTTGGATGAACTTGTAGGAACATTACTATAACCTCTTAAATCCTTCCTCTTGGCTCTAGTGTTTTATTAAATAGAATATCCTTGATTGAGAACAAAAGTGTCCTCAACTAGGAAGTTGTTGAAGCTTTTTCCATGAGACTTCCAACCTTCACTTACTTACATTAAGACATCATCTTCAGATGATATAAGAGGAGTGAATCCTCCTTGAAAAAATAGATATATCTCTCCACCCTAATTAGCATGTATGAATTATCCTTTTTTCCACTCTTTTCCTTATAACACATTTCTAAGCATGAGTAACATCTCTCTTATGTTGGCTATGGAATTGGGATTGTACACATTAGCAGGCCTATTAAAGTTAGGTTACCATTAACCTCTTCATCTCTCATATGGTTGAACATATTTCTATTGGTAGGGAAAAGGGTTTTGATAGGCACCTTATTCATGATTGAATTATGTATTTTGAGCCTATAAGGCTAAGAATCCTACCCTCCAATAAACATCATCTTTTGTCATCTTAGGAGAAGTATTAGGCTTAGAATTTACACTTAGAACTTATAAAACGTTTAGATTATTAGAAATAATATTAGGAAATAGAGGCATAGACACTTTAGGAGGTAACTTTACTACTTTAATGAGGCCATTCTTAGCTCTAATTACAATTTCATATGCTTTAAGAATAGTGAAATCACATGTGGATTAAATCATGATGGAAATAGTAGTACTATTGGCTCTTAAGCATGTAGGGAGCACAAAGGTAGTAGGTGATATCATGGGAAGAGGCAATCTATACCAATTATTTTGAAACCTCTCATTTAATTCATACATTTTTTCTTTGGGGTCTCTTTATATCACATTGAGTAATGTATGAGAGAAGTATCATCACCTTCATCTTCACACCTTGAAGTTAACAATAATCCAAAGTCATCCCATGATATGATTTATCCATTAGGTAAATTCTTATACCAGTCAAGTGTTTTCCCTATAAGGGACATGGAAAGGAGTCTAATGGAAATATTATCTTTAGTGAAATTGTGGAAAGTAAAAAAGTTAGAGATATCCCTAGGTGTGACATGAACTTCACCATTGAATGTGGGCACACTCTTTGTAGAATTAGGGGGAATAACATAATAGACATCCAAATGGATTGTATTTATATTATTAAATGTAAGAAATTAATGCTTTCTATCTGTGATGGATTTTATTTATTGAATCTCTTCACTTTATTGGGTATAAAAATCTTCTTGGTCTTCATAGGGCATATTAGGTTGAGGGTATTAAACTTCAAGAGGAAGTTTAGGCTGAAAAGATTAATTGATAGGATTGATAACTCTACTAAATAATGAACTATTAATTACCATGAAGTATAAGATGAAATTTATCATAAAAAAATGGTCAATAACCATATTTTAACTTGAATGGAATCACCAAATGTTGAGTAGCACACCAATTTACAGCTAATGTTGTCAAGACTAGCATTCACCTTGACAACTTATCTTGAGGATAATGGGTCCCATTGGGTGTCCCAAAACTATTGTCACTAAATATTTCACCCTAGAGGATGTTTTTAAAGCCTCCTATATATTTTGGAAACATGGGAATATTTCTACATATGTGGGTTTAGGCCATAGTAAAAGTAGACCTCTAGGTTTAAGGGCTAGCTCCCTGAATTTGACTTGAAGTACATATTACTAAACTAAATGTTTGATTTTGGGAAGAGAGATGGAATTTTGCATGAAATAAATATAATCTAAGTGGGTGATAAACCAGAAGTATTTACACAAGACCATCATACTTCTTTCACTAAGAAACAAGACCTATTAACCAGCTTTAAAGTCTTAAAGGGTTCTAATATAGGTCTTTTAATATAGATGTGATATGTATAAGACAAATCAAGGTAAGTGAACTAGAGGGTAGATTACACACTTTAAGGACAAATTCCCTTCATTATATGGGTGGAATTAGCTACCTTGAAAGAAGTAAATGAGAGTTGTATACTTGAGCTCTATGAGATCCTAGTCACCTATTTTAGAGAACCTTCCACGATAATATTAGATAATGCTTCAGAATTTAAATGTGAAAAGTTATGTGAATGGAATCTTGAGAAAGGTATTTATCTAAAATATTAATATAATTTCTATCTATAGGGTAATTTACTAGCTAAGTCCACTAATAATAATCTGATTTAGATCATCAAAAGAACACTAGAAGATAATGAAATGTCTTGGCATACAAAGATGAAGAATGATTTATGGAATAATAGAATCAGCCCCAAGAATGCCATTATTAATTCACCTTATTTCTTAGTCTATAGAAGAGAATGAAGGCTTACCATTTCATTGGAGCTTTCAACTTTAGAAATTACACACCAAATAGAGCTTCTAGAAAGTGATGCACAGGAGGTTAGAATGAATTAACTGAGAGAATTAGAGGAAGAAAGGGATGATGACATGCATACCATATGGTATAAATAGTAACAAGTCAAGATGAATTTTTATAGAATAGCTTCATCAAGGATATTATATCAATGTGACATAGTCCTCAAATAGGATGAGGATTTTGTAAAACTAGGAAAACACTCTAAGTTTGATATCCTTTAGAGTGGACCCTATATCATCACAATTTACAAATAGAGAAATGACTTCGAGCTTGCCAGATTGAATGGAGATGGCCTTCCAATCCTTGTTAATGGGAGGTATCTTAATTTTTGATACTAGTTTCATATCTTTCCCCTTGTACATTAGTATATAGGTTTGTTTTTCCTCCAAGTTCTTTTGTACATTACTATTTTTAGTTGTTCTATATATGTTTTAGGTTTTTCCTTTATATTTTGTTTCGTATTTATTGTTTTCTATCCATTATTCCAAAAATATGTTTTATATAAGTTGAGTAGAGTATTTTTTTAAGTAGAATTTCATAATCAAGATTCATTAGTGTTTGGGTTCCATGACCATTACACTAGTTAAGACAACTAAGTCACCAAAACTATTGGCCATTTTGGCCCACATACCATGACTTTGAATAGTTTAAATAGGGTAATTTATAAGAGAAAAATTACCATCACTTTGAATTTAATGTGAAGGACTAGTAGGGATAGTGGATAGCTATTTTTGTAAGAGCTCCTTTTGGCCAAGCATATGGAGGACATCCCAAAATGATTTAGATGCCTTGACATTATTCAATGAATCCACTAAGTTTAGAGAATAATTGATTACCTTTATCGAGTCCTTTGAGGTAATGGATTTCATTCAACTTGAGGAATTGAAGCATTTAGAACATACCTTATCACATTTTGATTTAGAGGTAAAGAAGTATTTGGGACTATCATGCTTACAACCATGCCTTTTCATCTTGTAAAAAGGGTTGGATGAACTTGTAGGAACATTAATATAACATCTTAAATCCTTCCTCTTGGCTCTAGTGTTTTATTAAATAGAATATCCTTGATTGAGAATAAAAGTTTCCTCAACTAGGAAGTTGTTGAAGTTTTTTCCATGAAGTTGCATGCCTTCACTTACATTAAGACATCATCTTTAGATGATATGAGAGGAGTGAATCCTCCTTGAAAAACTAGATATATCTCTCCACCCTAATTAACATCTATGAATTATCCTTTTTTCCACTCTTCTTCTTATACCACATTTCTATGCATGAGTACCATCTCTCTTATGTTGGATATGGAATTGGGATTGTATACATTGGCAGGCCTATTAAAGTTAGGTTGAAATTGACCTATTAATCTCTCACATGGTTGACCGTATTTCTATTGGTAGGGAAAAGGGTTTTTATAGGCACCTTATTTGATATTGAATTATCTAGTTTGAACCTATAAGGCTAAGAATCCTACCCTCAAATAAACATCATCTTTTGTCATCTTAGGAGAAGTCTTAGGCTTAGAATTTGCAATTGGAACTTGTGAAACATTTGGAGTATTATAAATAATATTAGGAAATAGAGGCATAAAAAAATTAGGAGGTAAATTTACTAATTTAATGAGGCCATTATTATCTCTAATTACAAGTTCATATGCTTTGAGAATAGTGAAATCACCTGTGGATTAAATCATGATGGAAATAGTAGTACCAATAGATCTTAAGCATGTAGGGAGCACAAAGGTAGTAGGTGATATCATGGGAAGAGGCAATCTATACCAATTATTTTGAAACCTCTCATTTAATTCATGATTTTTTTCCTTGGGGTCTCTTTATATCACATTGAGATAATGTTTGAGATAAGTATCATCACCTTACTCTTCACACCTTAAAGTTAACAACACTCCAAAGTCATCCCATGATGTGATATATCCACCAGGTAAATTCTTATACTAGTCAAGTGTTTTCCCTATAAGGGACATGGAAAGGAGTCTAATGGAAATATCATCTTTAGTGAAATTGTGGAAAGTAAAAAAACTAGAGATATCCTTAGGTGTGACATGAATTTCACCATTGAATGTGGGCACATTCTTTGTAGAATTAGAGGGAATAACATCATAGGCATCCAAATGGATTGTATTATTAGTATTAAAGGTAAGAAAGGAATGTTATATATCCATTATTGATTGTATTTATTTAATCTCTTTACTTTATTGGGTAGAAAAATATTCTTGGTATTCGAAAGGTAGATTAGGCTGAGGGTATTAAACTTAAAGAGGAATTTTAGGCTAAAAAGATTAATTGATAGGATTGATAACTCTACTAAATAATAACCTAGTAATGACCATGAAGTATAAGATCAAATTTATGATAAAACAATGGTCAACAACCATAGTTTACCTTGAATGGAGTCACCAAATGTTGAGTAACACACCAATTTACAATTGATGTTGTCAAGACTAGCATTCACCTTGACAAGTTGTCTTGAGGATAATGGGTCCCATCGAGTGTCCCAAAACTATTGTCACTAAATATTTCACCCTAGAGGATGGTTTTAAAACCTCTTCTAGATTTAGGAAATATGTGAATACTTCTACATATGTGGGTTTAGTCTATAGTAAAAGTAGACCTCTAGGTTTAAGGGCTAGCTCCCTGAATTTGACTTGAAGTACTTATTACTAAACTAAATGTTTGATTATGGGAAGAGATATGGAAGTTTATAGGAAATAAATATAATCTAAGTGGATGATAAACCAAAATTATTTCCATAAGACCATCATACTTATTTCACTAAGAAACAAGACCTATTAACCAACTTTAAAGTCCTAAGAGGTTGTAATATAAGTCTTTTAATATAGAGGTGATATGTATAAGAAAATTCAAAGTGAACTAGAGGGTAGATTACACACTTTAAGGGCAATTTCCATTCACTAGATGGGTAGAATTATCTCCCTTGAAAGAAGCAAATAAGATCTCTATACTTGAGTTCTATGAGATCTTAGTCACCTATTTTTGAGAGCCTTCCATGATAATATTAGATAATGCTTTGTAATTTAAAAGTGAAAAGGTATTTATCTAACATCTTAATATAATTACTATATATAGGTAAATTGACTAGCTAAGTCCACTAACAATTATCTGATTTAGATCATAAAAAAAATACTAGAAGATAATGAGAGGTCTTGGCATACAAAGATGAAGAATGATTTATGGGCTAATAGAGTCACCCCCAAGAAGGCCATTATTAATTCACCTTATTTATTAGTCTATAGAGGAGAATCAAGGCTTCCCATTTCATTATAGCTTCCAAATTTAGAGATTGCACACCAAATAGAGCTTCTAGAAAATGATGCAATGGAGGTTAGAATGAATGAACTGAGAGAATTAGAGGAAGCAAGGGATGATGCCATGCATACCATATGGTATAAATAGTAATAAGTCAAGATGAATTTTGATAAAATATCTTCTTCAAGGACATTATATCAATGTGACATAGTCCTCAAATAGGACGAGGATCATGTAAAACTAGGAAAACACTCCAAGTTTGATAGCCTTTGGAGTGGACCCTATATCACAACAAATTACAAATAGAGCAATGACTTTGAGATTTCTAGATTTAATGAAGATCACATTCCCATCATTGTCAATGGGAAGTATCTCAAGTTTTTCTACTAGTTTCATATCTTTCCCCTTGTACATTAGTATATAGGTTTATTTTTCCTCCAAGTTATCTTTTACATTACTATTTTTAGTTGTTATATTTATTTTTTAGGTTGTTGATTTATATTTTATTTCTTAGTTATTGTTTTCCCCCAATTATTCCAAAAATGTGTTTTCTAGAAGTTGAGTAGAGCATTTTTGTAAGTAGAATTTCATAATCAAGCTTGATTAGTGTTTGGGTTCCATGATTAGTATGCTAGTCAAGACAACTGAGTCACCAAAAATATTGGCCATTTTGGCCCACATAATAATATTCTACGTAGTTTAAATAGATGAGAAGGTTTCTAATTATTGAGTAAGATTTAGGTGGATTAGAATTTGTCTCAACATTTTAAGTGAAGGGATCCAAGAAGGTTTTCATGGTGCTAAACAATTATAGGAACTAGTCCAAAAAAAGCCTAAGTTTACACTTAACCAAATATTTAAACTTTTGGCCAAGTGCTAGATCATTCCTAGTTATGTAAGATAAATTATTCAACATAAAACCTAAAAGATAAGTACAAGGCATAATTCCCCCAGATGAATTATTCCACTTTATTTGGCTAAGTGTTGGAATTATTTTAAGAGTTATATTTTGGTGTTTTTTGGCTAAGTGTCAGGAATTGTTTTAGATATTTTGTTCAAAAAAATTTCCTTGAAGGGTAATTTATTCAAAGAGAGTCCTAGATAGAAGTTTTTAATGGTATATTTTAGATAGATTAGTTCAAAACACTTTTGTTGAAGGATCATTCTTTGGAAAGTGGACCAAGCAAAACCCTAAAGGGTATTTTTTCAAGATAAATGTTAGATTTATTTTTGGAAAATTATTCACACAATTTTACCAAAGACTTAGTTATTTTGAGGAAAATGTTTGACAAAAGTTATAAAGAGGCAGGTTTCTTTTGGATAAATTATTTAAAATACAAGGGTGATAGAAATACTTCCAAAATAATAATCCTGAAGGGTTAGTTTATCAGGCAAGTGTCTTCTTAAAAAATATTAAAGGGTATTTATCTCAAAAAAGTGTCCTATAAAATTACCCTAAAGGGTCATTTATTTTAGGAAATGGGCCAATGCAAAAATACTGAAGGGTTAGTTTTCTAGCAAAGTGTCATCTTCAAAATATTGAAGGATTTTTTTCTTTTAGGAAAGCGACCATGTTTTGAATGATACTTTTAAAATTTATGAAGGGAATTTTGAAAGGGAAAAAAGGATATTTCAAAAAGGCTTAAGGGAAATTCTACAGACACAATTGTTTTAGCAAAATTGTCTCATGACAATTTCCCCAAAGGTTAACCTATTTCAAACATTTTATCTGATACATAAAGTCCACAAAATAATGTCCAAAAAAAGGTTTGAAGGAAATAACCTATGGAATTTTTAATCCAAATAGTTATGTAAATGTTAATTTTAGGCTATAAGAAATAGATGTTTGAATTCAAAAAGTTTAGGATGGCCCTATAAGTGTCAAATTCAAGCCCTAGCAAATGATCATTTAAATTTAAATTTCTCAATGATGGTTGTGAAAATGTCAAGTTTGGGCCCCTAAAAATAGTCATTTGTATTTTAAAATCCAAGGGAATTTATGAAAACATCATGTTTTGGCCTCATGAAATAGTTATTTGCTTTTAAAAATCATCAAAGGGGTCCTCAATTGAGTGTAGGTTTGACAAGTGTCCAAATCTTGGGTGCCTAGATCAAATATATTGATGAGTGGGTAAACATAGGATAATGGGACCATATAGATCAATAAATAATGTGAAATCATTGATTCAAGATCAATGGCACATGATAAATTCAAAGAGTCATCAAATCTTAATAGTAAAGACATAAGTGGCACACGCACATGAATCCTAGTAAAAGATCTATAGATCATGTTCATTCACTTCAGGTAGATCAAGAAAGAAAGATGATTCAAGGGGTCAATGATCTAATTTAGTTTTTTTATGGAAAATCAAATGAAGGCAAGCATATGTGACTTAGATATAGGTTAAAGGGTTAGGTTTCAACCAAAGAAAGCAAGGATGAGTGGAATCAAGATCGAGCATGATCTAGATTAGGCTAGGATTGGATATTTTGGGATTGGATGGATCCATTAAGACTCCATAGGGATAGATAAATGAGATATGATATGGGATTCTTGTCATTATTTGATGAAATTCCACTCGAAGTATAGACAATGTAACTTTATAAGTTTCAATGTATGAGGATCTAGTCCTCATAATGAGTAACAAGTGAAAGATGGCATAGAAAACAAAGGAAGCCACATAGACTTTAATGGTAGCCACTAGATCCAACTGCATGAAAATGAATCCTCTCTCCACTTTTGCATGCATCAACAAACAATTCATGAGTGGTTTTCTATAAAAAAATAAAGACAACTCGATCCCACCATTTCAACCACAATGGAGCATTAGTGAGAGAATAATGTAATGATGCAATGGACTAGAGTGACCTGGATCAATTAGGAAGGGTTTAAGTGAGATTTATCTATGGAGGTAGTTATAAAAATGTTTCAATTAGATTTGATCTTGTTCTATTCCATTTTTAGAGCTAAAACTTCATCTCTCTTCATTTTTTATTCTATAAATATAACGTTTGAGCTATTTTTTTGCATCCCTCAAGTTGGTATGAATATACTTTGCCAAAATTATATTTGACACCTCTTGGAGTAGTGAATAGAGTATTTTACACTCATTTTCTAATTTTTATTTACTTTTTTGTGTTTTTTTATATGTAAATGTGATTGATATATTCATTTTACATGTCCAAGCTCAACCTAAGTGATAAAAAAATTATTTTTAGGTCATATAATGTGTCTTGACATTGATCTCTTAAAGATATAGTTGCCAACCCAATTTAAGTGTCTTCAACCAAACCTTATTTTCATTATTCCCTAGTCTAAGTACATCAAATTCTTGGTGCATCACCACATATTAGAATTGGTTTTATTTTATGAAAACTTCTTATCTCTTTTCACCATAACTAGATTTTAGATTTTAGAAATAAAGGTCTAAATTATACAATTTGATGAGTTAGCCTCATAAAAAACTTAGAGGTCTGGTCTAGTTATAGTTATCCCATAACCTTTGATCATTCCCATTTTAGTCCAGATATAGGGTAGACTTGAACAAATTTGACCTCTATTGGGTGCTATCAATGGCAATTTTGGACCACACACCAAGCTTTTTCCTAGTTTAAACAGATGAGTAGGCTCCCAATTTTTGAGTGGATCAATTAGTTTAGAAGTAAGTTAAAAATTACAAGTGGATGGATCCAATTAGGTTTTCATGATGTTGAATAGTTGTAGGAAATAAGTCCAAAAAAATATTAATTTTACACTAAGGCAAGTATTTCAAATTTTGGCTAAGTGTTAAAATAAGACATTTTTCCCTCAGAGAAAATTTTCCACCTTATGTTGGCTATGTGTTATTTTTTTCAAGAGAGTTGTTTTGTGTCTTTTGGGATACGTTTCAAGATTTGTTTCAGACAATTTATTTGAAATAAAAATCTTGAAGGGAATTTTTTCAAGAAAATGGACCTTATAAAAATCCTAAAAGGTACTTCTTTCAGAAGATGGTCCAAAGACAAAAAGCCTAAAGGGTACATTTTCAAGCAAAGTGTCCTATACATTTTCTTAAATGGCATTTTTTGTAGCAAAGTGTCCCAAACACTTTTTTCTAAGGGTAATTTGTCTTCACCAAAGGGTCCAATAAATATGTTCTAAAGGGTATCTTTTAGAGAACTTAGTCCAAAACACTTTTCGTTAAGGATCATTCTTTGATAAAGTGGACCAAACAAAAATCCCAAAGGGTATTTTTCTCAAGAAAATGTCCTATACAATTCCCCCAAAGGGTCATTTATTTCAATAAAGTGACCAAGATAAATCTCCCAAGGACAGTTTTAAAAAATTTGAAGGGCAAAGGATCTATTTTGAAAATTCTAAAGGGCAATTCTAAGGACACAATGCCTTTGGGAAAATTGCCCCATGATAATTTCCCTAAAGGTCATCTTCTTTCAGACATTTTATCTGATACACAAAATGTAAAGACAAGGTTTCAGTCAAAAGATACAAGGGCATAAATTCCTTTAGGAAAATTGTTTGAGATAATTTTCCCAAAGGTAGATTTATTTCAAAATTTTAATCTAAGGTAAAAGACTAAGGATGATTTATTTTAGACTTTTTGTTTGAGATATAGATCTCAAAGACATGAATTCTTTCAAACATTTTTTTGAAAAGAAATTTTTTAAGGTAAAGATAAGTCAAAAAATTTCCTTCAAAGAAAGTGGCCAAGAAACAAAACTAGAAATAATTTTCCATCAAAAATTTTGAAGGAAATAACCCACAAAATTTGTGATCTACATAGTTGTGTAAACATTAATTTTAGGCTACAAGAAATAGTTATTTGAATTCAAAAAGTCCAGGATGCCCTTGCAAGTTTCAAATTAAATCCCTAATAAATGAATATTGATGTTAAAATATCTCAATGATGGTCATGGGGACATCAAAATTTGAGATCATAAAATAGTTGTTTGCATTCAAAAATCATCAAAGGGGTCCTCAATTGATCACAGGCTTGATAAGTGTCCAAATCCCAAGTGCCTAGATCAAATCTAATAGTGAATCGATAAAGATAGTTTAATGGGCATATTCTAGATCAATGGCTTGTGTTCAATCATGTATTCAAGATCAATGACACATGAGCAAGTTAAAGAGTTAGTGAATCCTAAGTTCAAAGACATGATCAAAAAGTGGCACAAGTATGTGAATCCTGGTAGAGGATCTACAACTCATGTTCAATCACATTAGGAGGATCATTGGAGTAAGATGAGTCAAGGGGTCATGATCTGAGTCAGTTTCATATGATAAATCAACCAAAGGCAAGACCAAATGACTTATATAGAGGTTGAAAGGTCAATTTTTTACCAAGGTGAGCAAGCATGAGTGCAAATAGGCTCGAGCATGATCCCTATTAGGCCAAGAGTAAATATTTTAGGATTAGATGAAACCATTAAGACTCAAAAGGGATAGATAAATTAGATAGGGTAGGGTCATGACTCACTTAAATACTACTAAAAATATAGATGGTACAACTCTATCACTTTCAAGATAGGAGGATCTGGTCCTCATTATGAGTACCACATGCTAGATGGCATGGAAAATGAAGGAAAACTCATGGAATTCAATGGTAGTTGCCATATCCAACTACATGAACTCATCTCTCCACTCTGGCATGCATCAACAAACTAGTCATGAATGGTTTGACATCAGGACAAAGTAGAAATAACTTTATCTTACCATTATAGCCACCATGGAGCATCACTAAGAGAATAATGTAATGATGTAATGGACTAGAATGAATTGGATCAATCAAGAAGGGTTTGAGTGACCTTGATTTAAATAGGTAGTTTTCAAAACTTCTCAAATGGATTTAAGCTCATCTTTTTCCCTTTTTTGAGCTCCAAAACTCCCTCTCTCTTACTTCCTTTCTTCTATAAATATATCCTTGAAGATATTGTTTTAGATCCCTCTCAGGGGTATGATGAGATTCTACCAAGATTGACCCTTATAACCTCTTGAGACAAATAAGATGACTATTTTTATATTTCATTACATTAGCCTAGTGTGTTCATGCCATTGTAATTTGTGTAAGTGATAGAGCTTTCTCCCTTGCCAAGTCTTGACCTTACCTAGTTAGTAGATTATCTAGTTATGTAGGTCATGTTTAGTGTTTAATTTCATTTTAATGAAGCCATTAGTGGACATATTGAATGGATTAGTTCCTTGAAATATTCCTTTCTATCACCTCCCTTATTTTTTTTCTCACTTTATGAACCTTTGCATGAAATATTGATGCATGATAGGCATTTAGAGTCATATATCTCATCATTTATTTATATCTTATTAGTGTTTTGGAGGCTCAAATACAAGTCGATGGAAAATATTTTAGCTAAATCACCACATATTATAATAGGCTTACTTTATACAAATTTCTTGACTCTTTTCACCTCAACATTTTTTTTAAATATTATTAAAGGTCCAAATTCTAAAATTTGAGAAGTTAGCCTTATAAAAAATAATAAAGATCTTATCTATTTATAGGCATCCCAAAACCTTAGACCATTCCCATGTTAGTCCATGTATGGGTCAAACTCAAAAAAATATGACCTTTATTAGGTATTATCTGCATTGCTAATAGTTCTGACACACCTAGTGGGACACAAATTCAACTATTAGAGTACAAGTTTGTAGCATACTCACCTTCAGAGCTAGTTTCCAATACTCCTTTGCCCTTATCTCAAGGTCAAAGTTATATTTTTTCTCATATTTTGAGTTATCTTCATGATTTTCTATAGGCTATGGTAATTTATAGAGAATGATTTTGTTATTGTTCTCCTTACCAGTAGTTATAGTATGATCCTTATGATCCTATAAGCTTAATCAAACCTACCAAAATTTATATCAAAGATATAACAAAGCTTGGAAAGTTTTTCATGATCATTATTATCAAGGGAATATCTCTTACCTTCCTCATAATCCTCACCAACAATATGAGGACCTATTTTAGTCATATATGCTATAGTATTACCTTGGTCCTTCATATGGATAGCAAGCCCATCATAACACTGTTCCTTACCAACCCTATCATGAACTATCCACACCAATACTTAAGTGAACTTTAATAAGCCTTGACAAGCATGCACTATAATTATGATCATATAAATGTTATGGCCAAGATGTTCTTACTCACTTGATTTGTCATGTGAGAGAGTCATTGTAGTGAATAAAAGAAGAATGGAAACCTATTAAGAGAGAAAATTGAAAAATATCAAAGGTGAGATGATAGATGTAGGTGGTTGCAATCAAAGCATTGAGGATGAGATAAAACTCTTTAAGGAATAGTAGGTCTAACCTCACCAACCTTATGTGTCTACATATAGACCACCTCAACCTTCTTATGTGCCACCCATTGCTCCCCAAGACAACATTACAAGTTCCCCTTTGAGTATGCCAAGTTCCTCATGTGTTTCTCAGACCTTTCCTTCCTAGAAATTTATCTAAGAGAGATATCAAAATAGAAAGATATTATTATAGAACAACTTGTTGTTCCGATCTAAGACTCCATCTTTCCTCAAGAGCCCCTTATGAATTCTTTTAAGGTTCTAAGATGGAATCAAGTGGTGAAGTCATGGGGTAGGTAAGGTGAGGAAAATTTGGATTTGAGGACCCAAGTTAAAGAAGGATATAAACCTATGAAAACCTCTCTCATCCCTCCTTAGTAATCTTCTTGTGTTCATTATATTCATGAAACCACTAACCACATTAAATAAAATATATTTAAAGAAAATATTGATAAGTATATTAGGTAGTTAGAGATTAAGATAAGGACAAAGGAGGAGAACAAAGATAAAAAATTTAATGAGGGACCTCTATCTTTCCCATCTTAGAACTAAATAATGCAATCAAGCAAACCTAATGTTGCTTAATACTAACCCTCCCTCATCAATAATTTAGGTCATTTCCATCTTGGAAATCCTTTCAAAATAGCAAATACAAGGATTAATTGGTGATTATGTAAGCTAAACAAAAGACCATGTAGCCTCCACTCCTTTCCCCTCAAAAGCTCAGAGGCTTTCCTTCATGGAGAGACATTCAAGAGGTAAATAAATAGGGAGAGGAGGTGATGTTGATATAATAAGAGCAACTTTAAGATCAAAACTAGGTACTTATGGTAACTTATTTAAATCTCTCTCATCATTTCAAATATTTTCAAGGATCTGTTATGCAAATCTTTGTGAAAGAGTCTATTTTTTATGAGGAAACCAAGAAGATGAATTTAGAGAAGTAGAAAATGAAGGTAACATGAGTGACTAGGAATAATAAATCATAATTGGGACACCTCTTGCCAATAAAATCATGTTTTAGTCTTTCACGATGATACAGAGATGGAACAAGTGTAAGAGGAAGTTGAGGTAGAGGTTGAGATACAAGTACAAGAATAAGTACATGAGGAAGAATTTGTTGATGTAAAAAAGGACACTCTGATTGTACAAGTTGAGGATGTGGTCCATGAGCTAATTGATCTAATAATAGTTACCATCTATCATGAAGTAGATGAGTTTTAGGATATTCTACATGAAAAAGATGAGATACCATTATCTACAGAAGATGAGGATGAAGCAAGTACACCAGGTCAAGAACCATCATATGAATCCATAAAAAAGGTATAAATATGTGACCAAAATGTTTCAAATGGTAAGAGTAATGATGAATTCCATGTCCTTTCAGTTGATCATGATGAAGAGGACTTTTGGGATGACCTAGAGAGATTTTGTGAAAATTTTGATAATCCATCTCCACCTCATATGGAGATTGAGGAATGTTCTATAATAATTACTATTTTAATTATTCATTAGGGAAAAATTAAATAATTACAGCCAAGTCTAAATACTTATCAAGAAGCTAAAGATTTTGACTAGCCATTACTTGAAAAGGATCATAATGAAGACATCAATCCAAGTATGATAGTTGAATTTCTAATCCAACCTAAGAATGAGGTAGAGATAGAGTTCTTAATACAACACAAAAGAGTTTGGTAAGATTATGATTGGGTCTTAGATCCATATCTTTAATCCCTACACCTGAGAATGAAGGTTGGAATCCTAGTTGCATCATCAAAAATATAGGAGCATCCAATTTCTCTTAGATATACAAGACAGATATCAAGAGTTGGAAAACAAATTTCAAAGTTCCATGGTAGACCTATAAATTTTCCTTTTTACCCAGGAGGAAACGTACTTATAGTTTAAGCTATGCATATTAGGTTAGTTTTGTTCATTCCTCCAAGTGGTATTTTTAACAATTTGTATTTGTTGTCCCTATATTTTTCTAGGTTAGTTTCACTTCTTTAAGTGCTTTGGGAAATTTATTTTGTTTTATTCCTTTTTGACCCTATGTATTTCAAAATAGGTTATCTAAATAATTGGTAGCTATTCTTGGGTTCTCAAAGCATAACATGCATGATTCCGTATGATTCACAATAAAGTTTGGACATTTTGGCCAACACACTAAGATTTTTCCTAGTTTGAATAGATGAGTAGGGTCCCAATTATCGAGTCAATAAAGTGGTTTAGAAGGAGTTTCAATATTACAAGTGGAGGGATCTAACTAGGTTTTCATGATGTTGAACAAGTATAGGAAGCAGGTCCAAAATAAGCCTAAGTTTACACTTAGCCAAGTATTTCAAATTTTAGACAAGTGTTAGTACAAGGCATTTTTCCCTCAAAGAAATTGTTCCACCTTATTTTGGCTAAGTGTTATTTCTTTCAAGAGATATTTTTCAAGTATTTTGGGCTAAGTTTTAGGAATTGTTTTGGACAATTTGTCTGAAACAAAAATATCAAAGGGCATTTTTTTGGGAAAATGGATACCACAAATATACCAAAAGGTATTTATTTGAAAAGATGGCCAAAGGTAAAAATCCTGAAGGGCACCTTTTTAAGCAAAGTGTCTTATACATTTTCCTAAAAGGTCTTTTTTAAAGGAAATTGTCCCAAACACTTTTTTTAAAGCGTACTTTGTCTTTACCAAAGGCTCTAATACAAAAATTTTGAAGGGTATCTTTTGAATAAATTTGTCCAAAACACTTTTCTCAAAGGGTCGTTCTTTGATAAAGTGGACCAAATAAAAATCCCAAAGGGTATTTTTCTTAGGAAAGTGTTCTATACAACTCCCCCAAAGGGTCATTTCTTTCTAGAAAGTGACCAAGATAAAGTTGTAGAGGACACTTTTCAAATTTTTGAAGGACATTTTTAAAGGGCAAAGGGGATATTTAGAAAAGGCCAAAGGAAAATTATAAGGACATAATTATTTTGGAAAAATTGTCCCATGATAATTTCCTTGAAGGTCAACTTCTTTTGGACATTTTTTCTCATAGAAAAAATATGAAGACAAGCTTTCAGTCAAAAGATACAAGGGTACATATTCCTTTAGAAAAATTATCAAGGATAATTTTCTCAAAGGCATATTTATTTCAAAATTTTACTCTAAGGCAAAAGACTAAGAATAATTTTTTTTAGACTTTTTTTCCAAGATAGAGATCCCAAAGACATGAATTCCTTCAGACATTTTATCCACACAAAATTTTTCAAGGCAGAGATAAGGCAAATAAATTATTTCAGAGAAAGTGGTCGAGACACAAATGATGAAAGAATTGTCTAGAAAAAGGTCTAAAGGAAATAACCTAAAGAATTTATGATTTGGATAGTTGTGAAAACATCAATTTTAGGCTATAATAAATAGCCATTTGAATTAAAAAAGTCTAGGATGGCTCCACAAGTGTCAAATTCAAGACTTGGAAAATGAACATTGAAGTGTAAATATCCTAATGATGGTCATACAAACATCAAAATTTGAGCTCATGAATTAGCCATTTGCATTCAAACATTGTCAAATGGGTCCTTGACTAATTGAAGCCATAAATGAACATATTGACTAGATTAGTGCCTTTAACATGCCTCTCCATCACCTCGCTTAGGTTTTTCTCACTTGAAGAACCTCTACATGAAATATTGATTCATGATAGGCATTTAGAGTCACAAATCCCATCATTTATTTATATCTCATTAATGTTTTAGAGATTGAACTATGAGTGGATTGACAATATTTTAGGTGCATCACCACATATTAGAATAGGCTTTAGTTTATGAAAATTTCTTGACTCTTTTAACCCCAACCAATTTTTTTAGGTTTTATAAGAAAAGGTCCAACTTATAAAATCTAAGTAACTAGCCTCATAAAAAATCCTAGAGGTCTGGTTTAGTTCTAGTCATCCCATAGCCTTACACCATTGTCATGTTAGTCAAAGTATAGGTCAGAAATTAACAAATCTTACATCTATTAGGTTCAATCTGGATAGATAATAGTAAGTGAACCAGAGGGTAGATTACACACTTTAAGGATAATTTTACACTTATAAGGAACTTAACACACTAGCTATACTTTATATGACTTGTTATAATAGAAAATCTTGCATAAACATGAAAGGATAAGGAGAAACGAGGATAGAAGATTATCACTCAACATCACCATACATCACTTTACACACTTAGAAAAAATGTTTAATAACTCAAAAATAGATTATATTTATTATTCAAAGGAAAATTACAACATCAATCTAGTAGGGTTTCATCATACATGGAGTGGAATTAGCCTACAAGATCTAAAATGGCTACTACTTATAGAATTTGAGAGAGGAGATAAGAGAATGAAGTCTATGAGCCACTAAAACCACATATCAAGATTAGAGAAAGAGTTACATATAAAATAGAAAGTAATATATAATATACCATGTAAGGTCTACTTGGACAAATGTCCCTCAAAGCATGAAACTCTTGAAATGTGGTGTAAGACTCTTCATTTGCTTGCCTAGAAATTGCCTTCATCATTTGGCCTTATTAGAACACTCCAAAACAAACAAGGTACATATTAGATTATTTAAATTTGATGGATGGGTTATAAACATGATAAAACATGCATTGGATGTGTCCCTAATCATAAATATTCTTTTATCCAAGTGCTCTCACTACCGATAGTCACAATCACTTCTCTTTCACTCACCCTTCACACTTGGCATCAAAGAGGACTTAAATTTTACACACTAGTCCATAAAATGGAATGAATTAAATTTTTTAATATCCCTCATGACATTATATTCATAATTTAAACCTTAAATGGCCTCCCTCTTGAAGTTTTCACCTTCTCACTAACTTATTCACTATGCTAGTTTGGACTGGCTAAGATGAAGGTGTTAACAGAGGTAATTGGGAACTTAAATAAGGAAATAAATGAAAATTTTGAGTTATATTAAGTATAATTATTCCCCTAAAAGTGTATTTAATCATTTAAAATCTTTCTATGCTTTCACAATACATGAATCTATCAAGAAAATCTCTTTAACACCGTGTCTATATAAATAAGGTACAACTCAACTTGGTGGGAAGGAGATATGGGGAGTCATATTTAAGATAAAATTAATTTTTATAATCAAAATATACCCCTTATATTCTTCTCCTTCTTCATCTTTCCCATTGGGTCACTACCAAGGGTTTTGGAGGTCTTAGAGATGTTTTAGCCATTAAGGATTGTTCATACAATCCTCACATCTAATATTCTAAAAAATTATACTATAAAATTAGTTACGACCCTCCTCAACATCTCCCAACTCCTCATCCTACCATTCTATGTGTTCGTTCACATATGAACTTAAAAAGTTGCCTTCTTGAGTATTTCTCTTCATTATGTGTAGGCTTAAGTTAGTTTAGGCCAAAATATGGCTTCTCTAAGGTCTCCTTTGCAAGATCAAGGATATAACATACCTTATATCACCATAAAAAAGTGTTTAAATTATTTATAATGTCTATATAGTACTAAAAATGAAATTAAACCCCTTCTAGGCACTTTTGCTAGTTAAGGGTTAGTAGGTCTGACAGTAAACAACTATTTACCACTCCCTCTAAGAATTATGTCATGAATGTAATGAATTAATTGAGTTTATTAATGATCAACATATATTACCATATCCTCTTACAATTTTTTAATACCATTCAAATCATCTTCCTAACTTTACTTGCTAATCCTATAGGTTTCAACACTCTGGGAGTGCCCTCTATTTGAGATATAATAGAGGGTATTTACTCAATTACCTTAGCAAAAGTGGACATATAAGAGGTTTTAATAAGTGTTTGGGATGTTCTATAACAACTTATAGGGTTATAATAGATAAATTTACCCTTCAAAACTCACAAGACCCAATATATACTTCTATACATGTACTAACTATGCAAGGTTTTCATATGGACTATATTTGCACCTATAGATGGATCTTACTATATTTCTATTTTTATGAGAATGAGGTGTAAGTTATATAAATAACATAAATATCCTTTAAAATATATATAATACTCGTAACCCTTGACAAATATCTCAATAAACACCTTTTACTTGACAAACCTAATTCATAAGTCAACTATGCACCTTAAAAGAGAGGTGAATGTAAGTTTTTACTACATTCTCAGACCTTGGATCATTACCATAATATCATATTTTAAAAATTATATAAAATTTTATAGTTTCACTTGTTCATATTATGATTTGAGTAAGATCCACACACTCACTGTCTAGTACAACATACATGGTCATCCTGTAGCCAACATATAGGTGTCCATTACTGTCCATGTTGAGAACATTAGGGGTATTATATATGTATATCAACTATTGAAACCTATAATACAAGTCATGGAATATCCATGGAGCCTTAAAACCATCTCTAATTTATGTGTACTTGTATTTTCATAACTATAGTCTCCAAGGTTTAGCTCATGATCTGTGAGTACCTACAATCAAATGTAGGTAAGTTTTTTGAGGGCAAAACACACCTATAGGTGGTAATACATACTAAGGTATTTCCATATAACCTCACTCCAATTACCTTGAATTATAAGTGTCTTTTTACACCAATGAGATAATTTTTCATGGATGTATGTTCTTGTACTACCACCTTGGAGTGTAAAGTCATTTGAGGTTCAAAACTATAGAAAACACTAAAATGTTGTAGTGAACAATTATGTGACATTGAAGCCTTCTAGCATGGAACCCTATTGGCCAAACTACTTTCTATTTCAAGTTGTAAACCTATATGAAGGATAAAATATAGTACCATTCAATCTCAATTAGGCTTCATTTTACTATATTATATGGTAGCCTCAAAAGTGGTTAGAGCTCTATTTTGATGTTTTTATGGAAATAAATCCTTAAACTTAGATTTATTCATTTGAAGTGACTTCTCAATTTTTCCTACATGCAAATGGCATAAATCATGTCTATTATGGTATCTCCAAAATTATAAGACCTCAAGTAAGGTATAAAACATGTTCAAAAACATTTAATCAACACTTTCAAATTTTTATGGGGGCTACCTGTAGGTGGACATCTCAGTTGCAGACAAGAAAGTGGAGGTGAGATGGTCATTGTGCATGGTCTATGGGCCTACAATTATCTTTAGTCTCTCAAAAAATATTCAAATGGATCTTTAAAACCTTAAAATTATCTAAATAAGATCAAGTATCCTTAATTCTAACATGGTTGACTTCTTGTAGGTGCTCATTCATGGTGTATGATTATGTTAAGGATTTAATTAGCCTTCACAGTCCATCATTTATCATTTTAATATCCTTTTATTGATTTTTTATTCTTATAATAAGGTGTAAAAACTTATTTACACTTCGATGACCATACTCAGAGTTTAAAACACCTCATTCAGCTGATCATGTATGCTAGTCATGTAAGAAGTTGACTATTTTGGTCCTTCTTGACTGCAACTCCATGGATCATAGTTGTGAGACTGAGCTTAGATGGAGATGGGGTCAAGAATACCTTTTAAACATTAAACACAATAACTCACATTTAAATTAAAACATTGTAGAGAAAGAAACCTTCTATAAGTAATGAAACCTGGCTACAATCTCATTAGCATACTCCACCTATATCAAATAAATTACAAACATGAAACTAAATATGGAAAACATGAGAGATTTAATTACACAACTTTTGGAAGAAAATTCAGCAACTAGATTATACAGAATAACTCATATATAATCAAAACTTGTAGGGTGTGGGGATTAACAAGTAAATCAAGATAATCTAGTTCTTAAGAAGGATTCACATAGTATATTTAATCATTTTTCTAAATCCTACCATGAATTTTAATAATACCAAGTATAATATCCACCACTAAGATAATTTGACCTATAAACTCTCCTACTAGCCATATCATTAAAAGATATGTTAACTAGTTTTGTTTGCCTAGTGAACTAATGGACAAGAGAAATGGTTTTGGTCCATTTTTATGATTTCAAAGCATGTAAAGTGTGTAAATGTAGTCAGGGAAGTTGAATATCTATTCCATAATATTTTCCCATGTGTCACTCTCTTCAATGAGCTATACAACTGTAAAAACTCCTTATTTTCACTTGATTTCTTGATTTTTAGTTAGGAACCTAAAATTTTTAGTTAGGACTAACATTCCTAACAAGGAATATGACATATTGGACATTTAAAGTAATTTTATAAAACTTTTGCACCTTTTAAAACCATACCACCTTCGTTTATGACCCCTAAGTGACATAAAATGACACAAGGACTAAATTAGACTATGAAAAAGTTAATAACATATTAAATGACATCAAATAATATCATGTCACACCCTATGGCATTCTAATAGACCCCTATATCAGGTTTTGGACTATAGGGGGTTGACCTATTTTGACTTGTGGTCAAAATAGTCAATAATTACTCCATACAAATTTAGAATGTTTTCTCATTTGTTTGGAATATATACACTTCTCATGTTAATACTTGTTTAAGATAATAACCATTGATATAAATATAGCTAGTGGGGACATTCTAATAAATCAAGTTTGTTTTTTACATGCACTAACTCATAATGGTTTTTGTATTCATTCTTTCACTTGCATAAAAAAACAAAAAAGAGGACCAATATATCCTAAATATTGATTAGTAAAACCAAAAAAATTATAAACTTGATCAAAGACTAACATGATGAAATAAGATAAATGTATCAAGCATCATGAAAGAATATGAGGGAATAAATGATGATTAACCAATGGTATATGTATTAGGGATAGATGGTAGTAGATCAATTCCCAAGCTTCCCTAGTTCTAATATGTTGTAAATAAATTAGAATGAAACATATAGTTTATTTCAAGTCCTTACTAAAATCCTCAAGACAAGGGTAAAATAAAATCATTTCATCACAAACAAATCCAAGGTATAGGTAAGGCTAGTATGTTATGTGAAGAAATTAGGAGTCTCTATCATATTTTGGTTCAATTATTCTCTTTAGGTATGATTCATGTTTGATTAGGGATTGCTAACCAAATATTTTAGGGTTATTGAATACTCAAGAGTATTCCCCTTATGAGTCACCATTTTTTGTATTCAACACTCCCCATTTTTTTGTTTCCTATGTTGGGACATATTAAAAATTTTAAAGGTCTAGTTCTATTTAAAAAGGATTTATATTAGTGTCCATATGTGTATTCAATAGGCTCAAGTTTTCAAAGGTCTTATTCAGCATATAAATGGTTGTTATTTAATATAAATCCATTAAGCATTTATTTCTTGTCTAGTTTTTTACTTTGTGACTTCTTTAGACTAACCTATTAATGGTATTTAGAAATTTTTGCATATATACATGTTTTCACATTCTTAATTCACATATTTAACACTTTTCAAGTTGTGCATTTTATGTTTCATGTCTTTATAATTTATGTTAATAGGTTTTATTAATCACAACATTCATTGCTTACTTAAACATATACAAAATTATGGGTCCTAATTCCTATTCATCTTGATTTGGCTTTTCATACTTCACACTTCCTTTGTCATGTTCACAAATATTAGTTTTCACTATTCATGGACTTTGGAAATTTTGTTCTTCACATATTTTGCTCAAAATTTTTATTCAAGAAGTTGGTTTTCAGTATCTATGTTATATTTTTGGTTTTCAAGACTTTTGTTTGCATATTTTGTCATGAATTTATTTTTTCACATTCTACATTTCATAACTTTTATTTAGAATTTGTGGTTCGTAAGTTGTGGTCATAATTTGGTCTTATGAAAAACTATTTGAAAGTTGTGTTTGCGAAATGTTTTCTTCAAAAGTTTTATTCATAGGATCTAGATTTCAAAGATTTCATTCTGAAATATTTTACTTCATATCCTTCACATTTTTCATATTACAGGTATCATAATAATGGGTTGGTTCATTCTCAACACAAATACCAACACTTGACTTCTGAGGGCATGCTATGTGACATACATGATTTTGTTTGAAAGTAGTGAAAAGTTGACACTTATCCAAGGATGCAATGTGGAAATTATTCAAATGTATAAAAATCTTATGTGGCATATCCACCAAATTAAAGTGACAAAGTTTTAATTAAATGTGTAAAACAAGATTGGAGACATTAGACATTAATGGTGCATGAACTTGAATTAAAGTTAAATACTCAATGTTATATGAGTGAATTCTAAAGAGACATTTAACTATTGATTATTGAAGATCTCAAGTATTTTTTCATTCAAAGTCTTAGCTATCAATGTTCCTACACAAATTACTCCTAGAAAGTGATCAAATGTTGAATGAAAGGCTATAAATACGTAATTGAACCAGGTATTAATGGCTTATTCATCTAAGGTATTTAGAGGAGTGCTTCCACCTTTCAATTTTTTTTTATCAAAGACTCTATGGAATATACAAATAAATTCATTGATTTTATCATGTTCAATGTTTAATATGCCAATTATTAATATTTATGGGATGTGATTGAAGACATGGATTCCCAATCACATGAAGATGTTGTGACATCCCCACCATAATAGCTTATGGTGGAATTGTTACCATTGAAATGTCAACAACTACATTTTTCAACATTTAAGCCTAAGGTGGTGCGTTATATTGACCAACTGAGGGACTCATTTTTTCATAGGAAAAGTGACTAGAGGAAGTTTACTACACCACATAAGCCACAATATAGTCATTTATTGAATTTTAGGGGATGTTATATATAGGTACCTATAGTTTCCCATTAAAGACACCACTTTTAATGGACACCAGGTTAGGTTATGGAATAAGATAACCATAATTAAGAACACACTTAGGAAAATGATCAATCCTGGAGAAATGGTTACTCTCAAATCTAAGAAGTAAATACTGATCACTAAATTTTTTGTGGGATTCTAATTTAAAATGGACTTATTAAACAAGTTACATGGTCACCCCAGTATCTACTTCCTCCACCTAAAATGGGTGATATTGTTTTATTTATTGATGACCTTGGAGAAAATTTCACTTTAAGAGAGAAAATCAACACAAAACTATATGATAAAATTTTCAAAAGGACATTAGGCCCATGCAAACCCATTTCTATATGATGTCCTATAAGTTAAATGTAATCATGATAACCATTTAAATGCAAAATGGATCTTTTCTAGATCCAAACCCCAAATTGTATTGAAAATTTGGTATGTTATTCCTTTTCATTCCTATAAATATATGCATATATGATGAACATAGTCAAATGTTTTGATAATGTTTACCCTTAATTCTAGAGGTAAATTCATGAGGAACACCTACTTAGAGTATAAGAGAGTGGTGTCCCCAAAATTGGATGCTTAAAATTTTGGAGTACCCCCATTGAAATGTTTTGTATTTTGTCTTATATGAGTTAGTTTTCCTTGATAAGCCAATCCTCTAAAAAAACATTAGCTTCTAGTAGTTATTGTGTCTGATTGCTTGCTTTCCCTAATTACTCCTAGTTACTCTAGAAGGTTTAAAATAATTGCTTAAATCCATCACTAAAATCCATTTACTTATCTCCTCTAGTTGATCATAGAATCAAAAGTGATTTGACTCATTTATAATTTAAATAAATTTCTCTAAGTTGCTCTACTTATTTGAAAGTAAGTAAATTTATCCTAAAAATCTTGATTAAATAGATCAAAGGATTACATGGCCTTTCCCACACTTTTCATTAATGCATTAGAATTTTTATATATATTTGGAAAAATATACCTGATTTCCACCTGACATCCAAGTTATTCAACTAAGTAATCACAGTTGAAAAACCTGAGCCATGTTAATTAAGCCTGTAGAGCATCTTTGAGTGATTTTCTCTTTTTTATATCTGAGGTAGGTGGATCTCATCCATATTAATTTTATAGTTTCATGTTTATCTTTTCCTTTATATTTTTTATCTACAATTTTTCTTTACAGCACCATGGGTATTCCTCTTTTATGTCTTATTTCATTCAATTTTCCCCTTTATTTTTTAGCATGTTTAAAAGTTTTAAATCTCATATTTTCTCTTGTGATCACTTATCATGTTGAAAAATTGCCTAGAATCCTTGTGAAATCAATTTTATATGAAAACCCTAATAGTTAGACCTTCATGACTTCCCTAGGTTTCATAGACCTCTCCACTTACTAGGATTTCCTAATTCACATTACTTGGGTTCTCAAAACCAAGAAACCACCTTGAAGAAACCTAACCCCTAAAAGCTTTACCCATTTGGGGTTTCCAACATTTATTACTTGAGTTTCTGATCCTAAGTAGCTAACGTTATAAACCTTGACCCTTAAAGAGCTTACCTATATGGGTTTCCCTTTCCTCACTACTTTGGGTTTCTTGAATGTAGTTGCTTCCCTTGAGAAACTCAAAGTCATGAACCTTGAGAAACATGTAGAACACTACTTGAGGACTTAACCAGATTTCTTTGTCATGGTTACTTATTCATGGTTTTGAGTTTAATTAACTCGATAATGAAAACCAAAAGTCACTATCAAACTAAAACCTAAAGTCATTAACTAGCAAAAACCCAAGATTGTTTATGCATACTTCCTATGACCTAATCAAGTTTCTAAATGCTTAGGACTCATGCACTTTTCAAACCAATTTGGGGTTGTGAGGACCCTATTTCTTAAATATGAGTTAATTAAGGATTTTCAAGGACTTATACTACTTAAAAATAGAGACTTGATTAGGGTTATTAAGTTAATTCTTTTTTTAACCTTTCTATACTAGTTATAGCAACCACTAATTGTTTAAAAGCACTTATCAAGTTCTTCAAAGGTAGTCAAGAGCCAATGTTTGGATAATAAGGGTTAGGAAGATCAAAATTAAAAGTAGTTGAAGTGGAAGTATAAGGAAGACAAATTATAGAAGTCCTAGAATTAGAACTTGAGGAGATTCTAGAACAAAGCAAGGAAAGGCAAAGCAAAAGCTAAGTAGAGTTAAGTCATAAGATCCCAAATGGAGTATGAGTATAAAGGTTATCTAATTAAATCAATCATCATTTCTAAGATAACTGAGATAAGTGACATAGACATTGGGCATGTGTCTATAACTAAATTATTAGAGAGATCCAAAGCCATAGCTAAGACCCCACTCATGCATGCAATGACTAGTAGTGGAATTTTTCAAGCTATATCTTTCCCAAAATTAGCTCAACTTATTGAATTTGTATTGACATGTGCCAAGTACCATGACTCCCTTACTAGAGTTGTGAGAGATGTTAGAAATGTAGTTGTGAGATTAGATGTTCAATATCTAAACTAATATATAAAGATCCCAAAATCAACAAAATTAATTGATATGCCTAATGTAAAAAGCCAATAAATCAATGGGAAACTAAGACATTATAATGTATTAAGATAATAAATACATATTACTTGAATAAAGTGAAGCAAGCCTCAATATTCCCAAAGCAAATAGTAAGATCACAATTTCTCCAAGAAGTAGATGACATCATTCAATTACTATGCAAAAATCAATAGAGATAAGAATGCCAAATGTTTCTCACCTTGGATGTATAATTATATTACAACCATTGATGTCACTAGGAGTTCAACCAAAATTGAGTGGGAAAGAATGATAAGTGATAATATAGACCAAACGGTTAAGGAATGTATTCACCAACTTTTGATTTGAAAATGACCTCATACGTTGTGTATGTATAAGCTTCAAGTGAAACATTTTCAAGGATAAGGACAAAAGGCACACTATCATCTATGCCAATATATGAGTATTATCCTCAACTAGTTCTTTCAAAAATACCACAAACATTACATTGTAGTAAATGATGGGTTCTTTTATGAATTAATTTACAAATTGAATATAGCTCCAAAATAGAAAGGAGTTATTAGATGAAGCATGAGATACATTTTTCATATTATGGTTGCATTTTCATTCAATTCCTTAAATTTACATACATCAAAGTGGGAGGTTTTCTCATAAACACTTATCAAATTTCCCAGATACCCAAGTGACAAATGGATTCTTATGGAAATGTGCACATAACTTATTGAACTTCGTGACTTATAGTCAAAATATCACTATGTAGCCATCAAATTTCTAATTTTTAATTGGTCCATTTACCATTTTCCTAACAATTATAAGGATATAATTTTATAAAAAGAGATGTACCATCATTACACCCAAAAACATTTTCAGTTTAGCATAAACTTTGATTGTAGAGGGGTGGTAAAAAAATATAGTTTTTATAGAATACATGGTATATCCTAGTAGTTGAGGATATTTGAACTGACTATAAAGAAAAAATGATGTGAGAAGAAGAGATAATAGTAGATTGATTGTGGAACAAATTCATGCTTTTTGACCTAGCCACCATCCATGAGAATATGGAATATGATGGGGTGGTCACCAATTATGCTTCTCATGTGGCACAAGGGATACTGTCCCACCTTCCAATAATTATTTTTGGCAAAGATCATGATAATAATATTCTTGATATAACTTCAAATGTTTTGGAAATGACTTATACTTAGATCCTCAAAAAAGGCTACTTCATGAAAGAGTTTAATGAAAGAAACCCACCCATGTGGATCAAAAAAGAAAAGAAATAGTACAAGGAGAAAACAACCAAGGACATACAAATAATATAAAGCTAAAGAGAAATGTGGATGATACATAATATATAGTGAAAGAAAAAAACCAATTTAGCTAGTGGTTCCTACTCCTCCCTTGATATCTTCTACTAATACTTCAATTCCTCCTATTTATACCCACTCCTTCCATCCAACTTCCACTACACCAATCATTGACCTATCAGTACTAATTCTACCTAAGTCTCACAACACTAAAGCTCATAATAAATCCATTCAGAAAGAAATTCCTCCACCTCCTCCTCCATCATCTCCATATGTTTTAGCACCACCACATACTTCAATAGAACAACCCCATAATTGAGAAAAGAGCCTAAAAAAAGTAACTACTGAGGAGAAGACCCCATCTTAGGAAGAACAACAAGAAAATTTGGAAAAAAGTAGTTGAGCCTAAGAAAGAAGTTGGGGAAGAAGTGGTAGAGAAAATAAAATAAACATGAACCTAAGAAAGAATTAGTTAAGGTATAAAAAGAAAGATAAGATGAGAAAGAAAAAGGGCTTGAGGTAGTGATAGGGGAAATTTTCTGAGAAACCTAAGGAGAAAAAGGTAGTTGTTTAAAAAGAAGAAAAAATTGAAAAAGAAGGAACAATAGAAAAATAGGTTGAAAGTACAAGCAAAGAAAGAATGTAAAAAGAAACTGAGGCATAAGAAGTTCCTTCTCAAGAACTAATGATTAGAAATAATTAGCAGCATATCGTGGTTCATGCATATGTTTCCACTTCTACAGACTTGTCATCTTGGTTGGATATGTAGACTACTCCAGAAGCTAAAGAAGTGATAAATCCTAAGTGATATTGGACTTACAACTACTAAAATGTGTTGATAAAAAAGGTAAGATGCCGAAGCTAGCTAAATTAACTTTCAAAATTGGTAATTTCATCTTTAGGGCAAAAAGTTTGTATAGGTTTTAACTCCTTCACAAAGTAATGAGTAAAGAATAAGTTAATAAAGAAAGATTTGGTAATTGAAAAGTTATCTCTTATAGAGAGGTTTATATTAAAGGTTTGAAATAGGATAACCTAAACTTTGATAAATACTCTCTTTATAAAGCTTGATGAAGAAATGCTATTAATTTCAAATTAAAAGAGCAAAATGCATAAATTTGTGAAATAATTTCCAAGGTATCAAAGTATATTCCTTAAAAAACCATTTATTTTAGAGGTTATAGTTACAAAATAGATAATTATTGAAGTGAAAGAAATTGGGAACAACTAGCAAAGGTAGTTGAATGACTGGATTGAAAAGATGCATCAGAGAGTTCAACAAGCTCTTCCCTGAAGTTTTGAGAAGTCCATACTGACATTGCAAATAAGTTGTCTAACATGAAGACAATAATAAAATAAATTGAGAGTGAAAATGGGATTATGAGATTAAAATTACAAAGTCTATAAATAATAAGTAGTTTGAATGAAAAAAAAATTTATTGAAGAAGAGATTGCTCTACAAGGATAAATAAAGAAGATAAGATAAGAGGAGTATCTCTTGTCTTTTTGTATACATATTTTGGAAGCAATATGCGAAGAAATGAAAAATTTAAAGGAGGAAGCTGATGATGAAAAAATAAATCTATAAGATTACCTTTTTGACCTTACTAGTGATTGGTCTGATGATATTTCAAGAACATTTAAGTAGTATAAACGATTCAAGCAATTGATGGACAAAGTTACCATCCCTTTCACTGCCAAGTCTATCAAGGAGTTAATCAAATTTCAGCATTAGATAAAGAGACTAGAGCCTATAATTGAATAGATGAAAGCTTATATAAAAAAGATATAAAGAAAGATGCTTAGATTTGAAACACAAAGATAATCAATTTGCCAAATTAGATGATGCAATAATACAATTGATGATGTCTCAGCACATTAAGTATAGGGAAAGTATAAGATCTAAAGTTTAAGATTTGGATTAAATATTTGCCTTAAAGTTCCCATATTTTATTTCTTTATTATTCAATATTAGTATTTTCTTTTCTTCAAATGTACTTTAATTAATCTTGTTTCAAGTAATTTCTTTGTAAATTTATGTCATTGAATGACTTATTTGTAAGAGAAAATTAATTTGTAAAATTTAAAGACTTAAGTAATCTGGCGAATACACCATTACTTAAAGTCATTTTGTAAAATAAAATTTCTAGAGATACCTCTACAACATGCAAAAAGTTAGTGTTTGATCCAAACAAGGAGAAAAAAATCACCACCTATCATCAACTATTGCATTCCACAGAAGAGGAAATTTAAGGAAGATGCCACTCAACAACTTTCAAATTTTTACATAACACATTGGGAATTAGAGAACTTTAATCCCATTTATCTTTGACCTCTATTTTTATATAAATATAAGTGCAGTCCTTCATGATAGAGGATGATAATTTTTGAAAGCAAGAAATTGTAACCATTGTATAGAAAAATTTAAGCAATCTAAAACTTTGTGTTTAGATATCTGGACTATTTTGTATGAATTTTGTTGAAAGTAAATAAGAAGGAAGTTTTTATTATAGAGAACTTTGTGTCTGAAAGAATCATTCTATGAAGATAAAATGGTAAATTCTATGTATCTAGGGATATGATATATTATTGTATATGGGTTGAT
>JARHVA010008283.1:217500-522156 GCA_037957365.1 Torreya grandis | reverse complement strand
AAAACTCATTGTTGTGTCTCACTCATCTTAATCAAGAAAAAATCCTTTAGTAGGTGTTTAGAGGAATTGAATATACAACTATAGGATCCTAAATATTCTCTCTACCCCTCATGGTTCTCCTGTAATGTGTGGCATAAGTTTTCTTAGTTTTCCCACTTAGGAACAAGAAGATTCTCTTAAGTGATGCATCCGACCAACTAAAAATTTTAGTCTCAAGGCTTAGTGGAGAGTATATGGTGGACATTATATAATTAAAATAACCATTTAGATGTGTATACATAGATTATTTACCTATTAGGCTAATGAGTAAAAAGATGTACTTCTAATAGACTAACTTTTGGTCCCTTAAGAGACATTTGTATATGAGAAAAAACTCATTATCATGTCTCACTTGTCTCAAGATTACATGAATTCTCTAAGGGGTGCTTAGAGGATTTGACCATGAATCTGTAGGTTCTAATGGGTTGTCTCTACCTCTCATAGTTCTCCTATAATATGCAATAGAAGTTCGGCCCATTTAGATTTGTGATTTTCAATTATTTGTCTTTTTTCTAGGTTGTGTACTAATAGGTTCCTAATTAAAAATTAAAATAATTATATAAATAAAAAATCTCATAGATCAGTTTCATTAAAAATAATCAAGAAGACACAATTCTAGGCACACACTAGTTATTATATTTATTCTATTAAAGACTATTTAAATAAATTCAAAAGTCTATAGTTTCATCTTGTTGTTTCACCTTTAAATTTTATAACAAATGTAAATAATGTAAAATTATTACACTAAGGAGATATATTATTTATCACTGTAAAATAGTAATTTTAAATATTCCCTAGTGGCTAAAATGGGTGTAAATAGAAAAAAATAAACTACTCAAGTTGACAATTGAACTTGCAAAGAGATAAAATATGATGTAAAGATCACACCCTAATGTTTTCTAGATTTATGGGTGTGGATCTATATTTAACAAGTATAAATCTATCTTTGTGTAAAATTTGAGCTTTTGACTATGTAGGGATGGGATAGGTAATTGTGAGGATCATTCCTTAGGATCTTCAGTCAAATAATTTAACTACCATACCTATCATGTTGTGTTGTTCATATCCTACCCTATTTTATGGGTTTTGAATTATTCTAGGTTTGTGTGCTACTTTATGTTTTACCTAAAATTCTCTTGTCTATTGGGAATAAATATATAATTTGTGTCTTTTTTCTTATTTGACCTAGATTTCCATCAACTCACAACAAAACATAATTATGGGTTAAAAAATAACTATGGGAGTTACTGCTACATACCTTTCACATAATAATTAGACCTAAATGTATTTATATGAAGTTTTAATAGATGTTGTGAAAGGTTTTGTAACCTTATCTTCCTATATGTAAATATGCAACTACATGAAATATGCTTAAACGTTATTTTTTTTAAATTAGTGATGCATAAAGATTACTTTGTCACAAGTATAACAAAATATATGGTAAGGGGATTATGGAGAAATCTCTCTCTCTCTCTCTCTCTCTCTCTCTCTCTCTCTCTCTCTCTCTCTCTCTCTCTCTCTCTCTCTCTCTCTCTCTCTCTCTCTCTCTCTCTCTCTCTCTCTCTCTCTCTCTCTCTCTCTCTCTCTCTCTCTCTCTCTCTCTCTCTCTCTCTCTCTCTCTCTCTCTCTCTCTCTCACACACACACACACACACACACACATGCACACACGTATATGATAATGACTTGGATTGAATTTGTATTAGTAGGATGCATAATCATAAGTAATGCATAATCATGTGATGAATGGTCTCAGTCTAGGTGAAATTATAGCATGTATTTCAAGTAGTGCATAGATATGTGTGAAACTATATTCGGGGTTAAAAAATTAAGGATTTAGATAAAATACTCTAAACATTATATAATATGGACATTAATATAATTTCATTCATTATTTTTTAATTAAATATATAATAATCTTGAGAAACCATCACATAGATAAATAATTATCACATAGATGTGCACAAAAAAATGATTTCATTGTACTTATTATAACATCAATACATCGATTTTTTAAAAGTTGAACATTTGAGCTATTTGTGAATATGTTCAACAAATAATGATGCCATATTTAATAAGTACATATGTATACATAAATTATAACAATGTATGATTCACAAGTAAATATGTCAAATACTATACATATGTATGCAAATTATGTCATAATGACATCAAAAATAGGACATATATCAAGATACCATCTAGACCATAACATGTACATATACAAGTTGTGCCATATAAAATAGATTATATCTACACCTAGACCTTAGCACAACAACTAGCTCTCTTGATCATCATTGCCTCTAAATAAATTTTGCTTCCTCATGATAGATCAAGAACCAAGGGTGTTGCATGACTCATTATAAGGAGAAACATTCCTCTCATCATGTGAACTTGTTATGGTCCTAGTGGATGGACTTCACTAACACCTCAAGGTTTTGGTGTAGCGGTTCAATACATGTGGTATCAGAGCCTCAACCTAGATTAAAGTCATAGAGCAAGTGGCTACATTAGCATGGCAGTGTTTATTCAGGGCTCGTACACGTAGGGAATCTTGGTGGTATGGGCGAAAATCTAGCCTAGAGTCTAGGCTTCGGAAGTATGGTAGGATGTTATGGTCCTAGTGGACAAACTTCACTAACACCTCAAAGTTTTGGTGTAGTGATTCATTACAGAATTGTTGAATGTCTCTTTTTTAACCTCATAAACATATGGCATCTGCACAACATAATAAATTTCAATTTCAATTCATTCAAATGATATAGTTGTTGTGAATAAAATTTTACAACAAGGTGATTCTGGACTCACCATATGACACCTAAATGGTTTTCTTGGGATATGTGACCATGAATATATCCATGATGGATAATCCTATGGATCATACATATATATTTAGATCTATATGTGTAAACAAATATAAATATGGCATATAGTATCATCACATGAAGCTAAAAAACAATTTTACTATGTGTTTTCACTAGTCTATGTCTCTAAATAAGGTTCTATGAGGGAGATAGTGGACATTATTTCAATCCATGTGGGGTACCTAGAGAATCTTTCATCATCTATAAAACTAAAAAAATCAACATGATCATGTAATTTTTTGATACAAAAGTTCCAACAACATTTAAGTATATTCAGATTGTAAGATAAGTCTTCTATTAATGAAATGCTACCATTAAGAGGTCAAGGATCTTATATTGAATGGAATGCTACCACATGTCATAATTTTGAGATCTTTAATTAATGATCAATGACTAATGTTGAAGGTCAAAGCAAAGAGACTCCAAATGAGATCGATAGAGAAAATTTAATTGGGTTCTAGATGGACAAGATGAGGTTATGTGTCCAAACAACAAAAACCATAGTTATAATGAAATGAGAAACATAGAAATGGAATTCCACATGGGTAACTATGTAAGATCAAGGATTATGTAGAAAAGTAAGCTCTTTAGACTCATATGCTACCATGAAATCTCAATCAGAGACTTGAGATGAATAATGACTATTAAATGTGAAGAATGAAGTCCAAGAAAGAAATAAATGATTACATATGATGAATAAAAATGTCTAGAAGATATCTAAGAGTTAGGAGCACATATTATAATTGTCATAGCATGTTTTAACCTCCCTCAAATAGTACGCATGTGTCAACTCTCTCTAATTTAGTTTCAAAATCTCAATAGATGATCCATGATAAAGGTGGTTTCATAAAGGTTAGCTAAAGATTCTTTATACCATTTTGGAGAGTTTGTCATGGTTTAGATGGACATTTATCATAGGAAGCATTCATGGTGTATTTCATACTCTAGTCCCCTATAATTTAATTGGCTATCAATTCAACATGTGTTCTAGTGACCTTTGAACTTCATTCTTTCTCCTCTCTCTAAAATTATATATGTAGCTACCATTTTGGCCTATGTAAGATAGAACACACCTAGTATGGTCAGGCCCTACTAGTTTGATGTCACATTTTTCCTTAAAATAATTCAAGCAAACTATTTTTGAGTTCAAGAATATCTTGTTCAAGTGTGAAAAGTGATGAATGGTTATGTTTAGTGATTCTGTCCTTTACTTTTCCTTGTCTTTTAATGTCTTATTTAAGAAACTCTCATTATAATAGGTCATAAAGAGTGTATTCAAGTGTGTTAGGCTCCTTTAAATTTCATTATTATCCTTGGAGTGTGAAATTTTCCCTCTGGTTCATTTTACTTGTGTTTCTTCATACATCTCACCTTTATATTAAAACGCTCATGTTAGAATCATTTAGGACTTTGAGACTACTATGTATGTTCTATTTCTTAGTGAATTAAGTTTTATGGTCATGTGGAAAACATATTATTATATCATCCCATTATAATAAGTTAAATTCATTTAAATTCTAACTATTTTACCCATAATCAAGCATTACCATAGGTTAAATTACTTCAAGATACATTCAAGGAGCTAGCCCTTAAATCTAGATGCTCACTTCCACTATAGGTACACCCACATACTTGGAAGTGTTCCTATGTTGCCCAAATATAGAAGAGGCTTGAACACCCTCTTCTTAGGTACAAGATTTGGTGAAAATAGTATTAGCACACTTGATGGGACCATTGTCTTCAAGACAACTTGTCAAGGTGAATGGTTGTCTTCACAACATTAGTTATAATTTAGTGTGTTAATAAGCATTTTGTGATTCCATCAAGGTAATATCTAGTTCAATACCATTGTCATATTATAAACTTGATCTCATAATTCATGGTTCTCACTAGGTCATCCTCTAGTATAGTTTTCAACCCCATTAATCCACCTATTCAACCTGAATTTCCCCTTGAAGTTCAATATCCTCGGCCCACTCTGCCCTTTAGAGAACTAGTAGATTTTGGTAGAGAGTAAGAGGTTGAAGAAATTGAATAAATTGAAGATTTCAAGGAGTTTGAAGAATATATGGCTAGACCTCATGCTTTCCCTACCTTTACCACTGAAAATCTAATTTACCTTCAAGCATATGATGTTATTCCTCCTAATGACAAAAAAGGTGTGCTCATATTCAATGGTGAGAGTCATGTTATACCTAGTGATCACATTAGGGATGTCTCCAATTTTTTTAGCTTCCATAATATCACTCAAGATAACATTTCTATTAGACGCATTGCCATGTCCCTTAGGGGGAAACTCTTGATTGGTATTTATCTAGAAGGTAGATGCATTACATCATGGGATCATATTAGAGTATTGTTGACCTCGATATTTGGAAATGAAAGTGATCATGCCTCTCTCATACATCAAATAAATGTGATCAAAAGAGGATACAAATAAATGATGTGTGATTTAAATGATAGGTTTTAAAAGACCTAGTTTAAATTACCTCCTCCTATGAGACCATCTCTTAGTTTTGTGTTCCCTACCTAGTTGAGAGTTATTGGTACTAAAATTACTATCATAATTCAATATATGGGGGTTCCACTCTCCTAAAAGAATATCAAAATTTAATAAAAGATAATAATTCTCTCATATAAGTTGTAAGATTGCCTCCTAAGGTGTATAATCCTCCATTATCTCATACTTTTACTAACATTCTAGATGTGGCCCAAATTCCTAATACCAATACCAAGTCTAAGCAGGAAGAAAATAGTATTGACTGGAAAGCAAATTTCCTATCCTTAGAGGCTCAAAATAGATAATAAAATATGCATCAATGTCCCTATAAAAATTAATATCATTATTAAAAATATTTTGGTCATAAATATGGAAGAGTAAGAGGTTAATGGCAGCCTAACTCCAATAGGCATGTTAATGCATACAATCCTATCTCTACCACCAATGCAAAAGAGATGGTATCAGTTCATATCAATTTGTTACAAGGAGAGTATTAGCAACATAACTAATTAATGGATGCTAATTAAGGTGTAAATAAAGCTCTTGTTTCTCAAGGAGGATTTACTCCCCTTCTATCAATTGAAGATGAATTGATGATGTAAGTTAATGAGGGTTGGTAGCTTGAAGGTGAAAGCTTCACCAATTCATTAGTGGAAGAAAATTTTGTTGTATAAAATAAAAAATCCAAGAGTAAGGCTCTAAGTGGTGGTAGTATCATTCCCACAAGCTTATCCAATCCTCCTTTAAGGTAGCAAGGCATGGCTGCAAGTGTGATAGTTCAAAAATCTCCTCCACCTCCATCCAGTAAAAATGTGACAAAGTCTGATCAAAGTGCCTCCATTCCTCAAGTTATAAGAAAATATTTACCTTTAAGGACTAAATAAAAGGTAGTAATGGTGTTCTAAATATAGTGGATTCCTTGAAAAGTGCCAAATCATCTATCTCCTTGTTGGATACCTTCATATGCCTAGCCAAAAAGAGTTATAAAAGTAATTTCCACTATTCCTATAGTCATTCATATTTGAATAAAATTAATATTCATGTTTTAATTTAAAATTATCTTAATAATATTTTTTAACCATCTACTATGACTAATAAACCTCCACCATTTTACCTCACTCTCATAGTGGGTGACAAATTGGTTTACAATTGCATAGTTGATAGTGGAGCCTCTATCTTATTCATGCCTAAAGCTATAGATAATAAGTTGGGCCTAAAATATGATACTCATTGAAAAGGATTGCTTCAAATATATGGTACACCTACTATTACCATAATAGTAATAAAAATTTTGAGGGTCTTCCTACATGATTGTCTTAGTTTTCCTATCCTTCAAGTTATAGTTGTTGTCGACCTCCCAGCTCACTTTGCAATCTACCTATCGAGAGAATTAAAACCAATATAGGTGTATATATCTCAAATAAATGGTATTTATTGGAATTTATGAACAAGATATGGGACTAAATTGACCATTAGAACTCAACCTCTTTCAAGGTTTCACATTGATCCATACATTGAAACAAGCTCTAACTTGAATTATGTTGTTCATGAGAAGGAGTCTAATGTGGATGATGGATCTTCTAAACTTGAAGTAATATCTGATTTTTTATTGGATTAGCATGGTGTAGATGCATATTTACATGATCCTTATGCATAATTTGAACAAACTGACCTTGAGACTTATATCATGCATGAAGAGCCATTTGAAGGAGTTGAGGTGAGTATCAAACATTCTCATGTCACTGAAGGTAACTATATGATTCATGAAGATGATTATTATAGATTTATGAATATAATTGAGCACCATAGTGGGAAAAATGATGTATTTATCCCTACCATTGATGAGGATGCTCTAGATGATGACACTCATGAGGTAGATGAGAATTATTTATGGGCAAAGGTTTGATGTCATATGTGATAAGTTTGATCATCTTGGTAATGTTACTACTCCTCTCAAGAAGTCTACATATGGTTTGGTTAATTACTCTAATAAACATGATTTGTATTATCTCAATAACATGAAGAAGAGTCTCCTAATGTGAATGAAGAAAAACTATGGAAAAATATTGATGCCATGTGCAAGGAGTTTGACAAGTTGGACGAGTCTCCCTTTTCTCCAAGACATACTATATCTAATGTCAAGTTTGACAATGAGACTAATGATCATGTTTACAAGTTTTATATTAATCATAAAGATGAAAGTCATTCTCTTTATCAAAAATCTATTTTCATGAAGCAATTTGATGATGCTAGTGTCCAAGAAGTTATAGACATGGATAATGAGGTTAAGGCAAAAGTTGTTGTGTCCTAAGAATAGTTAGGGTACCCACCTAATGTTGAAATAGATCCAAAGGTATTGGATCATGAAGAAGAGGAGATTGATTATTTTAAACATCAAGCACTTCCTATCCTAGAAGAAGACAAGGTTGAAAAGAATGTCATGTACTCTGGTCTACATTTCTTTTGAGAACATTTAATGGATATGATGGAGATCACAATAGTTGTAGCTCCAAAAAAGGCTATCAGAGAGAAAGAAATATCATTCATGAAGGTCCCAGATAATTCACTTTCATACCTAATAATATTCAAAGGTGATAAGCTTCTTGATCACCTACATATGCAAGTGATTGGTGATTAGCATGTTCCTCATGATAGGATACCCTTATGGACTGATTAAGATGCCAGGAGAACCATTTTTTACCATAATTGAAGTGTGATAAAATGTTTCACCTCAAGATGAGGTTTTATAAATAGTAGGATAGGTCTGTGCTATGTTCCCTAAGTGTTCTACTTGAGCACATGTGTGTTTCTTATCTTGTGTCTTATTCTTATTATTTTCTATTGTTTAGAGTGTTGTAAAAGTCAATTTATGTGTCAATGGTGTACATGTGACTCCATATACTAATGGATAGGATTAGGTAACTAGTCATGTCATACAAAGTATACCACCCTTAGGAAATCACCAAAGATGTTTACAATTTTGATCATAAGTCAAATTGGGTCAACCCCTCTATAGTCAAAAACTTATATAGGGGTCTAACATAGTGTCATAGGGTGTTTTGTATTTCATCTGATGTAATTTAATGCTATTTTAGCCTTGGTCATAGTCTAATTAAGTCTTATGTTAATATGAGTCACTTAGGGGTCATTTTGGGGTCTTATATGTAAGTAGTAGGTTTTCATGGTGTCCGAGTAGTTTAGATTCATGGGAAAATTTTACATATTCCTCAAGAACTTATTGGAGATATATAGGATTAAGAAAAATCTCATAACACAAATCTAACTAGACCAGACCATCATGGGATGTCATGTAGAAATAGATGGGTCAGCTTACTTGTGAATATTATAAATGTGCTCAGAAATCCTTACATGGTCAAAAGATCATATATGATCAATTACTTTAGGGCCAAGAACATCCCCTACAAATATGGCATCTTGATAAACTCTCTATCTCAAGATATAAATATTTGAAGTTGAATAAGTAGACAGTGACAATTGTGTGGATTTTAAAATCAAACCTTGATAATTAACCATTAGGGTTCAAGTTATGATGAGTACATGGTCATATATGACGGTTAGATGAATGTTAATGATGGGTATACAAACATCAAAATAAAGTCTTGGTGATTAATCATTGGGGTTTAAATTATGATGTGTGTGTAGACATAAATGATGATCATGTGAACATCAATGACATACATGTGGACATCAAAATAAATTCTCATAAAGTAGTCATTTGAATTCAAATAGAGGCAAATCCAATGGTTGGAATTTGAACGTACATCTAGATATAATGGTGCAAGTGAAAGTCAAAGGTCAAGGATCTTAGATTAAATGTAATGCTACATGATGTCATAATCTTATGACCCTAGATCAATGATAAACAACTAGAATTTAAGGTCAAATAAAAAAGACTCCAAATGAGATTGATAGAGAAATTTTGACTAGGTTCCATATGGACAAGATGAGGCTATGTGTTCAAATGATAATAGTCATAGTTTATAATATAGTGAGCAATGTGTTAAGGGAATGCCACATGGGAAAATATGTAGGATTGAGGATTTTATAGCAAATAAATCTCTTCTAACTCATATACCACCATGAAAGCTCAATCAAAGACCCAAGATGAATATTGACTACCAAATGTCAATAATGAAGTCCAAGAAAGTAATGAATGACTATAGATAATGAATATAAGTGTATATAAGATAGATAGTAGTTAAGATCACATATTATGGCTATCATATCATGTTTTAACCTCCCTTAGATATTACACATGTGTCAACTCTCTCCAATTCAGTTTTAAATGCTCGAGAGATGATCCATGATGAAGGTAGTTTCATAAATGTTAGCTAAATAGTCTCTGCACCATTTTGGATATTTTTTCAAGGTTTATATGGCCATTTGTATTGGTAATAATTAATGGTATATTTCATACTATAGTCCCCTAAAATGTAATTGGTTATCGATTGGACATGTGTTTTAGAGACCTTTGAACTTTATTCTTTCTCCTCTCTCTAAAATTATATAAGTAGCTACCATTTTGGCCTTTGTAAGATACGCCACACCTAGTATGGTGAATCCCTAATAGTTTTATGTCACATTTTACCTTATAATAATTCAAACAATCTAGTTTTGAGTTCAATAATATCTTGTTTGAGTGTGCAAAGTGATGAATGGTTAAGTTTAGTGATTCTATCCTTTGATTTTCCTTATCTTTTCATGTCTTCTGCAAGAAAATCTCATTTTAATAGGTCATATAGAGTGTAGTGAAGTGTGTTAGGCTCATTTCAAGTGTATGATTATCTTTAGAGTGTGAAATTTTCCATCTAGTTCATTTTCATTGTGTTACTTCATACATATCACCTCTATATTGAAACACTCATGTTAGAATCCTTTAAGACTTTGAGACTAGTATGTATGTTTCATTTTTTAGTGAATAAAATGTGATGGTCATGTGTAAAACATCTTGGTGTATCACCCCATTAGAATAGGTTCAATTCATGAAAATTCTAACTCTTTTCCCTACAATAAAGCATTAGCATAGGTGAAATCACTTCAAGATATATTCAAGGAGATAGCCCTCAAATCTATAGGCTCACTTCCACTATAGGTACACCCACATACCTATAAGTGTTCCCATTTTTCCCAAGTATGGAAGAGGAATGAACACCCTCTTCTAGGGTGCAATATTTGGTGACAACACGTCATTAGACCAAAATCCTTTCAAATATTATACAATGGTTCATCCCACATATACTTATGTTCCATATATACCACCCTCTTCCATTGAATCATCTCCATCTTCTTCACCTATTGATTTAACCTCATATGCACAACATTAATATGACCAATGAATAAAATTCAATCAATATAGTTTTGGATTTAAATGTTTTCAAAAATATAATTACTCTATTAGACAAGGGTTGGGAAAACATGCTCAATGTATTGTTTATCCTATTAATTTTTTTTGTCAATAAAGGACAAGCAGACCTTGGATATAATATTAAGCCCATTTCTCATGAAATTAATATAGATAGCCAACCTCCCAAGATCATACATACCACACATGTGTGTTTTTATAATAATAATAATAATAATAATAATAATAATAATAATAATAATAATAATAATAATAATAATAATAATAATAATAATAATAATAATAATAATAATAATAATAATAATAAAAAAGTTAATTGTGTTTCCCAATTGTCATTAGTGTATCCTTAACTCATTGATAACATGATATTAGCATAAATATTAACAATGGATGAATTTTAAAATTATGGGTCTCTTTTTTTGAATACTTAGGTGCATATGAGAATTTACCTTCCTTCCACCATAATAAATCATTTTTTATATGAACAAATGCACACCCATTATTTTATTAAAGTGAATATTCTATCCCACAAACACAATTAGATGGCCCCAATATAATTTTATGTTAGGGAGTCTTTAAGATCCTAAGTCATCCAATGGAGTGAGTTGATTGTATAGGCTTGTAACCTCTTTAACAAGTCTATCACATTATTTTTTCATCATAATATATTGAATATAATAAATTTTAGACCCTTTATACTTATTTTAACTTTACACAATTCAATAAACCTTTTAAATATTCTTAGATAGCTTGAAAATGCAAAAAAGACTGAGAATTATGTTTTTTAGCCCTATTTTAAGGTTTATCTAGTTGTAAAAAAAATAGTTAGTAATATATTTTATTGCATCGATTTCAAAAAATTGAAACCTATTTTATCAGTTTCCAAACATCATAAATGACCTACCTACAAAATTTTAAGGATTTTTGATAGATCGTCTGAAAGTTATAACAATTTTAATGACTCAAAACCCTGACTCACAATTTTGGGATTGTACCTAACCTAAAATAAAGAATATGGATAAAATTTACATTTTATTAATTTTAAAGGTTTCCAATTGTTTATTAAATACACTTACACACTCCTCATATTCTTCTAATTGAAATTTAGACCTAACAACCACAAAATTACATGATAAAAGTATTTTTGTTAGACTGTATTACATAAAGCTTTCTTTTAAGACCCTTAAAGATTTAAAATCATTATAAATACACTAAATAGGATTATATATTGGTTAATAACATAAATTTACACATCCAAGATATCTAAGAGTCCATAAGTATCACAAAACAAAGTTTTTAAAAAATTCATATATACTTAGAAACTAATGTACAGACCTTTATAACTTATGACATACTTTTTCCAATACTCTTACCAACCTATATCTTTATCCTTTATCCTCTTATACATTGATTTATTATCTCCTTATTTTATTATTCAAGTCCTGTAATATTGTTATACAATGCCTAAAATTAATTCCTTTTTGTTTTATGCAACTAAAACTTCTCAACCACCTTAAGACTCATCTAGACAACTTAATTTGGTTGGGTTTTATTACATATTATTAAACATTAAATTCCATCTACATAAGGATTAATACCTTTACAACCTACCAAAACCTTCAAAACTCTTAACAACATTTCAATTTTTTGAATTTTTACATTTGGCAGGAGACCTATAAATGCCACTAACTAACCTAAAATAACAAATGAAGTGTTGATAAGGCCTATTATTGACCTAAAACACTCTTAGACATCCTAAAACAAAAAAAAACACACATTTTAACCATTTACAAGTATGCACATGCATCATACTTTTGAGGAACAAAAGAGTTGTTCATGAGTTCCTACTCATGAGTTATCACATTACTAAGATGATTGAATTTCTCTAAAGGTGTCATCCATGTTAAATATTAAATTGTATGGTTATTACACTTTATCAAATAATTAAACTACTCCTTTCCTCTGATTTTCTTCACCACCTTCTTATTTAGAATGGATTCAATCTAATATGGTTTTGCCTTTGGTAGTTGTTGCTCCCAATTTATGTTCTAGTCATCTTTGTCTTTAGGTTCCTTCTTAGAGTTATCCTCTTTTCTAAAATAATAAATGTATACTTCATTAAATATGGGTGAGATTCTAATGTCAAATGGAAGGTCTAGTTCATAAGCATTAACAAAAAAAATTCTTAAGACCTTACAAGGTCCAATTTTCTTCACCTTTAACTTGTTATATTCCCCCGTAGGGAATATTTATTTTAGGATATGGGAAAGTAATAAATAACATAATTAAAAATTAACTTATTTCCTTCTCATATCAGCACTTATTTTTTACCTACTTAAAAGCAATTCCAATCATTGTTTTACTTGTTCATGTAATTCTTGTATAACTATATAAAAATCCTCAACTTCTACACTTCTTTTCTCCTAATTTCCAAAGTTTATTATCTCATAATTTCTTATTGAGTGGTTTTCATATATAATTTAAAATTCAATATAACTTTTACTTCTATTTTTAGAATCATTACATGAAAATTTTGCTTGAGCTAATGCTTGATCCTATTATTTAGGATGGTCACTTATTAAACTTCTAAGGATGTTTCCAAGACTCTTATTGACCACTTAAATTTGACAATTAGTATTATTATGGTAAGATTATATGTATCTTAAAATGATATCCAACTTATTCCAATGTTTCCTCCAAGAATTACCAACATACTTTGTATCCTTGTTAGATACAATGTTTTTAGGAAGCCCATGCAATCTCACTACTCCTTTCAAGAATAGGTTTACAATATTAGTTTCATCACATGTTTTTTGTAAAATACATAAAATTTAAAATTTTATAAAACCTATCAAACACAAAAAATATAGAGTCATTACCTTTTGTGTGTTTATCAACCCAAGCATAAATTATATACTCACTGAACCCCATGGCCTATTAAGAATAGGCAATGGATTATATAGGCATAAATATTGAATTTGTAATTTATCATGCTAAAATATTCTTCAAATTTATTAAAAAAACTCTTCACATTATCTTACATTCTTAACCAATAATAGTGTGCATTCAATTGATCAAGTGTATTTATTTTCCCAAAATGTCCTGCCAAGTTACCACTATGTTTCTCCTTTAGTATGTATTCTCTCATTCACCCTCTTTGTATGCATAGATTAATGACCTTGAATAAAAATCCCTATTTTATCATATATTACATCCATGGAATCTTATCTTTATTTAATATAATCTCACATGCTTCATAGGCCCTTTTGAAATCAAGATCTTCTTTATAATAATTCTTTCAATACATCAAAACCCAAGATATTCACTTGTAAATTTTACATAATTAGACCTCTCCTGCATAATTCATCTACAAATTTATTATATTGTCCATTTCTATGCTTAATATCAAAAAAAAAAAAAACTTTTCAAAAATTTAACCCTTTTCATATGCCTTTGACTTAGTGTAGTTTGACTACTAATGAATTGTACTTACATGATTGTCTATGTAGAGCACAAACTCTTTTTATAGTAGATGGTGTCTCCATTTCTTCAAGGATTAGAAAATTGAATATAAATATTATTCATATGCTAGTAACTCTTATTTTCCTCATTATGTTTCTCACTAAAGTAGACAATTGGTTTTCCCACTGTGCTCAAATTAACCCTTATAGCAGTTCCACTTCAATCACAATCTACATGGAAAAGCTTACTAAAATTAGGGAAAGATAATATTAGTTTCTTTTTGGTCTTTTATAGAAGAATTTAAAACTTCTCTCATCTTCCTCAATCCAATATATATAAAATTTGTTTATTGATAATTTCCACTATTGGAGCACAAATGCCACTACAATTCATTATAACATTTCTATAAAAGCTAGCCAAGCCATAAAAGCTTCTTAATTCAAATACACTCCTAGGATTAGGTCATTTAACTATGGCTTTAACCTTATCTTTGTCCATATTTAAGCCCTCTTTAGAAATGACAAATCCTAAATAAACCAAATTTGTCTTAAAGAAAGTGCATTTCTTGATATTGATTAACAAATTTTCTTCTTTTAGTTTGTTTAAGACCATTCTAAGGGGTTTAATCTTCTCTTCCTTTGACTGACTATAACATAGAATATCATCTAGATAAATAATGACACATTTACATATGAAATCCTTAAACACCTCATTCACGATCCTCATTAAGGTGATTAGAGTGTTAGTTATCCCAAATGGAATTAAAATCCATTCATATAGTCCTCTATTGGTCTTAAAAGTTATCTTTCATTCATCTCCCTCTCTAATCTTAATTTGAGGATAGCCACTTTTCAAGTCTATCTTGGAGAAATACCTTGCACCACTCAAACAATCCATTAGATCATCAATTCTAGGTAAAATAAATATATGCATGCTTTTAATCCTATTTATAGAGCTTGAATTAGTTTATATTATCCATCCTCCATCCTTCTTAAGAGTTAGTACTATTAGAACAACATAAAGGCCTAAAACTTTATCTGATTGGTCCTTTGTCCAACAATTTGATTTAACAATTTTGGGAATATTGGTGTATTATTCTTAATTTAGTTAAAGGTCTAGAATATAAAATCAATAAATAAATATGAAATAATTAAGCTACTAATTTGTAATAATTTGACTATAATTTAAACCTTTCTAAAAATAGTAATAATGGAGAGAAAATAAGACTTAGATGGAAACTGACTGGGATGGCTATTTTAGGGTCTAAAATTCACTGTGTAGGACTAGGACACTATCAAAAATCAAGATCTAGACTTCATTTTAGGATTGGATAAGAGTGAAAAAAAAGGACATCTTAGGGTCTAGTGTTATAGTCCTCTTCTACTGTTGTTATCTAGGAGATCTGATCATTCTAGGTTTTGTTCATTGTATCTGTATGAGTCTATCTATTAAATTTTGACTATTATATGTCCACAAAACTCTTTGTAGAGATGATTTAGTCTTTAAACCCTAGACTCCATTATCCTTTGATAAATTTTGGGAAAGAGGAGGGGGGTTAGTGTGTGTAATATGCACTAAACATGTATCCACACCATTTTTGTGGGCATGTTTCCTACATACCAATACTTCAAAGAGCGATCAAGCCATATCTAGCTCTCCCACTTGATGTGCTTTATGTAATAGTGTGTATGAAGATACAAATGATAAAACTAGGTGTGATTTTGGTGGCTAAGGACTGTTGTAAGGATTTGAATAATCTTGTAATAGTATTGACTAGATGTATGCAGATAATAGGGAAGATTTCCTGAGTAATCTTGCTTGCTTTATGATATTTTCCAACCCTTTCCAAATGAAATTTAAATGGTATTTTATAGGGATCTATTGGTCATGGGTTGAATGTGATCACATTAGGCCAATAATAATAGGGATAAGAATTGGCAATTGGAGGCAAAAATGCACCTAGATAGGAGCACTAAAAGTGGACACTAGAGGGCTTAGTATTATAGTCCAAGTTGGGTGCTATAATCTTGAGCTAATAGAACCTGAGAGGATAGATTTGTCATAGAAAGAGTAGTCTGGTTAAGCTAAGATCACATCTAGAAGGTCATGGATGACTGAGAATCAATGAAAAAATTACTATGGGGGTTATGAACTCAAGAAAGAGGGACCTATGGGTTGGGTGTCATTAGCCACACTCAAGTTACCAATTTTCACATTTTATATGACAACATTCCCTCCTTTATTCTAGTGATGTATCAAAGTGAAATACTTAAATAAAGGGAAAATAGAAAGCGTAACTGAGCTTACCTATAAGGGTGAAGCCCATGAAGCTATGTGATGTTGGGTGTGGATAGAGAGCATGTTGTGAAATATAAATATGAAAATGAAAGCAAAGAGTAGATCAGTTTTTAATAGATATGTTATATCTAAAATAAGAACATACAAAGTTGGTTAAGAGAGAGAAGATGAGAAAGGAATGAATACACCTTACTAGGTACATGGACCAATATAAAACTTATTATGATGTTGAGTGATGTTAATTAATGTTGAGTAATGCTAGATGATGTTGTACCAAGAGTAATATCATGAATGGAGATGAGTGTTCAATTCCCTAAGAGTAGTTCAAGAATGTAAAGGTTGGCCTTTTGGTTCCATCATCACCTAGTAAGTGAATCTATGTGATCATTCATCTGAAAATCAATGTTTGGACTATGTTTATAATCCCTCTAAGTAGTTGGCTCAAGAATACAAAGGTTAGCTAGTCCTTTGGTTCCATCATTACCCCATGAAGTGAATCTATGAATTGATATTGATATGAAATGTGTGTCATATGTGATGGATCCCAAATCCCATGAATGCTATGTAATATGACAATGTGGGATGGATAGTTGAATGTGTGCTAAAAACTAGGCCACTCTTGGCTAACTCAAAAAAGGTTAAGATTAGGCTTATATGAAAACCACTCCAAAACAGGGCTATAGGCTTATGTCAAAGCCATTCAAAAATGTGGAAGTTAGGATTGTATTAAAGCCTCTCCAAAATGATTCCAACCACTTACATATGGAATAATGCACTAAACTTAGAAAGAAAAGAAAACAAATGTGTCATGCATATTGATTCTAATCACTGGTTTCTAGAACATAGATTTTGATCTAGAATTTATATCAACTACCATAGCTAAAACTAAAAGTGAGAGCCATTATGCCATGCATAATTACCCCTACATCTGGATTCTCTGAGCAAAAGTGTACTAGAAACTACTGATTTTGAACTAGTCTAAATGTCTAAAACTGTAGTTAAACCTACTTTTTTGCCTACTTATAGAAAGTATTATTTTTTTTATATTTATAAGAGTGCCAAAATAGACACTAGAGGGTCCAACACTATATTTTAATCTTGTATTTGTTATCCTAGGCTCTAATAACTTTTTTGACATTTTCACTTTTTGCCTCGTTTGTTCTATCTGGTTTAATGTCTAGTTATTTTGGGTATTCTAAATGTTACTTTTTTGACTATTAGGAGATATAATATCTATGACAAAACCCTTATTTATTTCCCCCTCTTCTAAGGATAGGCATGAAGACTCTGTAATGACTTTCCTTAGAAGAAAGAGCCCTACAACTGTGTTGTGTTACAAAGATACATGATATAGAAATGATAATTGACAAGATATCTCAAGATATAGCATGGTTTGTAATGATAGATTTTTAGATCAATATGGGTATCCCTAGATATATATAATAGTGTAATAGCATGTGCAATGTAATGAATTGGAATTAAAAGTCTAGTTAGTTATTAGTTGTTAGTTTTCAAGGAGGAATGAAGCATGATGTCCATCATGGCATCCAAGAAATCAATATAATGCATGATGTGGATCATGGTATTGCAAACATTAAAAAAACAAACTAAGAAATAAGCATACAAGATTGGCTAAGGGACCAAGAAAACAAGGGACATGGGAACATGTCACTCAAATTGGAAAGCAAGCATACAAGGCATGTTCAAATGCTACATACATAGATAATTGAAAACAAGCAAGGTTGGTGTGGAAGCCAAAATCACATAGAAGAGTACAAGCAAAGAACATTGGTAAATGTCTTAAAGCACACACAATAATATAAGAAAATTACATTGGCAAATATCCTAAGGCACATACAAGAGATAAAATAAGAACTAATAAATGTAATCACATCTAGCTATATAAAGCAAGGAATAAAAACATGTAATACTAGAAATACAATCAAATCTAACTAATAAAAGTAATAAGTGAAAGTATGAAAGATATATAGTACAATAATAGGTATATTCTAATAAATACACAAGTACTATATACTAGTGAGATGTCGATATAATAATCTATGTAAGCTATTAAGTAATGTACATCAACATGATAACTAGAGTGTATGTTGTAGGAATGACATAACCTAGATGGTGTACTCATGTAGAAGATGCTCCCAGTGGGTAGGTATATCGATATGTGTCTCAAATGTAGAAGTAGGATTCCTCCTCAATGGGTAGAGTGAATCGATCAAGGATTTGGATGTCACTACACACACTCAAAGAAGACCAAGTGAAGCATGGTAATGTAGACAAATTAACAAATAATAACATAGAATAACAAATGTAAGTCTAGCATATAGTAGAAATGTAAATCATGGATAATACATACAATTGAAATGTTTTAGATATTTTTTAATATTTGAATGTTTTTGTATTTTGAAATATTATATATATATATATATATATATGGTATTTTGATAATAAGCTACCATGATAGGGAGTCTCCCATGAGACTCATTGATTAGTATTGTTCCTCCTTAGTTGATTGTAAATAGCTTCTTTTAAATTTATTGTACATAGTATCCTTGTGATTGATTGTACATAACTTATTATCAAAATACCATATATATATATATGGTATTTTGATAATAAGTTATGTACAATCAATCACAAGGAGACTATGTACAATAAATTTAAAAGAAGCTATTTACAATCAACTAAGGAGGAACAATACTAATCGATGAGTCTCATGGGAGACTCCTTATCATTGATTGTACATGGTAAATGCCCTTGAATTCCTTAAAATATTTTTTGTTCCTTTAATTCAACAAGCAGAATTAGTGAAAGTAGTCAAGAAGGTGTCCTAAAGTCAACTGTGGAGAGACTTTGTGCCCCCCATAATTGCCTTTAGTGTGTTTTCTTTTTGTTTCTATGTAAAGGACCTTGGGACGACTTTGTGCCCTCATTGTCCTTCATATCTCACTCTTGGGTAATTAAGGTGGAGACTTTGTGCTACATCTCAATTTGTTGTTTACTACGACCTTGGTTACATTTTGCAATTACTACCAGGAAGATTCTTGTGGTTTGTTGAATGGTACTTCTGAAAGAAGAGGAGTGCTTTCTGTCATTACCCTAAGATTTCTCCTTTGACTTGCATGCATCATCTCTAAAAAAAGAGAGATGGATGGTTTATCGAACCCTTGAGTATTATTTTCTATTTATATATATATATATATATATATATATATATATATATATAGGGAACCTGCCCTTGATGAGAGGAGAGATTAGTCCCCTTTTTGATGTGGTGAACCTACACATTTGGATGACCAATCTTCCTACTTTGATTAATCAAACCTATTTTGTTTATTAGTACGTTGATCGATAAAATATTCAACCAACACCTCTTATCCACCCTAAAATGATTACACATGACTCACCCACCATTAACACCATCCAACATCAAGATGACAATTCCATTCTTATGTATTTGGGTGTGGGGGACTCTTCTCTCCAAAAATCCCTCCCCCTTGAAAAACAAATAATGTTAAATGAATCAACCATAGAAGTTAATCTAAAAGCTTAGGAGGACCCTTGTATTGTCAAGATTAGCCAATCCTTAACCCTTAAGGAACAATGAGACTATCAATATTTTCTTTTGTATCATAGCATAGCATTTGCTTGGTCTTATCAAGATATTCCTAGCATTGACCCATCTATAATTTTTCATAACATTGTTACTCATCCCAAAGTTAAGCTAGTTCAGCAAAAACTTCATCATATGCACCCTTGCATAGCTCTTCTTATTAAATAAGAACTTCAATGCCTTCAATATGTTAATTTGATTCAACCCATTGACTACCCAAAATGGGTCTCCAACATTATTCCAATTACCAAACCCACTAGGGGACTCCACCTTTGTGTGGATTTATATGATCTTAACCTTGCATACCCCAAAGATGACTTTCCACTACCTAACATAGACCAACTTGTTGATCTCACTACTAGCCATGAAATGCTATCCCTTATGGATGGATATTCAAGATACAAAAAATATTGATAGCCCCTCAAGATCAACATAAAACATCCCTTATCACCCCATGAGGCACTTTTTGCTACTGTGTCATGCCCTTTAGCCTAAAGAATGTAAGGGCAACCTATCAGTGGGCCATGAATTACATCTTTTATGACCTCATCCATAAAATATTTGAGGATTATGTTGATGATCTACTTGGTAAATCCAAACACCATTGATATCACCTTGATATTATTGCTATCATCTTTGAAAGACTTATCCATTATCTGTTAGGACCCAAAAGCACCATTGATTACCATGTACAAGCAACTTAATATGTAGAAATTAACCAGAATGCACAAGTAACTAGAATTCAAAAATAACACAGAATATGAGAGATAATACCCAATTATATTAATACTCTTCCAGAAAAGAATTACAAATGAAGAGACGCCACACTCTTCCCACCTTATAGGCTTCCCACACCAAGCGTTTAGTAATTCACCTTCAAGAGCTCATTCTCTCAATTACGGTCCCAACACACAACTAGAGTTGGTGTTCACCTCCACCAGCCTGTAACAACACTGCTAGTCAACCAGTCAGTAACAATAATACCATTACATCGAGTATACAAACATACTCAATTGAGTACACAATGCACTCCAAGTAGATCTCCCATGAACTTGCAATAACCTACAACTCAAATGATCTTACTTTGGAAGGATCTACCTTGCCTTCCTCTATTGCTCTCCAACTGAGTACACACCGTACTCTAAGTAGATCCTGCCTGATCTTGCTACTTGTGTTGTTGATCTCCCTGATCCTACTACCACCTGTAGATCAATCTGGTCTTGCACACATGCCGACCAACCTAGTTTAGCACACCTACAAACCTAGATCTTGCACACACAAACACCTACAAATCAATGATCTTACTTACCATGCAGATCTCTAAATGTGGCCTTGCACACCTGCTGACCAAGATCCTACATACATGAAGAATCCTTCTAATTCTCCAAACTAGCACCCATACTTAGCATTGTGGTGCTAGGAGGAACACACCTTGCTCTCTTCCCTCTGAAGGAGCTAATTTTTTCTCTCTTACTCTCTAGCACAAATTACAATACAGCCCATGAGTCTCTTAAATAGATCTCATGCAAATAATAATTAGACACCTAATTACAATAATTAGATCCACAGCTCAAAACTAAAATTAGCCTTCTTCATGTAAACAACTGGTTCGTTAATGAACTATCTATGGAACTCACAATTTAGAACCACACAAGCGACTGACGTTGGTCCCTGTCTGCCTGGAGGTGACCGACGTTGACCGATCCTGACCAATGTCGGTAGCTTCCTATCCACCACTAGTTGACATAAGTTGGTATGACCGATGTTGGTGACTGTGACACTTAGCACCCTCCTCCAATGTCTACATCAGTGAAGCTTTTAGCTCCATAACCTAACAATCTCCCACTTGGAGATAAACAACTGCACTATACCTATACTTGTACCCCATCTAATATGTTTCCTAGCTTGTATCCCTCTTCAAGCTCAACCTTGAAGACCAACCACCACAAATCCTATGGTGTACCTCCTATCATCCAAGTACCCTACTACATTTGAACCTCCAAACCCATGTAGTGAAGTCCTGACCCTGCATAGCATGTATACTTTTTGTTGGTCCCTCTCAAATACCTGAGAACCAACTTCCCTAAATTGGCTCCTAACTCTCTGATAGCTCCCACTACTGGGGAAATCTTAGGTCTATACCAGACATCATGTGATTTAAGACACTAAACTATCCATCCCTTGGTGTGCTCTAGTTCTACATCTTGCATATTAAACCTCGCTAACACCTAATTCACATCAGCTCCCACTGGAGACAAAATCAACCTGTGATCTTCCATGTCTCTCATGCCAAAGAATTTTGTTGCTCCAAATTCCTCATGACATGCCACTGAACTAACCTTACCCTTAGCTCAGCAAAACCCTATATTTACGAACCTACTAGCTAGCATACCATCCACATATAGTAACAAGATAATGTTGTAATCATTATCCAACCTGGTAAGACAAACACAATGGTTACACTGACATTGACTAAAGCCATGCTTTGTCATCCACCTATCAAACCCTGTACCACTATCCTACAGCTTCCTCAAGACCATATGACCTGACCTTCCATCTCACATGTCCATTCTCTCTATTCTTTAACTAAGGTATCCATTCATCTTTCATTGCTTTCTTCCGGCTGGCAACCCTACCAAATTGCCCCTTTGGTTCTGCATCCTATTCATGCCATGCACCCACTGTTTCCTAGATCCTTCCTACTCTCCAGTGAGTAATGAGTATAAAGAAGAGAAATAATGGATTTGAGGCTTACTTACCCTTTCAATCCTCCATATGGGTGCTTGAGACTCCTTGACAGCTTGTTGTCTGCCCAAAATATATTCTAGTGACTGACCTCAATCACCACACAGTCTGCATCCAACCGACGTTAGTTCCATGCAACTGTCTAGGTCACCAACCCTAGTTATCCTATCGACATCAGTCTCCACCTATCTAACACCACTGACTCCTCTGGTCTGCACATGACCGACATTGGCACTTGTCTGTTTGACGTCGGTTCCCCTTGACCGATGCCGGTAACTATGTTTGCCTGTGAGTGATAACTTTTTACCTATGAGCTCTCCATGGATCAAAACCTTGTCCAAACCACCCTGGTTAGAGATGTCCAGCCCCATCCACTGATCTCTATTTGTCATCTCCTCCAAGAACACCAAGGCTTTCCAGTTCTTAAGTTTATCAAATACATCAGTCTTCTTTTTCCTATAATAAACACAATCTTTTCTTGTAGCATCCCACTGCTCATAGAAATCTTGATCTTTGCTCTCCGAAGCTGAAATCTTACCATTTAACTCAAGAACATCCATTCCCTTCTCACTTATGTGACCAAGCCTATAAAGCCACACCTATGCAATAGAAGTGGAATCAGTAATACAAGTAAGTAGATAAAGAGTACCTACTTTCTTACCACACGTTAATTCAAGTGCATCTGCTGTGAGAGTTCCTATGCATCTCTCATCACCTAACTTTTCTGAAGCAATTAGCCACATCTTCAAGACTAGGACCTACATGACCTTCTTCAACACCCATGTGTTGGCCACCTACAATTTCAACAACACTTCTCCTTTGCCAATACTTTGACAAGGCTCACCAACCCCTCTATTTGGGGCTGCATGGAAAGAGGCAACAAAATCTATAAAACAAGATTCTACTTTATCCAAGAAACATCCCAGAGCATCCTATGCAACAACACCTGCAACATCTACTTCTTCAGTTTCTTCATGTTGATCTGCTACCAACCAACAATCTTTCTTTACCTACTCTTTATTTCCATAACACTATAATTGACTATTCGTGCTTTTCAATTCCTCCATTCTTAGCTTACTTTCTTCTACCGTTGTTATACTCCCACTCAATCAGAAACCCCTGAGAGTGACTTGTAATCAAACACAAATCTGCTCCCTGCAACCTGGCTCTGATACCAACTGTTAGGACCCAGAAGCACCATTGATTACCATGTACAAGCAACTTAATATGTGGAAATTAACCAGAATGCACAAGTAACTAGAATTCAAAAATAACATAGAATATGAGAGACAATACCCAATTGTATTAATACTTTTCTAGAAAATAATTAAAAATGAAGAGATGCCACACTCTTCCCACCTTACAGGCTTTCCACATCAAGTGTTTATTAATTCATCTTCAAGAGCTCATTCTCTTAATTACGGTCCCAACACACAACTCAAACACAGAGTTGGTGTTCACCTCCACCAGCTAGTAACAACACTGCTAGTCAACCAGTTAGTAACAATACTGCCAATACACCGAGTATACAAACATAATCAACTGAGTACACAATGCACTCCAAGTAGATCTCCCATGAACTTGCAACAACCTGCAACTCAAATGATCTTACTTTGGAAGGATCTACCTTGCCTTCCTCTATTGCTCTCCAACTGAGTACACACCATACTCCAAGTAGATCCTGCCTGATCTTGCTACCTATTGTGTTGTTGATCTCCCTAATCCTGCTGCCACCTACAGATCAATTTGGTCTTGCACACATGCTAACCAATTTGGTTTTGCACACCTACAAACCTAAATCTTGCACACACAAACACATACAAATCAATAATCTTACTTACCATACAGATCTCCAAATGTGGCCTTGCACACCTGCTGACCAAGATCTTACATACATGAAGAATCCTTTTGATTCTCTAAACCAGTACCCATACTTGGCACTGTGGCACTAGGAGGAACACACCTTGCTCTCTTCCCTCTGAAGGAGCTAATTTTTGCTCTCTTACTCTCTAGCACAAATTACAATACAGCCCATGAGTCTCTTAAATAGATCTCATGCAAACAATAATTAGACACCTAATTACAATAATTAGATCCACATCTCAAGACTAAAATTAGCCTTCTTCATGAAAACAACCGGTTCCTTAACGAACTGTCCATGGAACTCATAGTTCAAAACTACACAGGCAACTGATGTCAGTCCCTGTCTGCCTGGGGTGACTGATGTCAGTCGATCCTAACCAATGTCGGTAGCTTTTTGTCCACCACTGGCCGATGTCAGTTGGCCTGATCGATGTTAGTGACTGTGGCACTCAGTACCCTCCTCCAATGTCTGCATCAATGAAGCTTTTAGCTCCAAAACTTAACATTATCATGTCAAGCTCAACCCAAGGAAATATATCTTTAGGGTCTTATCAGGAAAACTTCTAGGCTTTATTGTTTCCCTTCATGGAATAGAAATAAACCCCAAAATTTTTTGAGCCATTCTAGAAATTCCTCCTCCTACTAACCTAAAATAACTTCATCGCTTGCAAGGTAAACTTTAGTCATTCCATCACTTTATCTCCTAGCTATTTGATCACTGTCAGTGTTTTCACCACCTCCTTAAATAAGATACCTCTTCTAAATGGACAAAATAATGTCAACATGCCTTTGATGTAATCAAGGAATATCTTTTCTTTCCACCTGTCCTTATTCCTCTAAAAGAGGATCAGCCTTTTTATCTATACATATCTACCACTAATCATTCTTTAGGGGCCATGCTCACTCATCACAATGACCAAAATAAGGAAGAAATTTATTATATCAGTCACACCCTTATTGACTATGAAAACTGATGCACCCATCTAGAAAAACTTTGACTTACCTTAGTTTGTATCACCTCTAAACTTCATCACTATCTTCTTAACCACAAAACTTATGTCATTATTAACACTAATCCTCTCAAGTATATACACTCCAAGCCATATCATAAGCAACGTATGGCCAAGTGGCTCATGCTATTAGCTAAGTTTGATCTTGAGTTTCTTCTATAAAATTACATTAAAGGATAGGTGATTATAGATCAAATAGTTGAAGCTCCTCTCCTTGATAATCAAACTCACCCTCTTACCTTTCTAGATGAGTTTATAGCTACTCTTTCTTTGAAAGAGCCCACCTACCAAATGATTATATATTTTGATGGATCTAAATGTCAAAATGGTGGGGGTGTTGGCATAATACTCATTCCCCTTAATAGGGAACCTCTTCCTCTTTCTTTCAAACTTGATATCTAATGCACTAATAATATAGCTGAGTATGAGGCCTTAGTCATAGGTCTCCAAATTGCTCTAGTTTTTAGAGTCAAAACCATTAACATCTTTGGAGACTCTTAACTCATCATTAACCAAGTCATAGGACACTATCAATGCAAAAATGATGTCCTAAAATATAAACAACTTATCGATATACTTTTAGCATCATTTGACCACTACACTATCCAATTGATCCCTCGCTCTAACAATAAATTTGTAGATACAATGGCTTCCATTACGTCCCAAATTCCATCTCAACCTACTAACTCTAAACTATTTTTCACCATCTACCATTTTGTCACACCGTCCTATCTCAGTCTTGATCTTCCTACCATTTATCGAATAGAAACATCTTTAGACATTTGGTATGATCAAATTTTCAACTACCTTAACATTGGTATCCTCCCTTCAGATCTTTCTAGAAATTCTTGTAGAGATTTCATTCAAAGAACCTCTAGTTACTTAATATTATGGGGAATTATTTATAAATGAGGCTTTGATGGTCTCTTCCTTCATTGACTTCACAACAATGAAGCTTCTCATGCCATCAAATAAGCACATGATGACATCTATGGTGGGCACTTCAGTAATCTAGATGGTTCTAAACGTATCCTCCATTTAGGCTACTACTGGCCCATGATCAATCAAGATTGTTGTGACTATGTCAAAAAACATGTGTCAAATATCAACAATATGATAACCTTCATCATACACCTCATCATGGTCTTCAAGTATCAACTGACTATTGGCCTTTTTCATAATGGGGTCTTCATCTTATTAGAGAAATCAATCCACATTCCTCATAATGACATCAATATAGCATCACTAATATGAAATATTTCACCAAATGGGTAGAAGCCATCCTATGATCTTGATTAAAGCTAAAAAAATCATTGATTTCATCAACCACCACATCATTTTCCATTTTGGTGTTCCTCACAAGATCATCATTGATAATGGAAAATATTTTAAGAATAAAAAGGTCTAAGAACTTTACAATGCTTTTGGTATTGAATTTAGCTTATCCTCACCTTATCATCCATAATCCAATGGGAAAGCCAAGGCTTCCAAAAAAAACCCTCATCAAAATGCTCACTAAGGTGGTTAGTGCTTCAGGCAAAGACTAGCACCTTCATATCCCATTTGCTTTATGGGCTTACCGTACTAGTATCCAAATTGTGATGGGTGCTACACTTTTTTCTCTTGTCTTTAGAGCTAAGGCAGTTATACCTATTGAATTTTAAATTCCCTCTCTTCATATTTCATTACATGATATCATTTCTAAAGAGGATTATCATCAAGAATACCTTGCATGCCTTGAGTTACTTGATGAACATCACCTTGCTGCCCTTAATCACCTTAGCATTTATCAAGATCATATCAAATGATCATATAATAAGCATCTAAAAATATGAGAATTCAACATTATATATCTCATCCTTAAGGAAAACCAATACATCACAAACATTGAGAAGACTAAAAAGGGTAAATTTCATTTTAACTGGTTATGACCTTACATTATAACCCATAAGCATGGATCATGTGCTTATTACATGTCCTCTCTCAAGGGCAAGCCAGAACCTAAAACCATTAATGCTTCACATTTACATCTCTTTCATTATTAAAACAAGGTTCAAATACACTTTCATGTCTCACTTAATCTCATCCCTTGGTTCATTGACCTTACTTTCTATCTCTTTTGAGAATAATTGATTCTATAAAACCATGTGTTTCATCTGTCACAGTAATAACCTAATCCTAAATATGGGTAACTTATCTCTACCCATAACATGGTTCTCATGGATAATTTTCATCTTTTTCATAGATGGAATCCCATGGTTAGTTGTTTCTCAAAACCCCTTTCTCTAACCTTCCATGTCTAGGTGTTGCTTCTGCATGGGTAGACCTTTCATACATGAATAGACTTGTCCATGCCTAATTTTAGTCGAAAATATATCCATACTTAAAAAATAAATAGAAGACTTATCCCTCAAAGGATAGCTACCACATCAAATCAAAATTTTCTTAAAATAGATTGTTCCCTTGAAGGACAGTCGTGCAAAATAAAATCTTAGACCACTCACTTGAAGGATGGTTAAAACAAATATTCATTATAAGCTTCTCACATTAATCAACTTCAGAAATTTATAAAGCAAAAGCAATAAATCAAAATCCAAAATCAATAATCCACAATCGGCTCTTATATCTGCTAATTTTAGACTTATCACATTAATCAGTCTATACATTATTATACAACATAACAATGGCTTGGACTTGTCTGTTAGGGTTCTTTGGGCACCTATGTAAGATCCAATCACTCCATTAAATATTCCATTTTCCTCTACCCATAGATTCACATCCCTAACTATCAGTTACATCCCCAATAAACCTAAAGGATTATGAGGTTACATGGCACAAAGTGGTCAAAATACCTATTTTCTCAATAAATTACACTGCTAGGATGTGTTTGATAGGTTTGCATTCACTAAGATATTCTAACTATGGATTCATTTTTTTTGGTTCTCGATAGTAGATCCCCTTTTTCTTATCCAAAATGAGGATGTGCATGTTTCCTCTACCTTTACCAACCCAACATCCATTAACCAAGCATTACATTTTCTTTGTAATATTTTAACATCAACATTCACACTATCCCATAAACTTACTCATCAATCAAATCAACATTACTATCATGAAAAACACTAGTATCATCGGTGATTAAACAATCGTACTCATCCTCAATCACATAATAAATTTTAAATACAAACCATCATCCATAATCCATAACATTACATCAATAATAAATATGCACAACTACATCATAATCAAAACATCATCATATCACCATAATCATTAACTCATAAATGTCAAGACATAAGAATCCATCTCATCAACATATAAAACCAAAAAATAGCTTAATACATCTACAAGATCATATATATATATATATATATAAATAATCAAAATGTGTATATGCATGAAACACATGAAACACATCTTGCTCATAAATACATCTCACATCTTTGGCATACAGGCTGGTATCAAAAATATCAAAATACATATACATCATCATGACCTAGGAGCACCTACACCACTACCATTGGGCCCATCCACACCTGTCCTCAGTGGAGGCCCTATTTATAGACCCAATACCATATCCCATTACCTTAGGGATGTAATCATTGCACCACTTACCAATATAATTTGATACTCTCCCCATTGTGGCTCATTAGGACATTATACTAGCATAATTCCCTCATAATATCATAGCTCACGTATGGCCGGTAGATATCTAGCCTAAGTAACAAATCCTGGTGGTGCCATTGCTACCCCACCTATCTACCATAGAGAGTCTCTCTCCTGTGTCACCAAGCTAAGTGAGGTCCTCACCTAATCTTACTCTCTTATCACCAACATAATCTATCCCTATAAACTAGCCACTTGACCCTGTAAAGTGACCACCTAACCCTATGAAATGGTAACCTATGCCTACATTTGGTCTATTTATACTATCAATCCTCCCACCTAACCCTAAAGAGTGGCAATCTATCCTTTAAGATTTTTAATCTACCCCTATAAAGTGGCTATCTGAGCCTATGCCACCACAAGTGCCATCGCTACCTATGGGTCACCTTGTGTTGGTACTTGTGTTGGGGCAACATCCATCAATCGTTGAACCCTAACTCTAACACCAAAATCAATATTTGTGTACCTCCCCTAAAACTAGGTAGGATAGTTAGTTGTACAACCTATATTATCCCCATCCCTTAGAGGTAACTCCTCATGATCAAACTCCTCCTCTTGTGCCTATGGCTTTGGTAAATAAAACTCTACATCCTCCCTCTTGTATTATACATAATCTTGAGGGATACCTTGTACCAGCTCAAACTGACACTACACCCATTCAAAGGGGATGCACTTTATCTCCCCATCTCACCTCCCATAGGCCCATTTCTAGCTCTATAAGGATAAGGTGTGATACCTATACCCAATCCATACTGGCCAAGTCCAATATGGCCTCCAGACTATGTTATTAGTAACTAAACCCTCCCAAGCTCCTCTAAATCACTTAATATCTCTCAACCCACCACCAACACTTATCATAGCCCTATCTCTCTTCCATTGATAAAATCCAAATACATAATTTATCAGTTAAAATCCCTTTATCAGAAGGCCCAAGGGTCTCAATATCCATATGTGCTCATAGGCCCAATAGTGAAGTATAAATTCCACATTGATGTCATAACACTTGTGTACCCTAAACCCCTATAACTCTTTATATATCTACACTAATAAAACTTGTTCCCAACCAAAAATAACTCCACCAACACCCCTAAAAACACACTAGGATATCTCCCTCCAATAGATTCTAAAAATGCATCATAAGTAATCACTAACTACAACATAGTTAAAAAATGTCTCTTTCCCAAAGCTCTTTAGCATAGTGGCCTACTATTGAACCCTCTAGAGTGGAACTATGTATCATCTATATCATCTCTAAATATTATCTCCATGCCCTCATCAATATCCTACCCCTATATATGGTAGATGAGATCACCACAAATGGGTAGATGTGTAATTTGATGAACATCCTCTAATATGATACTCATCTCCCCTATTGATAGCCAAAAAAGTGTTGGTCATCAGGTCTCATCTCTTGAGGAGGGTGAATATCATCACAATTTCTCTAGGTAAGCACTGGTAGTGGTGCATCACTTCAACAGCCATTACCTCCATGTGTCTCCAATCCTCTATAGACATGGCATCCCTCACCTCTACAAAAATCTCAAGAACTCAATCTTCTAGTTGGATTTGATCCTGTACCTACATCAATAAGCATATGACAAATTAGGTAATCAACCTATCTCTAACACTTCCTATATTTCTACCCAAATTATTATTCAACCCACTTTTATACCAACTATAAATTCATCTATCAACCTACCCTTTACATACTTCTTGTGTCTTTATACCCCTATTAATTATTCTTATGCAACCTCCACCCTTTATATCCTACACAAACACACATTTCCCTAAACCTCCTACCCCAACCCAACCAACCAAACTCCTACCCTAACCTAACTCCTCCCCCACCCATCTTACATCTAACCCAACCTAACTCTCATAGAACTACACCCAAAACTATCTCCCATCCACCCCAAATCAACCATACTACCCTAACCCCTCAACCATCATCCATTGGCTCCAATCATCAATGGTCACTATTAGGTAACTGTAAGTAGTGAGCCTCAACCACTTGGCCTCCTTATAAAACCCTAAACACCCCTATGACCTAAAAACCTGCTTAACACCCTTACATCTATCTACCTCCCTCTCTACAACTAAATTATCTACCCCAACACACCATTTTGTACACACACAAAAAAACATAACCAAAACCATAGTCCCATAGTTAAATACTCCCCTATTTAACCAATTTAACCTATTTTTTCTATTTTTACCATTTCAATTCAATTATTACAATTTAATACCAAATTTAAGACACCCCTACCTCATTTCAAGACTGGTGACACCACCTTAATCCACACCTAACCAATTATCCACTTGCACCTCCTATGTCCATCTTGGCCACACCATCAATTTCATATACCACACTCCTTTAATACAAATCACCACGTTTCCACCCACTCATGCATAATTTTCATCTAAATATTTAGACTAGATAAAACATTGTTTCTCCAAAATATAAATGGGGACAAAATGGGCCTTTTTGACCTTTTTACCATTAATTTAGGGTTTTAACTCAACCATCAGTGGTAGTCTAATCATCGCCAATTGAACCTCACCATTTATGGTTACCTCATTGATGTAACCATTAACATTTGCCTAACCATCACCAAGTAACCCTAACCATCAATAGTTAGGGTGATTTTTCTTCTTTTACCCCTAGACAACTATATTTTTACTCCACCCACAACTCTTAATACCTCTATATGAGCTCATCCTTACCACCCTCATACCTATCTCAGAGTTCATTTCTCCCCACCATCCAAAAACTACATTAGGCCTAAAGTCCCTATTGGATCTATTATCTATAGGAAATGTAGGTAGCATCTTCTTACCTCATACATCAAGAGTAATCTTGACCAATATCTACCCAACCCAACCTTTGCCCACATCCACCTCCATGTCGGCCTTTGACTAACCTATTCACATACTTTATGGCAACCTTGCTTTGGTCATCCTGACTGCCTTGACCAATTTTTCCCTGTTGAACTTTTGTATTTTGCACCACTTTATGCATGCCTTGACCCATTGTGTTCTTCTCGAGAGAACTTCCTACCCTAGATACCTGAGCAAACACCAACCTTTTCTAAGAACACATGACACATGAAATAATCAGTTATGACCAATGATAGGGAATGGTTACCTTATCATTTATCTTAGGAATTGACCTTATTTTTACCAACATGGTAATGTTAGTCCTTGTGTGATGTTATGCCTCACCATTTTTTGCATTTTATGTCCATACTTGTGTCTCACATACCAAACCTCATACCCTTCCTTATCCCTTTTGATCAAACCCTAACCTAAATTGACCTTTGTCTCATTGCCTTCTAATTTGAGAGGGAACACCTCCTCCCTCCCTCACTCAGGGTAACTAGACCTAGACCTTGGCAAACCACCTATTTTTGTTAGGCATATTAATTAAAGCTACATAATAAAAAGGGGGAAACTGTAGACACCTATAAACTACATAATGATAGTTTTTGATGTCATCTTGACCTATGGACCTTTGATTAATTTTGTGTCTAGTAAACCACTTGGTCTATTGACATTTATTTACAACTTTATTATAATAAATAACTTTCTACACATATCATTTAAATCATGACCTTTTTACCCATTTATTCATGGCCCCTTAACTGTCACTGATTAGAGTAACTATAAATGATTGACCCTAACCATCGATGGTTGGGGTCACCCAAACTTACCTTAAACATTTTAAAGCATTTTTAGCTTTATTAGAGATTAGTATCTTATAGAATGTAAACTTGATTTAACACTAGATTTTAAAGATGAATGAAAATAGGCAACATCATCCCCTCCCAACTTAGTAACTTTCCCTCAAGCTTTTCTCTCATTAATTAGTAGTTTTATTCTATAAGTATAGGGCTCTTGGGAGTGTTATGGATCCAAAAAAATTTACATCCAAGCTCTCTTATTTTATTTGTGTAGGTATTTATCATCCTAAAGCTTTGTCTACGTAAGTTTTGAAGGTTCAAGCATTGTTATGATGCCCAACTTTTTTAATGTCTTCAACTATCATTCACTTGGAATCACACAAGTATCCTCCTTTTATTTTTAGTGTTTTTATTTCCTTATCATTTTTTTAATTTGATTCTATTCACCTGAACACCACCCCTCACCCAAAAATCCACACTCTAACTCCTTCCCATCAATCATTCCATTTTCATCTCCATCCCAAAATTCACTAAAGTTTATAGACAACCATCGCTAGTTGGAAGCAATTGTCACTGGTTACCCAAACTGTCATCCGTTACCTAACCATCACTGATCATACCCAACCATCATTGATTACCCTGACCATTGATGGTCACTATAAAGGAAAATAATAAATTGTTATTTTCTCCCCTTTCACCCAATCAAATCTTTGTTTTTGTTCCTAATCTACCTACAAACCCTACCTAGACCCTCTAAACCTAACCTTGTTGCATTTGTGCATGGTGTTGACCTACCATTGCTAAATTTTCTATTGAATAGGTATATAATTTATTTATTTGTATATGAATTTATGTTTTTATCAGTTTATTATCTTCTAAATTTATTTTTAGAACATTTTTATCATTAGAGGAGTGGATTGGCAACCATCAAAGGGAGCTTTTGCTTCTTAGATCTAGCATTGTTAGGTAGTCCATCCTTTATACTTGTATAAAAAATGAGTTTTTTAGTGTGGTATTATTATAGGTAGTCCTTCCTCACCAAATATGATTTCTCACTTTATGTAGTCATTAATGATTGTAGCATTTATTAGGTACCCACCCTAATACTCACTTTCTTTTATCCACTTTCAAAACTAAGAAATGAAAGAAATAAATTGAAACACAAAGCATGAAAATGGATGGAAGATGATTTTTGAGAATTTTATTTTGTTCCCATGTAATTTTATAATCAATTTTCAAACCTAAAATGTGTTAAACCAGTCATGGAAGTTGGCCTATTATTAAAAGGGCCTAATGAGCAAGATAGTGAGAAAACTTAGTAGTGAGAAAGAGATTAGGGATTGGTTTCAGATGATTAGGTATAGATCCAAATTCATGAGGTAATTTTTAAAAATATATACCTCATATCTCATTTATTTATAACTTTTTTATGCACACAAACATTCTAAAATTTGTTCTCAAAGTGATATGTCTAACACAGTGAAGTGTATGTATGATGAAGATGTGAGATTGGTCTATAAGACCAATATTGATATTAAACCTTGAATTATATATATTAAAATATGATATAAGTGTGTTTAAATATAATTTAAAACCATTTAAATATCACAAAATTATTCCCATAACTTTTCTAAGACTTGATCTTCTTGACTATGTTTTTGGTGCTAGAAGCAGTTTTCCATGTATGAGTGGGAATGTTATTCATGAGTATTTTTGATTAAGTTTAATAAATAAAATGCACATGAATTTATTATTTAGGTATAATATGTTAAATTTAACATATATTTATGCGTTATAAACTTCTATGATGGTGTAAAAATTCAAATGATTTTGAGTGGGTTCTTAAGGCCTATGTGCAGTTCTAAGTGAACATATGAAGTTGATTAGTTAGAGGTATTTTTCCATATTTGATGAATTATAATGAGCATAATTTTTAAATTTAGGTCATTTATATTCTATAAATTTGATTTTTTATTATGTTTTTGTGTCAAATTTGAGTGTATGATTCAAATTTACAAGATAGACTTTCTGGCAATAAGAAGGCCTAATGGTGAGTAGACCTAATTGTGTGGTTCAAAGAGTGAAATGAGATAAATGGTATTAGGTAGATAATTATAAATTATAAATGGTATTATTTAATATTTTATAAAGTTTTTAATCCATTTTTGGAGTCTCAAGGTGTTCCAAGGATGCCTAAGTGAAATGTGTGCTTAGAGAAGGCCTAATTGCATTAGGTCTCTATTAGTGGTGGTTCTAGCCCTTAATGGTAATGACAGACCTATGTAATGGTTTTTATAATTATTAAATGTGTTTTTGATATATTCCAAAGTTTATCCAAGTATGTTAATATTTTTTTCCAACCAAGATGCGTAAGAGCAAGAGTCAAGTATAAAGAAAATGTCTAATAGGCCTAATTTAACTAGTTAGAATATTGAGCATATAAGAAAATGATATAGAGATTTTGAAAATAGGTAAAGGGATTAAATACAATTATATATGTGTGATAAATATTCAATGAATATATAATTATGTTTCTATAGGTGATGATCATGGTCATTTTGCCTAATAGGCTATTTGAGAGAGATAAAAGAGTGAGAAGCGAAAAATAAGGACTTCATATTAATTTGGGTGATAAATATGTGTCCAAATGTGATAAAATTTTCAAGGTAGATAATTTTGTGTTGTGTTACCTAGGGGGTTGGATCCTCCTTGCAAGTTGGTACTTGTTAAAGGACTAGTTGAGTTGGTGCTTGACTAGTGAGGGGTTGGAACTCCTTGTGGGGTTGGTGCCTCACTAAAAGTTTGATTAATTTTTTATATGAATGTATTAAATTATTTTAATCAGTGGGTTTTATCCCCCAAGAGGGTTTCCCACATACAATTTATGTTCTTATGATTATTTTCTTTTATAGATGCTTGTGTATGCATCATTAATGTATGTATGTATATGAATGCTTCATGGATGTTAATTGAAATTTAAGGATTTTTTTAAGACAAATAATTCACCTCCCCTCTCATTAGTTTTATTTATAACACATTATTCATTCATGTTCTCTAACTATAGTTATTTTACTCTTGTTATGCCCTCTGTCTGATATAAAGTAGAGTGTATCTCCCTTATTTACCTAGCTTGACTGAGATTATGGATGGATAGCATAGGTATTGATGACCTTCTACACAAAATTTAATGGTTTTATCACCATCTTATAGTCATTAATACTTCAAATATATAAATACTAGCTTCTTAAACCTATGTACTATCTATAGGGTCTAAAAATCCCAGACTGAGTGATAAGTTAGAACTTATCTTTGCTTTGCTTTCCTTCTCTAAGAATCATATGATATTGACCTTACCACTATGAGAGTGGTCTCAGAATTTTTTCCATCTTAAATATTTTCCACTCTTCCAAGATCACATCACTCATTTGACTAAGTTATTCCATAGATTGTCGTCGGTCTGTAGGTGGCACTTCTTAGGCAAATGAGATTCTTGTAGGTGTTTATTTATGTGAGAATACTATGATAGATTATCTTGATTCTCTCTGAGATCATTTGGTCATTTCAATTTTTGATGAACATATTTTTCTCCAAAGATACTAATTTCTTATCTCTTACCATCAACTATGTGGGTCTATAGTAAGACTATAGATGCTCTATTTGAGAAACCATGGGGTTCTTGTAAGTGTTCATTAGGGCCTGAGTACTATTATTCTATCCCTTGGTTCCATATTTAATTTAATAATACCCTTACATATTTTTTTAACTCTTATCATGCCTAGAGACCATAGTCTCACTCACCACTATAGGTCACTACAAGTTAGGTTACTCTTAATCATCTCAACATAGTGCTTTATGGAGTGTTTTAGGTCAAAACCTGTCTGAGTTAGAAAACAATAAAATACCACTCTTTTTTTAGTAAGCATCCATTTTATTATTTTAAATAATTACTCCTAGGCTTGAGATATAATATGGAAACTACTACGTCTATCAAGGATTCAAAACACTTCATCATGGAAAGACCAAGTCTATGTGCAAAACTGGACTTGGATAAGTTAAGGTAAGTTGTCTCAATTGCAACTTTATTAACCTATGAGAATTGTTCTCTATTTATTTTCATATAATGGTCTCACCATTTCCACCTTGATCTTCTCTATTATCTCCATATTGATTAAAGGTTTCAATTGATCTCAAACACTTTCATTTCAACATTCCTCTACCTCATTTGGATTAGCTTCAGATCACTATTTTGAACTCCCTATAGGTATTGACATTATAAGACTGTATATGTTAAATTGGTTCTTGTAACCAATCTCTAACCCCTTTAAATAACTTAGTTCTATTTTTTTCACTTTGGAATCCTCTTAAAGACTTGAAATCTTCTTACTACATCAATGTGACTTATCAAGTGTTAGCTTCACTTGACTATAGGTGACTGCTGCATGGAGATCTTGATTGTGTGTGCATTTTAGACTTCTCACTCCATCAATCCTAGTATTAAGACTAATCCTTCAAAGGAGAATTGATCACCATACAATTATGGATTGAACATAATAATGCATTGCCTTTGTTTTGAAGACCAAAATAGGAAAACAAGATTTGCAACTGATGGAACATTATCTGCAAACTCCAGTGGAGTCTTCTATAAACAAAATGAGATAGTCTTGATCATTCCTTGACATCCACACATGTAAAAAAGACTAAAAATATATTTCTAAGGAAGGTCATGCTATTAAATAACACATACACCACTTTTTTTCTCAGACCAATGCAAATAGAGAAGGAAAATTGGTGCTAGGGATGTGTAGGTAGAAAAGAGTCACCAACCTACATAGCAATGTTTCATTAAGCAAAAACAAGAAAACCTATGAATATTTTCATAAATTTTAAGTACAAATGGATTACTACCACCTACCAAGTGTATTTTATTTGAATCACCTCCTCCTATTTACATCAAGAATAAATTGGTTGACCTTTTTGGCTTGTCCAAGGGAGTGATGAGAGAGTGAGGTTGGTTTTTGACATTTTTTGGTTTATCAAAGATACTTGAGCATGGAAGTGAGATGTAGGGACCCAAATAGACATTTTTTAAAGTCTCCTATATTCCATAACTATTGTATAGGCCATACAACTACTTGAAACTCCCTAATCTTCTCTTTTCCATGTTTAACCTACAATTGTCAATTCAAAAATAACATCTATGACATTTAATTAACATATGGGACATTTGATATTCCTTTGAAGCATGTGTCCTCTTTTATAAACCATATAATCTCATTTAATGACTCAAAAGGTGACCTTAGAATGACTTAGGATAAATTAACAAATATGATAAGGTTGATAACATAATGTTTGACCTCATTAAGACCATGGTACATATTTTAAACCTAGGAAACCCTATAACAAGTTTTAAATATATAGGGGGTTGAATTAATTTGACTTGTGGTCAAATTAGTCAACATTTTGGCAATTTACTAGGGGTGGTAAGCTAGTTATGCCAAAGACCAGTAGCCTTCTCCTATACATTGGGATATGGAGTCACCTATGCACTATACTTGACACTGAATAGCCTCTGAAATCATAGTAAACCACACCAAATAATAAGAAACAAACACACAATACAACACACCAAAGAAAAACAAACTTGTTTTCTCAAGAACACTTAGGGAAAATACATGCAACATATGAAAAATACACCTATCCTAGTATGTAAAAGACCTCAAATACTTTAGATAAATAAAAATTCACCATTACTTAAACCATGGTCAAATATGGTACCTCTTGTATCATAACTTCTCCATGAAATCAATCTTTCATGTGAAGCATACTTATCAATAAACACTTGCTTATGTAGATAGTCAAATGACTTACCATATTTAGATCTTATATTGGTTATAAGTGTGTCACTTAGAGATCTCATAAATTCTCCATTTATCCCACTTAAAGGTTTTCTTGAATTTTCACCTGACTTGACTTCTGTCATGTCTAATTAGAACCCCTTAAACTGAGTGTTAAGAGTCATCAAAGTTGCCTTAACTTCTTATTCTTCTATAACATGATGTACTTGATGATTAGAACCATAAATTTTTTCCACATGGTGTTATATCATGTTTGAAAGTGATTCAACCTAAGGATTAGGTTTGGACTACTCCTCAAACACTTAACTTTCTACTTTGGCTTTATTAGACTCCTTCATGATTGTATCCTTCTTGGCAATGACTAGACATTCATCCTCATGTTTATCAAGACACTCTCCTTTATTATTAGGAGATTCATTAAAAACCTTACTATCAAATTCATGTTTCTTAGGAAGGGGAGTTAATTTACTAATCTATTCAAATTCTTAAACTATGGCATGGAACTCCTACCATATGTCATTTTCTTCTTCATTGCTACCACCTTCATGGACTCTTCCATCTTATTCAAGTAGAATGACATTGTTTTCCTCATTATCTTGATCTACCATGTTTTTCAAATCATAATAATGCATATGAACAAGGTAATTACCCTTAGTATCTTTCAGAAACTAAATCTACTCAATGAAAGTCTATGGATCATGTCCATAAGTTTTAGCACCATACTCATCTAGGAAAAGGTTAGAGATACCCTCGATCTTGGATTATTCTCTATTATCCATAACATACTCCTCTTGATCATTAATGGTAAAATTGAGATTAGAGCTTGCTTCCACGTAGGGCTTAATATGAAACTTAGCCAATGGTTGAGTTCTAATAGTTATTTTTGATCCATTCCTTATCTTTAATGCTAAGGACTAATTGACTGTGAGGTAGCCTCATATCTTGGATGTGAAATCCATTGTGAGGAAGATAACAAAGTGAGTAGGAAAATCAAACACTACTATATCTTGAAGGATAGGAAAGCTTGGAAAATCATGAAAAAAAACTCTCAAACCTTTTATGAGTCCCACATACTTAGTTAGTGTCCCATAAAGTTGTAACACTCCCTTGATATATGGTTCATATATCAAACCCAGCTTATTTACCATAAGTTTAGGCATCACTGAGGTACTTACCCTACTATACAAAGTATAAATGTGAACAATATTATCTCCCACAATGAGAATAAGGTAGAAGAGTGAGGGATTTTCATATTTGAAAGAGGGTTCAAAACTATGAATGAGATCATTGACGATTGAAACATAACCATGTATTGATGATTGAGGACTGATGTAGACTTGGGACAATTTTTCTTCAAGAAGCTCTTTTTGATCGGGCATGTGAAGCACTTCATAAATAGATATAGATGTTTTAGAACTCTTTAAAGAATAAAAACTATTCAAATTATGAATACTAACATTTTATTTCATTTTGAAGGTAAGGAAGTGCCTTGATCTTGATCTAATGGAACACTTTGAGTTACTTTTCCAACATTCTAATTTTGAATAGATGTAAAAGTTTTAGGGACTGTCACACTTACACTCACACATTGTTACCTTGTAGGAGGATTACATGGACTTATGTCAAAACCATAAGCATTTCCCAAATCCTTCTCCTTTTATCTAGTATTAGCTTCAACTGAAGTATTTTGATTAAGGATAAATGTATCTTCCACTAGGAAGTTTACAAGGTTCACTTTTTGGGGCTACGATTTTTCATTTTCATGCATGAAGTTCTCATCATCTACTAAAAATTAAGGAGTAACTCTTCCTTAAGATATAAAATATTATCATCCATATTAATATTCATGCATGTATTATCTTTTCTACCATTCCTCTCCTTGGACCAAGTTAATATGAACCAAAACCATGGCTCTTATGTTAGAGGTGGAGGTTGGGTTATATAAATTAGGTGGCCTATCAAATTTAGGTTGGCCTTTCCCTCTCCCTTGACCAATTTCTGAGGTGGGAACCTATTTCATTATTAAGGATGGGGACGGGGGGCTACGGGGGGGTGGGGGGCAGAGGGGGAACTTTGGTCAATTCCATATTATAGATTTAGTTACTTAACTTAAGTCTCAAAGGCATTGGATCTTGCTTGCCAATCAATGGTATCTTATATATTCTTAGGGGTAGCTCTAGACTTGGTGTTTTTATTTGGGATTGGGGTAATACTTAGAGTAGTAGTAGACATGTTGGTTAGAAGAGGCATAAAGACTTTTGAAGGGAGTTTACCAGCCATTATTAGGCCATTCTCAGCTCTAATGGCTATGTCATAAGCTTTAAGTAAGGTGTAACGACCCATGGACTACAATATGATGGCTATGTTAGTTCTAATATCCCTTAGGTATGTATAGAAAACAAAGCTTGTAGGTGATCTCATGGGAGATGGCAACCTATACCAAATTCTTTGAAATCTCTCATTGAAGCCATGTAGAGTCTTCTTAGCACCTATTTGAATTATATTAACTTGATGAATAAGTGATGTGTGACCACTTTTTTCCTCAAATATTTGGGTTAAAAACTCTCCAAACTCATCCCAAGTGGTGATACATCCTCCTGATAATGTCTTATCCTAGTCAAAGTCCTTCCCTCTAAGAGACATGGCCCTAATTTCTTGTTAGGTTCCTTGTTTACATTCTCATGTGTAATGTCTTGGTAACTTTCTTCTTGAACTATTATGAATGTAATATTTTAGTTTATAAAATATTTATTACTCTTAATTTACTTAATAACATAGAATAATCAATGCATCTTACATTTTTGTCATTGAATTTATTGTATTGTATGATAAACTATTTTGTGCACATGAAGTATCTCATAGCTATCCTCATCCTTAGCATGTTTTGATGTTTCAAGAACCTTTGATAACACCCTTATTAAACAATAACCTTGATAGGTTAAGGGTATCTCTTTAGTCTCTATAAAATAATTTAATAGGTTGTATTTATCTAAAACTTTTATACCATGTTAAGCTACATATCATATAATTGCTTTGTTTATCACTCATACTTTACATGTGTGACATGAAAAAATTATTTACTAATAATGGCATGGATAATATCATTGATATAAACTAGTTTCATTTGATCCTTTCTTCTTTCTTACTTTATTACATGATAAGATATAGTTTGATTTCTAATTATGTGTGGCCCTTGGCCTTGTATGTGTGACTCTTTCTTTAATGGTATCATCATGTCATTTTCATGTGGCCCTTGGCCTTGTGTGTTTATTCAACATTCATGTCTCTTGTATTGGAATGTAGTCCCTATATGTCACATTATATGAAACTTATATTTCAATGTGTGACATTAATTATATATTCATTGCTTGTTACTATGGTTCCATGATTAATATCATACATATTTTTTATTCTCTACACTTAATTTGTTGCCATAATACATGATGCTTATGTGCTTCAATGATATATAAATCCCTTAAATGTTTCATATACTAATTTAATGTTATTTTATAATACATGATGTAATACATTCAAAATTTCATGTGCTTCTACATGATTTCATCTTTCACACATCACATAACTTTTCTTTTGAGATAACGAACTTATAGGTTACTTCCCTCATCTTAAAATGGGGACATCATAATGAACTTTCCTTAAGAAGTCAAATCCTCATGAGAAAATTTTAGTTTTATGTCACTATATAGTTTTAAAATTATAGAAAGATTCATAAATTTTAGAGTATGGGGGCATGACACATCCACATTCACTCATTCATATATTAACAAGTGGAAAGCTTCAATAGTTTCAAAGTTCAAATGGCATTCAATATCAATTTAGATAGTATGGGGTGCATGATACTCATTCATGTTCAATTACTATATGGAAATTTCAAATTTCTCAAGTTTCAAAGTTAAAAAGTTTCAAATAGAATCTAGATATGTTTGCATCATTGTGATTTATCTTCATGTTTAAAGTGGGCCATATTATAGTCTAGTGATACTCAATGTCTATGGTTACATTTTTTATGTAGTAAACCATAGTTGGTGGTTCCACCCCTTCAATTATAAATCATTTTATATAGTAAAATGAGAGTTAGAGCATACAATATTTCCAACTCAAGAGCATTATTTTTTTTCAAATTGAGACTTGATCGCTTTCAATTCACAAAAGGCTCACCATTTATCTAAATGCCTCAATAAGGAGGTAATCACTTCCCCACTATAAACTAATATGACAATTAGATTATATATTGTTTTAAGTATATACTTGTAGACACCTAAATCTGGCCATCGATAACCTCCTACCAGACTTTTAACCAATTTAAACCTAAAATGCATAATTTGGCCTAAAAATACTAAAACATGATAAATGATGTGAAACTAACATATTCAACTCCTAATTTTGGCCAAGGTATCATTAAATGGGGCAATGCAATTTATGGACCAACTAACTTTGACTAGATCATTCTAAGTCAAAATGCCAAATTTTGCACCTATGTACTTTGGATTTCTCTTTCCTATCAAATATCTTACATGATACACGTGCCTCTGTTATTTACTATTGGTAACATCCTAAATGGTAATATGGATCCAACACATCTAACATCACCTTCTAGTTCCAATCTAGTCAAATTTTGGACCAATAATAAGAGATTTTGATCAATTTGAATAATTTATGCATAAAGTGCCTAAACATGCTTAAGAGCTAATTAACCCAAATAAAGGCATAATTAAGAATTCCATAGAAACTTATTGAATAATTTGTTTTGGAAATTAATATTGAATATTTTCATCACCAAGTGACCTTATTTCTTGGGAAGACATCCCGAGGCCATAAATGCCACAAATATCAAGATTCATGCCCTCCATGCTTCATCAATGCTTTCCATGATGCCCTCCATGCCTCTTAATTTTCCCTTATTCCAATGTCATTAATATGATGATTACAAACTTAATTCCAAAAATTTAATTAATCCTCAACCACACATCTCAATCTTAGGATGGATGGTTTAGGTTGATTTTAGACATTCTGAAAAATCTATAAATAGGAGGCCTCACCACATGAATTTTAAGACATGATTATGCAAAGTTATAATGAAAAATTGATTAAAAATCTTCAATATATTAGTGTTACCATGCCAAATTTATTCCAATCCAAGCCAAGCCATAAGTTAAAGGTGCCAAAGAGAGATGGAGGTAGCCAAGCTTCCATTGCCAAGAACTTCGTGAGCACAAACTGAGCAAGCCACTACAACAAGCATTTTGGAGCATCTAAAGAAGGTAAAAGAGGATTTATTTTGAATTTTAATTATATATTTTATTCATGTTTTCTAACTAAGCTCTCCCTAGTGTCTAGTCCTAGAGATGTTATTATAGTTAGTGTGTTTCTTTCATTTTGAAACTAACATAATATTAACCATCCTCTCTTGAGTCAAATTCTTAGATCACATATGGCACACCCGATGGGACCAAACTCATCCAACACATGAAAAAGGTCATTTTTTATCTTTAAAATCTTCATTTGGATCATTAAAACTCTTGAAAATTGGTTTTTTAACTTTGTTTTACCATTTTATTTTGTCACAGGTTTACATAATAATCAACATTGGTTAGTAAAATTGACATCGACTAGATAGATATCATTAGTCACTATTGGTATAAGTGATGTTTATTAGATAACCATCATCGGTTATCTAATGTAATGATCATCGATTAGCTAGTGTAACCATCATCGGTTCTATAACCAATGTTAGTCACTATGTTTTTCTTAAAACACAGACCTAAGAGCTCTTTTTTTAAATTTCATTATTTCAAACCTAAAATAACTTCAAGGATAAAGGACATGCTAATGTTTTTTTTCAATACCAAGTTTTACATTTGGTAAATACATGTTTAGATCAACTTTTTCATGCTTAAAAATCAATTAGTAACTTTATTTTGGTGTTTAACAAAAAGATTAAATGTTTATGGTGAATGTTTTCAAAGTTTACAACTAAGACCAAGGGGTCAAATGAAAACCACCTCATTTTCCACTTGGGATTAAAAATGAACTTACCTTTTCAATATTTTTGTATTCACTTAGTTGTTTAAATTAAATTTTCATTTGGCAAAAAGAGGGATGTTGTGTGTATGCTCTTCCACTTGTCCCCTTTAGGGAACCCTTGGAATCAAAAGCACCATTCCTATTGAAAGTAACCTATTCTAAGGCTTATAAATAAATTCATCTAAAGCACTCCCTAAAAACTTGTCAAAGTTTGGGTGACCTTGAAAATGACCCTAAAGTCTTTGTACTTTCAAGCTTTCTTTGTTTTTATGCAAACTTGTCTTACAAGGGGGACTTCATCACCTCCCATGAGTTCTTTAGGGAAGATTTGACCTAGGGTTTCACCTTATTAAATTTACTTCATTTGGCTCCTAATTATAGTTTCACATGGGATGTAGTGGCACTTTGGACATCGCACTATACTGAGTGAACATCAGGATGTAGTGGTTATAAAAAGGACTAGACCTTTTTGCAATAAGCCAAGTAATACAAACCCAAAATCCATGATTTTATTTTGCATTATTTGGTGTGAAATTAATTATGTAATGTATTCCCTTAGAATGTTTAGAAACTTGTTAGATCTTAGACAAATCCCCACTTGCCATGAAAGTATTATTGGTACAAGGTGCACCTCAAGGTCCATGCCATAGTACTGTCATTTGAGAGAAGGGGGTGTAAAAACCCTACTATATAATGCACATTTAATTATAGATGAACACTTAATCATCTCAAATGACATATATAGATGGATTCCAATAATACCAAGCAACCTTGTCAGTTTAGAGTCTAAGAGTGATTAATCAGTTAAGTTTTGTCCTAGATTAAAGTATTGTTTGAAGTCAAAACTTGGTGTAAACAAATAATTAAAACCAAAAAACATGGTAATCATTTTCATTTGAACAAAGAGGCATTATGATACCTACATGAGATCATCAATTTGACTTGTTCAAAATTTCATTAAAAGCTTGGGAGTCATATCATCTACTTTAGCATAGTTATGCTACACAATTGAGTTTAGACCTCTACCAAAGTTGTTTAAACCCTTCACTTATAATATAAATTTGAAATTACACCTTTATAAGTTCATAGGGTTGATGTGTTAAGTGGGTTCACCATTTTCACTAAACTTGAGGAAACTTAGGTTCAATTTCCAAATTGGGTTGAAGGTCATTTTAGACTCAAGATCATTATCACCACTTGATAGACTTAAGCCATTTTGTGCTAAACACTTGTACTTTGAGTCTATGCACCACAACATTTTGATTCAAAATAAGTAGTGTTATGCTATCAAAATTATGGGAAACTATCTTTTCCTTAGATATTTTATGAAACAAACTTTTTTGTCACACCTTTTAGGTAGTGTAGTGTCATTACGTTGTACAAAACATTTCAAATATTTTTTATAGACCTTCTTGCATAGAGTTAAAATTTATTCCTACATTTTAAAACTAATCTGACTGTAATTTTATGATCATTTGTCTAAAGCATAGTTATACCATTCATTTTTGTCTAGCTTATTTTTTAAAATATCCAAGTTTTATACAATTTTTTGTGAGAAAATAAACTATCTCTAAAGTACCTTTTGTTTCATACCTTATACCTAGCTAATTAAGTTCATGACCAAGAATCAAATGCCTAGTGTTTTTTATAAGTGTTTCAAATCCATTAGATTAAAACTTTTATCTATTTTCAATGTCTAGCTTTTGATGTTGTTTGGCCAAGAGTCCTGGCATGTGCCTTGTTTGAGCCTAACTTTTGATGCTGCATTTGGCCAAAAGACCTAGAATCTTTTAAATTCTTAGATTAGACTAATTTTAAACACATTGACCTTAGAGGTTGGCATTTTTATTTTCAATCCATTTACTTTCTTATCTTTATGTGAAAAGTGAAATGTTAGATACTTCATGCTAGCTTGTTTCCTCACAAATATTTTCCTAAACCTTTTGATCATTTTGATGAATCTAGACCAAGTTGGAACATCATCTATTTTAGACATTGTCTTTTTAGAGTTTGAAAAACTCTGACATTTTATCATAAAGCATTGACTATGGATCCTAACATGTATTCCTACACTCATAGTGGACTTATGTACAATCCAAGGATTAGTAATGTAGTTTCATAGGAAGAAATGGTGTAAGACCCCTATGCAAATAATATTGCTTATGAGATGGATTCTTATCCCTCTTATAATACTTAATCAAGGGCACAAAATCAAGATCCCTTGGATAACTATTTGGTTAACACACCACCTTATTCATAACAAGACTAAGAACAAACTACACAATACCTAGCTATAATACCCATAGTGGACAAGCCAGTTCTTTAACAGTCATATTCTACTAATACAGCTTCCATGTATGATCCATTTTTGTTTGAGTGACATTTGTTAGAGAAAAAATATGAGATTTTGGTTAGATCCATAGACATAGGGTCCAATTTTCTAGTAGACTTCCCCCATGAAAATTTACCAAGTCTAGTAAGAGTGCCCCATCATATCATTTACAATCAACAGGCTTCTTCTAGCAATCTTATGGCTCTAGTCAAAACAACTTATCAAGACACTAATATATCTAATCAAGGAAAAACATCATGGAAGATCACTTTAACCAAATGCAAATATTATATCAAACCTACTTGAATTTAGCACATAATTTCAATCAGATGAACAATGTGAGTAAGTCTCTTATTGACCTAGTTCCTTCAATAGGAGTTTTGATAAAGTTAATTGGATAAGAGAATATAAGTTTTGACCCATTCATATAAACCACTTTGATAGATAACTTGATGCATATGCCCATTATTGAAGAAGCATCTTCAGCCTCTACACAGAATAGTGAGCCAAACATAGTGGATAATGTGTAAACAATGTCCAATCCTGATCAAAGTGGTACTAATGTATAAACAACTAGCTAGCAACATGTGCCTATAGTTCATCCCATGAGTAGATCATCATACCAGGGAATAGAATTTTTTTCATCCCAACCTCAACCAACTATTTCCTCAAGTGTACAAATTGTGGGATTAGGTAATCAAACAATGGCCAATGTCACACCTCAATCATAGAATGTGATGAATCCTACTCCTCCTCAACAAGTAAGGAGTAGTATTCCACAACATGAGGCACAATCTAGTGTATCAACACAATAGAGGATAGATTTCCACCTCAATCAAGGGCAATTGATGTTCCACCTCACTAGGTAATGACAAACATACCTCTTCAGTTGCAGACTAATATTCCAATCCAAAACTAAGTAATGACTAGTCAACACTATGCAAATATTGGTCAATGATAGATACCACATCTACAACCAATTTTCACTTCCCCATAGGGATTTTTTCAATAAAGAGGTCCCCATATTTCTTTAGTACCTACTAGATAACCATTGGTTCAAAATATGCCAAAAATTTAGAGATAGGGTCTTAGTCCACAAGTTTTCACTCAACAACAAGGTTTGATTAGTCAGAAACATGTCCCTTTTCAACCATAGTAGGCATAGTTTAGTTATATCCCTCCATCCCAACCACAAAATCCTCTAAGTCAAACCTTTATCACCAACCCAAACTAGAATATCACACAATCAAATGTACAATTCTAAGTACATCATAATCCATGTATGCATATTCCTAGTCCATTTCCCAACAAAACAAATATACCCCCAATAGGTATTTCCATCATACCCTAGTCAAATTTTCCCACTTGTGACCTCCCAACCATCTACCCAAACTAATATTCTCCCTCAAACCAATGTTCCTTCCAATTTCATATCCTAAGAATTATAATAGATGAAGGATGTAATTGTTGCAATTCAAGCTGGGAAATAGATTAAAAAGTTCAAATTGGATGATATGTGTTCCTATCCATTTAACATTGAGTATTTGTATATACCATTTCCTATAGGATACGAACCATTGAAATTAGACAAATAGAAAGGGAAAGGTAACCCTAAGTCCCATTTAAATGAATTCTTTATCGCATGTCACCCAATGTCATATAGTGACATATACCTTTTACTGTTGTTTCTAGGGAGCTTAATTGGACAAGCCTTGGAGTGGTTTTTAAAGCTACCCAAAAATTTAGTAACAAATTTTGATGATCTTTCTGATAAGTTTATGCAGCACATTTCCTATGATCTTGAACATGAGATTTCATTAGTGGACTTAATGTAAGAAAATCAAAATGCTGGTGAGATTTTTTCAAGTTATCTATAGTGATGGAGAGCCCTTATAAGTTGTTTCACCCATAGTTTACCAAATAAATAATTAGCCACTATGTTTACCAAAAAATTTCATAGTGAGATAGCTTATCATATAGAACTGCAATGTGCACATACTTTAAAAGAGATCATTGATAAAGGTTTGTTGATTGAGCAAGTGATCATCAATAAAGGAAACATCAAGATTAATTCATTTATCAAAATCAAGGTACCAATCAATGAAATAGACAACATCAACATCCCATTCAAGGGCAAGCATCACAACCGGTATAGGCCAATAACCAAAAAAGACCAAAGAAATTCAACTGAAATAAGAATGTTATGGGAAATGGAGTAACCAAATCCTATCATGTCCAAATGGTGAAAATTTCATCTACACCACCTTTTAATCTTACTCCTACATAGAAACCTCTCCAAAAATTTCCACAAGCACAACAACCATGACCTACACAATAAATACAACAACCTTTACCCTTTCAAACTCCTAAGAGAACCATGCCTACACATCATGTCTTTAATGACCTAGGAGAACCTATTAAGTCTATATTTCACAAGCTCGCTTCCACTAATCTTATTGTTTGGCCTATACCAAAGTATTATCCATAAGGCCTTCCTTATCTTGATTGGTACTATGAAAATAAATTTTGTGACTATCATCAGGTCAATGGGCATAATCTATGAAGTTGTGTCTAAATCAAGCATTTAATTGAGAATATGTTGGATAATGGGAACATAACATTGGATAATTGTTCTTCTACTTCTAATCAAACTCTTTGGATTCATAAAAAACCCTTTCCCCAACATAACATCAACAATAGTAAAATGATCAGCAACAACAATAATAACAACAATGGTTAGTGCAACAACAAAATCAATAGTATCAAAATCAAAGGCCAAACTAATAGAATCAACAAAATCAGTAGAAAAACCCACAACAATAGAATAATATACAAAACCAAGGTCATAATGGTAATAACCAACAAACCTACCATGTATTTTTTCATGACTACATTAGGGTTGTAGGTCATATTACAGGGGACAGGGTTAATACTATCTCCATTAATCCTAGACCAAGCACTAATCAGCCTAGACCATTACTAAACAACAACATTCAACCAAATTACATAGATAATCCTTCTTTGACTTGGGAGTGCATATAGGCAACCCATCAAACTAGGACTTCCCTCTTTGGACCTTATATTGACAACTCATCCTTACCATGTGACCACATGTAAGTGCACTGGAAACTGAGACTTGTCTTATTTGGTCCCACACCATTCCCAACATTGGCTAGCAATAATGGTCTCGTAGTAATCTTGATTGTGAAATCATAACTCGAAGGTCAAATATTACTATCTTAGGCCCATAACCATCTACTACTTTGTCCATCATCCAACCAACCATTTAGCTTTAGAATAAACCATTCACTACAGACCAAGACAAGAAGTTTGATATTGTGGAACAATTGTAGAAGACACCAGCAAAAATTTATATTTTAGATTTGCTACAAATGTCAATAATCCATATGAACATCTTGAATGATTTTTTGACCTAATCCATTGTTGTTAGTGACATATCCCCTGATAAGTTTCAAGATTTTGTTGGACACCTAATTCTAGCCCAATAAGTCACATTCAATTAAAGTGATATGTCTTCCCTTGGCCTACTCCATAATAACCCATTATATAAAGAAGTTTATATAAAGTGACATAAATTAAAACATATCCTTATATACAATGGATTAGGCCTCAACATAGTGTCTCTAAAGCTCATCAAGCTTCTTGGGTACACAATGGTAGATCTTTAACCAGAAATGATAACCATCAAAGCCTATGATAATCAAGAAAGAGAATCATAAGGCACCATTAATTTACTAGTTATCATTGGGCCTTTGACCCTTGATACACTTTTCTATGTTCTTTATCTTTAGTTATCATACAATATGCTTCTAAGTAGGCCTTGGTTGCATGAGATTCATGCAGTCCCATTAATGCTACACCAATGTATCAAGTTTTCCCACTCAGGGATTGAAGTGAATATTCCAAGAGATTTACACCCATATGAACACTACAAACATCTTGAGGCCAAATTTCAAATCTATAATTATTAGTACAGCATGAATCCAAGTTCTAAGTAGGATAAAGGAAAGGTTATACTTATTGATCCTTCACCAGATAATTGCATAGATATTAATACCTTGGAGTCCCTTTCCCACATACCACCTCTTAAAGCTTTTAATCATTTCACCATTTTAGATAATGGACCAGGAGAGTATGTGAGCAATGATACATTTCATATTACCAATCTTCCTCAGAATATGAAAACCTTTGGGTGACCTAAAGTCACTTCCAATATGCATTGGCAACAAAAGAACAAAGATAAAGGACCTATCACATTTGTATCAGTATTTGGCCTAGAACCTGACCCTCTTGAAGGGGATGAATCATGGTTATACAATGACAACCAAGCTGATTATTATAAAAATACAAAGTATCATATTCCCAATATGATTATGGAGCATCATAATTATGGAAGAGGCCTCAAACCAAATTAGTAAGGAACCATCAATCCAATTTCCATGACTAAGTATGAAACACCTTATGGACTTGGATTTAAACTACATGGGGGTGACCCCACATATCTTATTCAAACTCCATCACCAATGACTAGTGATGATGATACCGACAGTGAAGCAGAGTCTGATCATAGCCTCACCTTTGATGACCTAGCTAAAACTAACCTATTTGAGAACAATGCCATTTGTACCCTTACCCTGGCTATTCATCACAACCCATTGTCATTATATTATCCCCAACTGATATATTGGGACCAAAAAGAATCTAGTCTATCGATTGATTAGTTCTAGAATGATGAGGCATTATGTGACTTCTTAGGCCTTAGAGACAATGTTTCATTTAGAGATCAAAAGTCAAGATTCTCAATTACATTAGATCATGTAGCCTATTTTGGAGAGCAAGTGAACACCCTTAGCCAAAAACAAATAAGTAAAACATTGAAGTCCCAAAGTGAAAACCTCTTTGACACACTTTTTGACTAGGGAAAAAGTAAAGATAAAGGCCAGTCTAGTGGTGAAAACCTGTTTTAGGTGCTATTAGATGGGGGTGTTCATTCTTCTTTTAATTTATACCAAGAGACCACCAATGATGAACTTTCCTATGGAGCCGAGTTTAGCTTTGAGCATAAACAAATATTTGATAAAATTATTCAAGAATTTCCAACTATTTTTATCACATAGCTAGATCTCCCATTAGGGGACTCAGATTCATCATGCCTAAGAGAAGTTGAAAATCAAGTCCTAATAGAGGACCCTCACATAATCTAATGGTTCAATTCATTACCTACTATCTTAGAAGATGGTTTAACCCTTCTAGTGAAAGATACAATAGAGATAAATATCAAGACTCCATCATACCTGAAATAGATAAAATTAGGCACATCCTTTACTAAAGAGGAATATGAAGTCTTAAAAGCTCTGTTGAGAGAATTTGTAAATATCTTTGCATGGGCCTATTCTGACATGCCAGGTTTAGACCCCACCTTGGTTTTACACCACTTTATGGTTAATCCTAACACCAAACCAATAAAAAAAGCTACGTAAGATGCATCCTTGCATTATTGTATTGCTAAAGAAAGAGTTAGAAAACTCTTAAAAGAAAGATGTATATGATCCATTGACTACTCAGAATGTATCTCTAATGTGGTACCTATTAGTAAAAAACTTGGAGGGATCAGAATTTGTATTAATTTTTGAGACATCAACAAAGTTTGTCTTAAAAATGATTTTCCATTACAAAATATCGACATGATCATTGACTCCATGGTAGGTTATGAAATGCTTTCACTCATGGATGGATTTTCAAGATACAACCAAATTAGAATAGCACTAGAATACCAACATAAAATAGTGTTCACCACTCCATGGGGAATATTTTGTGATTAGGTAATGCCATTTGGCCTTAAGAATGCTAGAGTTACATATTAAAGGGCCATGACTATCATATTCCATGATATGATACATGATATTGTTGAAGACTATAGCAACGACATATTAGGAAAATCCAAAACTAGGGCTGATCATTCAATACTGTTGTAAAAGATATTTAAAAGATTACAAGAGCACAAAGTTAGACTCAATCCAAATAAATGTGTGTTTGGTGTAACTTCAATAAAATTACTTGGCTTCATTGTGTCTCATAGAGGTATTGAATTCAATCTAGATAAATTCCATATTATAACTAAGATGCAACCACCAACCAATATAAAGCAACTCCATAGTTTACAAGGTAAGATCTAGTCAATCAGATACTTCATCTCTCAGTTAACAAACAAGTGTCATCCATTTACACACTTTCTAAAGAAGGGATTTGTATTTCACTGGGATGATCAATGCCAAATAGCTTTTCAACAACTCAAAGACTATCTTATTAAACCACCTATTTTATTATCTCATATGCCAAGAAAGCCATTCTTGTTATACCTATTAGCTACTGACCATGCTCTAGGGGAACTCTTGGCTCAACATGATGACAATGGTAAATAGCATGCCATATACTACCTAAGCCATACGTTGGTTACATATGAACATAACTATGCACCTATTGAAAAAGGTTGTCTAGCCATGGTCTTCGTAGCTCAAAAATTACACTATTACATATTGTATAATAAGACCATGGTCATTTCAAAATTATATCTGCTCAATTATCTACTATCTAAAATAACTTTTCAAGGTAGAATGGCTAAATGGATCATGCTTCTTAGTGAGTTTGACATAGATTATGTCAATCAGAAGGTAATCAAGGGATAAGTTCTTACATATCAACTTGTGGAAGCACCTTTCATAGACACATAACCACTCACATTTCAATTTATTAATGAATCCATAATGATCATCATTAACACACCCCTTGAGGAGCAGCCCTGGAAGATGTATTTTTATGGTTCAATTACTTCACATGGATCGAGGGCAGGCCTATTATTTATTACACCACAAAGGGATCTAATCCCTAAATCATTCAAAATTAGCTTTTCTTATACAAACAACATGGCTAAGTATGAATCACTTGTATTAATTTGATAGGTAGTGCATTAGAACATATCTCATCTCCAAGTTTATGGTGATTCATAGTTAATCATTAATTAGGTCATAAATCATTTTCAGACCAAAGATTACGAGTTGGTTCCATATAAAGCCATGGTCGACACTCTTAAGCAATAAATTACTAACATTAAATTTAAGCACATACCAAGGGATAGTAATATAACTATAGATGCCATGTCTACTATTGGCTATTTGATCTGACAAATAGAGAAAGCTAGAGAGTATCAGTTCCTTGTCAAAAAAAAATCAGCACCAGCTCATAAACCTTCAACCATTATAATGATTTGTGATATTATTGGTCCTAGTTATATATGGTACTTAGACCTTTACAACTACCTTCATGACCATGTTATACCACCTAACCTATCTCAAAAACAAACCAAAGCCTTCTTTCATCATTCCACTGATTATACTCTACTTGGATCCACCCTTTACCATCATTAGCATTGGTAGAGTCTACACTAGCATTACGAGAAGTACACAAAGGCATATGTGGAGCTCATTCTTGCAGAGTAATCCTATCCAAAAATATATTGCATACTAGTTATTTTTGACCCATAATAGATGCAAATGCCATTGAATATGTAAAAAAGTGTGACAAATGTCAATGGCATGCTAATCTAATTCAACCCCAACAAAAACTCTGAAACTAATGTTAACATCATGGCCATTTTCTACATGGGGACTTGACCTCATTAGGAAGATCAACCCAACTTCATCTGATGGCCATAAACATATCCTTACCACCACTAAATATTTCACTAAGTGGTTTAAAGCTATACTCCTCACTTACATGACTAGAAAGTAAATTTCCAAATTCATCTTCAACTATCTCATTTACCACTATGGTATCCCCTTTGACATTATATATTATAATGAAGGATCATTCAAGAACAAGGATGTAGATCAGTTATGTACTAAATATAACATCACACAACATTTTTCTACAACATATTACCCTCAAGGTAATGGCCAAGCTAAGGCATCCAACAAAACCATTATCAATATTCTCAAAAAGATTATCAATGATGCCAGTCATGATTGGCACCTACAGATATTTCCTACCCTTTGGGCATACCATACCAATCATCATACCCCCACAAGAGCCAATCCATACTCACTTATTTATGGTACTAAATCCATCCTTTCCATTGAGGTCAAATTGCCTTCACTGCACATCTCTTTCAAGCATGCCCTGGATGATCATGACTATCGAGTAACTCACTTGCAAGAGCTAGACCTACTTGATGAGAAATGCAGAGCTATGCTCAATAATCTTCAAGCATATCAGAACTAACTCAATGGCCAGTATAATCAATGTATTAAGTATAAAACATTTAAACTTGGTGATCTTATTCTTAAAGAATACCATGGCTGAGAATAAGCATAAAGGAAAATTCAAACTAAGTTGGATAGGGCCTTTCATCATTACTATAGATTATGGATCAGGAGCTTACAGGATTCCTACACAATATCAAGATGAAATTCTTAAGATAATGAATATTATTCCTCTTAAGTAGTATTATGCTTGAGTGTTGAGGTGTATTTTCTATAAGGACCATTTTATTTGTGCCATTTTATCACTATTCTTCTTTGTACAAATGTCATCCTTATCCATCCTCTTAGCCGTATCCACTTTCTACTTCCGACCTATCAGCCTACTATGTTATAAATTGTAACGTATTTAACCTTGGTTTTTGTCATTCATTATGTATTTTCAACATCAAGATATCTAATCAGTTTCATTAGTTGGTTCAAGTACTTTAGATAGAGATCGTATTTTGGAATAGTGTGATAGAAGTTTTGGTAGTTATATCCTTCATTTGTTATTTCTTTCTTACAACCAGTCTCGCTACTAATTATAATCACCTTTGGGTAAATTATTACCATTGATATATGCCATTTTGTCCTACTTATAACCACCTATGGGAAAACTAGGGGAAACATTAAACCTTGATATACCAACTTGCCACTTCTTATGTCATACAATGCCTTTTTACCAGCTATGCCTATTTTATTTGAATTGACTGTTACACTAGTTGAATTTCTTCACTATAAGGGTGGAACTATAGTGGCTTGAGGTCCTACTCTGGGATTATGTAGGTAGTGCTTAATACTTATTAAGGTCAGCTCAATCACCTTTTCCACCATGCTCTCACCATTTTATAAGTAACCTAAGCCACGTTCTCACTATTTTGTGAGCAACCTTAGTTTAAACGCTCTCTCCATTTTATGAGATCGAACCATTTAGTGTCTCATCATTCTCTATTGAGTTGAGACATGCACAAACAATTCCAAAAACATATGAAAAATCATTAGAAAATTAAAAAAACATTGACCACTTATTTGCCTTAAATATTTTGGGAACCCTTACTAAGTTACAAGAAAATCACTTGTCATTTAGTTTCTCCATCCTTTTTGGCCTTTTTCTCTCACGTACTCACCAATTTTTAAAACCATTCCTCTTCTTCTCTCACATCCATTCTATTTTTTTCATCAGTTATCACATTCTTCCCATTCCCTAGGAGAACTACATTTGGCCTAAAGTTTTTTTATTGGATATTACATCCATGGAACTATGTAGGTAGAATCCACTTTCCTAGTGCATATGCAGACAGCTCGACCACCCCCTTTTTTTTCTTCTATTTCCCCTATTTTATTCATTTGTTAAAGTTGTTACCTATTTCTAGGGGCACTATTCATATGGTTTCTTTTACGTGTGTCTTTGTTGTTTTGTTTGTGTGCCTATTTGTTTGCTTTTAACTTTATTGCCTTGATTCAGTTTATGTGTGTTCATTGGGTGATTCCTTACCCACACTTAGACTTGAATCTATCCATATTCATATGATTACATTTTCATCATGGTTTATATCATTGGTGCATTATTTTATATTAAGTATTGGATTACAAGAGTCAGTCCTTATGAATATTTTGACCAAGTCTTCATGATGTTATATCATGATGCCTATCTACACATGATACAATAAACCTCAGCTTTAAGAAGTTTATTTAGTAATGATGGCATCTTTTCAGCACTGACATCCTAATTCAATCCCAATAAAATCCCAAATAGAGTAATTAACCATGAAAGAATTTAAATCTTTATTAGTTCAAATGAGCATCTCCCTACTAGTAGGTTGTTTCAATTCATCAATACCCTTTGTGTTAAGTTATCATCATCCTTAGACACATTTATCATGTTTTCCATTATCAGGGTCCAATGATTATAACCACCTATGAGAAAATCATTGCACACCATCCCACCTACATTTCTCAATGATTATAACCACCTTTGGGTAAATCATTATGTTGATACCACTTCCCCTTTTTTGCCCATATAGAGGCATGTTATTCTCTTGTTTGTCTATCCTAACTGGGGTAGCTCCATCTTCTCAATGATTATAATGGCCTTTGGACAAATCATTGTGTTATCATACCACATTGCCACTATTGAGGTAAAATGTTTATAATTATCTTTAAGAAAACCATTGTAAACCATCCCACTTGCATTCTTAATGATTTTGACTATTTTTTAATATCATTGTATTTTCACCCCATCATCTTTATTTTATTTGATCTCCTCATTTCACTTCTTTCTTTTTGAGGGATTGTTTGTTGACCTACTTGTGATAACCATTCCCTCAAGGGGGCATCATACAGTTAGTTTATCATCATTATAGTTATAGGCATACAAGACCTTTTCATTCTTTGAGAAGATGTTACTATGATTATAGCTTGTAATGACTTCCCAAACAAGGGCAAACTATAGACACCTAAATCTAGCCACTAATAACCTCTAACTAGGATTTTAACCAATTTCCACCTAAAATGCATAATTTAGCCTAAAAACACTAAAACATGCTAAATGATGTGAAACTAACATATTCAAGTGTTGATCAAATCATTTCGAGTCAAAATGCCAAATTTTGCACTTGGGTTCTCTAGGTTGCTCTTTCCTATCAAATCTTTTACAGAAGACATGTGCCTTTGTTATTTTTTATTGGTAATATCCTAAATTGGAATATGGATCCAACACATCTAACATCACCTTACAATTCTAATCCATTTGAATTTTAGATCCAATAACAAGACATTCTAATCAATTTGAGTAATTTATACACAAAGTGCTTAAACATGCTTAAGAACTAATTAACCCAAATCAAGGCCTAATTAAGAATTCCATAGAAACTTGTTGGATAGTTTGTTTTGGAAATGAATATTGAATATCTTCATCACCAAGTGACCTCATTTCTTGAGAAGACATCCTTAGGCCATAAATGCCACAAATATCAAGATTCATGCCCTCCATGCTTCATCAATGCCTTCCATGATGCCCTCTATGCCTTTTAATTTCCCCTTCTTCAATTGTCATGATGAGGATAATTATAAACTTAATTCCACAAATTTAATTAATCCTCAACCACACATCTCAATCTCAAGATGGATAGTTCATGTTGATTGTATACATTCTCAAAAATCTATAAATAGGAGGCCTCACCACATGAATTTTAAGACATTATTATGCAAATTTATAATGTAAAATTGATTACAAAGCTTCAATCAATTAGTGTTACCATGCCAAATTGATTCCAAGACAAGCCAAGCCACAAGCCAAAGGTGCCAAGGAGAGATGGAAGTAACCAAGCTTCCATTGTCAAGGAATTCATGAGCACAAATTGAGCAAGCCACTACCATAAATATTTTAGAGCATCCAAGGAAGGTGAAAGAGGATTTCTTTTGAATTTTAGTTTTCTATTATATTCATGTTTTTTAACTAAGCTCTCCCTAGTGTGTAGGGCTAGAGATGTTATGTTAGTTAGTGTATTTCTTTCATTTTGTTTTCATTTTGAAACTAACACGATACTAACCATCCTCTCTTGAGTCAAATTATTAGATCATAATACTTTCCTTTCTCTCTTTTCAAAATTAAAATTTTATGTTTTCAATTTTCAACTTTAGAATATGCACAATAACTACTTTCAATGGAATTTTTATAAGTTTGCATTAAGGCATCATTCACAATCAAACTTTGTATCAAAATATAAAGTGTGTTTGCACATTAAGGTTGAAATATACATTACTTTAGTAATTTCATGTTTTGCATAAAGTGGGAGAAAATGTTGACACATGAAATTAATCATTAAGTGATTGACAATGTTTAATATTGACATCCTTATCTTAATCCATTTTTCATTTCACGAACTCACAATATACAAGATATCCACTATTATATTTTGAGCACAAAAAATATCATACAAACATCCCTATTTCAATCCTATTCAACCTATAGGATCCTATCTTAACTTTGTCAACAATCTTTGTCCTTTTGGGACAAGTTTGATCTAAGTTGGACAAGGCCACACTACGACCTTGTCCACTAGTACGACCTAACCCCATGCACTCTAATGGAATTTTTTTAAATTGAGATGTTTCATAAAATATCTCATGTATATTTTGAAAATTTGGTTATCAAAAAAAATTTAAATATTCCCATATATAATCACATCAATGTTTCTCCAAATACATCTAGAAATCACTTCAAAAAAGAGCACTCTTTCTTCTAATTTCAATTCTATAGCATTCTAAAAGTCATAGGCCAAGTATAAATATATTTTATTGTAGGTCAAGGGTGTCCATTTTTAAGCATCTCAATAAATATTATAGATTCAATAATATATTTTCATAATCATGGATCATGTAATCACCATAGCATGGATAACTACAATAGCCTAATGCCTATTTGGGCTATGTAGGTAGTAATTAAATTACATGTAATTTTCTAAAGATATATCAATTGCTCCCCATACCTATTTCCTCCTTTTTTTCATTTGATATCTATCTTTTTTATTGTATAGGAGCTAGGGTTTTATCTTTTTCTAGTCTTTCACATGGATATACATAGCACAAAATTTATTAGTCAACGCTCACACACAATCAAAGAAACTTAATCAATAAATTAGGTACTCAATCAACTAGGATCCAGTCGTAGTTAGTAAATAAGGACACATTATGCCCTAGTCCTCCTTCTATAGACTTATCCAATCATAGTTTAAATTCTTGCATTCAATCATGACATAATAAAAAATTATTGTCATGTAATTTTTAATCATAGTCAGTAAAATATTTATTTTAGGGAGATTTGCATATCTATAGCCACTTTTACTATTTTTTATAAAATTCTAAATTTTGTGAATAAATTTAGCATATTATATTTCATTATTAGATTTGTATATTCCAGCATTAAAATTTTAATAATTTAATGTAATCATTAAAAGTGGTATTTTAGTGTTAAGAGTGCTACTTGAGACTACATATCCTTAGTTTAGCCCTAGAACTATCCTAGAACCTATTATCATGCTTATTCAACATTCATGTAGGACATAGATGTCTCTAATTATCCCTAAAGCAATCCCAGACCCTCATTTGTTGATCTTGGTTCTTGATGCCTAGTATTCTACCACTCAGACACTAGAACCATAATAAGGACACTAGCGTCACATGGTGTTAGTGTCCTAATAATGGTGATAATGTCCTTTCCCTCTCTTTTTCACAAACATATATCTTTTCAAATCTAGAACCTTATAGGGTCTACCTAGACCACTTTTAGCAACTACACAAGCATCATAATAGTATATATGCATGAATTTTATCCCTCTAACCACTATATGGAAATTAGATGTAAAATAAACATTCAAACTCATATCAAGTTGTGTACAATTATAATTATCAATCCCTATTCTACCCTACTTTTACATACTACCATTTACACCACTCATAAGCCTAGATTACCTATATTTCTAGTATCAAGAACATTCAAGGCACTCAAGGCCACTATCATACTAGCTTCACTTGAAATTATACTATAAATTAGGTGGGGAGAACTAAATCAGGCTTGATCCCTCCTCATAGTATTAGTATGTAGGCAACCCTCATCACAGTGGGGTGTTGGGGATGTCCAACCTACCCCACCAACAAACACACTTTTTCATATTGTATAAACTAGATGCTCTAACATAGAGTATTAGTTTTTTCTCACAAATTTAGTCAAAATAGGCTATCTATAGGGTTTAAAAATTTGTTCCCATGGGAATAAACCTCAAAGAACCAAACATAAGGGCACCCAAAATCTTGAGATAGTCCTACATAGAGGACACTACCACCAATATAAGGACACTACTGCCACATTTCCAATAATGGTGCTACTATCCAATTAGGAAGTTACTATCTAGGAGGGGTTATGACACAAGGATCCTATTTGTGATACTCAAACCAACTTCTACCTTAATTTCTATCCTTTAGATCATCTAATTCAGTTATTTTTTAGCTAAGTTCTTACCTGCACTATGTATTATTATTTAGAAGGTCAAAGCTAATTAATTCTATAAAAAATCCATGGTTATATTTATTGCATATTATTAATTTGATTGATCATACTTAGATCTTTAACAAACATAGGATTTATCTTCACTAAGTCTTAAAAGGTTAAAACATTTGGTGAACCTGACTTACTCTAAACATTGCTCAAACCCTAACCCCAAATGTTCTTAGGGTTTGTATCATTTTTGTGTCTATGATCATATATTAGTTATAAAATATCATATTTGTTTAAATATTTTATTTTTTCAATCTTTCATAGATAAAATTTATTTAAATGTTCAAAATATACAATAATTTATTTTCCTGCTCCCCAAACTATAATGGTAGAATTCAACAACCAATTTGATGAAATTAATAGAATAAAATTGCAAGATGTTGTTTTAAAACATTAAGATATGTAAGATGACCTTATCAATGTTATTCATGAATAACTTCAAAAATCAAATAATGGTCAATCTTCTACTCCCCTAGCTAATAACATTGTTACACCTGCATTAGGGACAACTTAACTCACACAATAACTAAATATAAGTCAACAACATTCAATGACAACTACACCTATTATAGTTATTTCTTCCACTCTAGTTGTATAATCCCTTCTACTCGAGGTTCATACTCTATAGGATAAGGTGTTACATCTTGAGCAGGGAACCATTAGGCCATCACATGCCTTGGATTTTCATGTTCTCTTATATAGAAATTTATCACATCATATAGTGGCAACTCCTTTTCCATATATATTCATGACATCTAATCTTAAATTGTATGATGTTAAGGGTGACCCAAATCACCATCTCTAAGATTTTCATGTAGCATGTTTATACTAAGTGTCCAATGACTGGCTCCTCACTAAGTTATTTTCATGCATTTTAAAGGATTATGACTTATAATGGTTTTGATCTACCAAATAAATATATCACCAAATTCAATCCTTTAGGATACATGTTTTTATCACACTTATCCATAAAAATTAGTGATAATATCTCATATGCTCAAATTTCACAATTGAAACAAAAATAAAATGAACCTAATGTAAAATGCATCTTACAATATAAGACTATATTGGCCAAATTAACTATCCCCATGGTAGATAAATGCCTTCAATACAACTTAAAGTAGAGTCTTCTACTAGCATTACATGAAGCTATCTTATTTTAAAAAGTTTACAACCTTTATAGATTTATGCCATAAAGTAAAATAAAGAGAAGTCAAGCTTCTCTCAGTGGGCAAACTAAAATATACTAGTGGATTAGAATCAACCACTAATAGTTATAATAAGCCTCTATACAAGGTAAGGGACACTAAAAATAAGAGTGATCCAAAGACCATAGTTAATGCAACATTAGAACCATCTCTTCATATAGTTTTATCAAATCTTACATACAGAGTTTTAACGAACCTCTGGAGTCACCATCACATGTTTTACATTAGCTCTTAGAATATAATGTCATATCTCTCCATCACATCAAAGAGGTTGATATGATATAGCCTCTTCTAAATAATTATGATTCCAATGCATTTTGTGAATATCACTGTACACCAATCCATATAAAAAATAGATGCATCAACCTAAAACATAACATACAAGATTTGATTGAGGCTAAAATTACTAATGTGAGCACACCCAAAAAGGCACCCAAAGTAAAATAAATAGAAGTTAACGCATTGAAAATATTCTTAGATCTATTTCCAAAGCATATGATAAATGAAACAAGGAGAAATTTAGATATTCACTACACATATTAGGCACATCCACCACCAACATCATCTCACACTACTTCAGATGAGGTATACCCATTACACAATATCATTGGTTTGTACCACACCATAGCTTCAACTAGACCACTCATCACTTTATCAGAGGAGGAGATTATTTCTAATCATATATATTTATATGCACTCTTTGTACAATCCTACATAGATTATCATCCTATCTAGAATGTTATGGTTGATAATGGGTCAAGCATTAACATGTGCACTATCGCACTTCTACATCATTTAGGGTATTTAGAATAAGATATATCCCTTATAGACATAGTTACCATTGGTTTCAATGGTCATGTTCATATTTACATTGGGGATATTATACTTCCACTACATGTTCAAATAATACATGTGGCCAATAGATTCTTAGTGGTACTTAATGCAAGTATATTTGACATGTTATTGGGTAGGCCATGGATACATTAGCTATGATCCATACCATCCATAGTGCACAGGTGCCTAAAATATATATGTGAAAATTAGGTGGTCATAATTGACGTCTTCCATATGAGTATCCTTTACCTATCCCATAGGAAGTCACATCACAATTCCTAGTTACATCTTATTTACCAATTATAACACATTTACTAGTTACATATCAAACCATAATTTTCATTAGCAAACCATAAAGTTTAGTGTAACCACTAGTGCAGGCAAGGTCTATTCCCATAGTGTTGCCACATAGACATACACTCCCATAGATACCATTACTAGAGAGACCCTTATGTCAAAGATATGTTGTAGATTCTAGAGGACCTCCCTCTACTCACTTTATTTTGAGATGAGTTTTATTAAGTTCTCAAAGTTCTTAGCACAAGGTACATATGCCACCTATAATTTTTTCTGCTATATGGGTCATTAATACCCCTACAATTCACAAGATACCACAGTCAGTGTCACAAATTCCTAGCATCACTCCATAGGTAGGGCCAAATATAGATCACTTAGTATAGTAGGTTATGGGACCACAATTGTCCTTTCACACAACATGCATAATCACAATTCCTTTATTTTACACATGCCACATTTATAGTGAGTCTCCCATGAGACTCATTGATTAGTATTGTTTCTCCCTTATTGTACATACTTTCCTTCTCTCTTATTATTGTACATAGTTTCATTTTCATGTTGCTTGTACATTTCTTATATCTAGAAAATACAAAAACAATATAATATGTCAAAAGCACAAAAACATTCAAATATATTACTCAAAAACACAAAATTACAAATTGTGTGAATTGTTATGTTTATATTTATTATATTAGTTAGTTTTATCATACATACATGCTTCACTTATTCTTGTTTAGTGCTTGCATATTGTTATAGGACTCAGGGTCACTACACCAATCTAGATTCACTATTATATACCCACTAGGGGCATATACACTGATACATGAGGTCTTCACTTGACACATTCACCCACTTTGGGTCACCCTATAAACATTTTTTATTACCAATGTCTATCTTTCCATACTCTACATCACGGCTTTAGCATTTTTATATATTGATATTGATCATGCTACACTTAGATTTTTTGTTGGCTATGACTACTTTAGACTCAGCATATGTACATCTTAGCTCTTACATAGATTTGTATTACACGTTCATTCATACTTTCATTTCTATCTTTCCTAGTTTAAATTTGATTATATCTCTATAATTATTATATTCAAGGGTATTTGAATATGCCATTCCTCTTTGACTCTAAGCCACTTCTTTTCATAGTATGTAAGCTTTAGACATGTGTCCATATCCTTTTGTGTGCCTTCTTGATTATATATGTGGACATTTAAACATGTCCTTTTATGTGGCTCTAAGAAAACTTGCTTTTTAATTATGTATCTGGACATTTGAACATGTTCTTATATGTCTTACTTTCTCAAATTTAGTGACATGTGCATATGTCCCTTGTATTGTGGCCCCTTGACCTGCTTTATATACCTCATGTGTGTTGTATGTATGCTTTCTTGTATGAATCATGTCCATGACACTTGGTTCTTGCTTGTTACACACTCTACTTTTAGATGTCATGAGGGACCTCATGCATCTCCCCTTCCTCCTGGGGGTGTTGTGATGGACATCATACCCCATTCCCCTAGTTAGCTACCTATTTTTTATTCGGATTTACTATTACATAAATTATTATATCTATATTGACACCCTTGTGAATGATATACATGGCATACATATTACACTACAAACTAATGCTTATGTTATCATACATTATGATTTTATATATGCACATTATATTAGATTATTATGTAGTTATCATATATACTTTGAATAACACACATTTTACAGAGATTTTTATTTTGAGGACGCTTCTTGCACATGTTCAAAAAATCTCCTCAAAAGAGGGGGAATTAAAAGGGGTTTATCACATAGATCAAGCTCTTATATTACACTCATAGTATATTTTTAGCACACATGCTCATATTATAAAAATCAAACTTAGGTAAACACAATGGGCAAATAGTGACATAGAGATCAACACAATTGCATAAAAATCAAACCAAAAGAACACTAGCACCCAAATTAAGATGCAAGAAACATATTTATAATAATGGTGCTATTATACAAGACATGGTACTACTATCTAGTAGCCTCAATTTTACAAAAACCTAGTTTGGCTACAAAATTATAGTATGTACAATATAGGTTTACATAGGTTTAATTACAAATTTATCATTTTTGCTTAGATTCATAGAAGTTTACTCAGATTGGGGGAATTATGCATGGTATGACCATTACCATGTTTATTTTAGATACCCAAATATACATTAATACAACTCAGTCCAAAATACATATGCTCAAATATCAGATTTGGGGGCATGTGTGAGGCACATTATTTTTGTGTGCGCACTTACACACTAGTTGATTAGATGGAATGACAAATTCCATGCCATTATCTACATTATATAAATTTAACATCATATTCTATGTTACACACTAGTTCTAGGCTTACTCCATTTGTAGTGGTTGGCATCCCTGAGTGGCTCAGAGTTACCTAATATACCCGAGTGATCGTAGAGCTGACATACCTAGTTAAACATTTCCATTTACATCATGTAGTTTCAGTTTCATATACATTTACTACACATAGATGGGAAATGATGGATTCATATCCTAATTGAGTTATTTATCCACATACATGAGAGGGTTAGACACACCATTTGTCTAATCCAAGTTATTCATAGGTCATGATCCATAAATCAAGGGTGGGAAATGATGGAGTAAAAACCAAATTGAGTTCTTGAGCCACACACACATGAGGATTGAGTAAGCCATCAGCTTAGTCCAATCTATTTACTGATTAATCACTATATACATGTACACACATATGTTGTCACTAGGTTTATGCATTGGTCACGTACCTAGTGAGGTGTATTTGTTATTTTCCTCTTTCCTATCACTTTACTCAGTTTTATTCAGCATTTATTATTTTCACAATTTAGTCTTTTTCATTTGATATCTCTTAATTAAGGATTGATTTATGCATGTTTCATTTTAAGGACATGCATTGGAGCATTATTCACATACTCAAACCCATCTTCACAATATTCACATCTTAGGTAAGTCTAGTACACTTATTTTTCCTTTTTCCTAGTCATTTCACTTTGTTGCATTTATAGAATAAAGGGGGGGGAATGCAATCACTTAAAAGTTGTATTTGAGTGCTAAAAGTGTCACTTGAGACTACCTATCCCTAGATTACCCATATGCCTATTCTATACCCTATTATTACACTTATCAAGCCTTTGTGTAGGCCACATGCATCCCTAGTTAGCCTTAAAGTGGTCCTAGATGCTCATTGATTGATCTTGAACACTCTTTACTTAATTTTTTGTGACTCTATGGCCTCCCTAACTGGATGTGACTTTATGGCCTCCTATTTGAATATTAGAATGAGGATTTTTTGAAAAGGATTGGGTTTATGTTTATGGATTTCATCCACATTGATCCAATCACTAGTGAAGGGGTTTTGTCCTCTTTCACAAGAATTTATGTGTTGTTGGACCTATAAATCTAAATTCTTGACCATGTTTATCTCTACTCGATGGAAGGATCCTAGGAGTAATGGATTGATGTTGATAAAATTTTGTTTATATGTTACAAGTGTCAGATGATCAAACATATTCACATAAAGTATCTTGGGCACAGGGATTAGTAAAAGTTTATTTAGATTTAGATTTCTAAACCTAGTCCTTGGATGAAATATTTTAACTAAAGGATCTTTAAAATGCCCCATTAATACAAGCTAGTGGTAGAGGCCCCTTATACTATTCTTGGGCCCAATATTGAATTTACTCTCACTCTCAAAGACAAATTAGGAATGGGGTGGTCCCTCTCTCCAACCACTATGCTCAAAGAAATTTAGTTTATTTCTTTAAAGGCTTAGATTGTCAAATATTATGTTTTTGCTTAGTTGGGACCAGAGAGTGAGGAGGATTATCTTGAAGAGGTGTTAAGGCATCAATCAAAGGATTTTGTATGGGTTAGAGATTCACAAATTTCACCTTTATCAAGGTATTTTAGTGATGATGAGGAGATTAAATCAAATAATTTCCTTTCCTTATCTTAAAAGAATTGTCTAATAGCTTTTCCTAATTGTGGTTCCAATAGCAAAAGAGGGAGCAAATCTACAAAGGTCATCATAGAGGAAGAAGTTTCTAAAGGTAAACAATCAACCATCGAACACTTTATTATTTTTGATAAGTGGGGATTGAAATTCCCCTCTCACACACCATTAATCTCTTGTCCTATAATGTTAGGGGCTTGAATTCCCCTCACAAATGATGATTGGTGAGGTGTCAGTTTATGAAAAATGGGTTTAATTTATTTTTTTTCAAGAAACTAAGTTGAAAAATGAAGCATATGAGGCTCTTTTCAAGAAAGGTTATAATCACTATAAGGGTATTTTTGTGGAATTTGAGGGATCCTCAAGAGTGTTAAGCAAAAATTATACTGAGAGGTGGGGGGAGGGGGTAAATTAGTATATTATATATCTTTTTACTTAATTTGATTTCTTTTCTTTAGCCACTTAATCAAACATTCAAGATATGTAATAAAATTGAAACAATAATTTTCACCACACAAGAGAGAGAGAGAGAGAGAGACTATATTTTTACGTGAAAACCCAAAGTGGGAAAATCCACGGAGAACAAACTCAAGTATATGAATGAGCATCAACTAAAAATACAAAGTTCACAAGCACCAACTTGCAGGACCACCAACCCCTTTACCGAGCACCAACACAATAACTATTTGTGATCACCAACCCACAGAAGCACCAACCCTTTACAAATATTTATGAGCACTAACCCCTCTTATGTATAAAACACAAATATCTCTCAATGTCACTTACTCAACAAATGATAGAACTCTACAATATATCCTACTTTTATCTCTTCAAAAATAAATACAAACCATGCACTCTCTTGCATATTAAAAATAGCTTCTCAAGCCTTTATTTATAGCTTTCCAAAAGACCTTTGGCATTCACCTTTTGTGACTCTTCAATACTCATGGAAAATGGTGCCAAACTTGCATAACCCTTCATATCCTTGAATTTGAAAAGTCATATGGTGACCCTTCATAAGCAAAAGCATCCTTTCCTCTTTTACATTTATCTTGGTGAATTTTTGTATTCCTTAAAGTGTCCCTTCATGGAAAAATGCACCTTACCTCTTTTGTCTTCACATGGTGACTCTTGGAATTCCTCAAGATGCTTCTTCATGAGAAAATGCATCCCATTAATCTTTCATCTATTACCCTATGACTCTTTGACTTCTCCATGGGCCCTCTTTTGACTTATATGTAACCAAAAATATGTTCATTAATATTAAATAAATATTAACACATATTAGACAAGATATGAATATTAAAAACACCACTAAATGCAATGAGACCTTTATCACCAATAATGTTAGACCTTTGACATCAATGACAATATTTCCAACAATCTCCCCCTTTATCATTGATAGCAACCTCAAACTAAAATTGCCACATCCTGAAACCTACACATACTACCATCTAAAAAATATATAGTAACTCTCTCTTACTATAGCAAAATGTACCTATTCCCTATACCTATTTCTACACCTATACTTGTTATTCTCCCCCTTTGACATCAATGGAAAAGGGCCTACTTGGAGCTAACACTTATCTTCCCTTCAATTGATGTTTAACCTCAATGGTAGAAAGTAAAATAAATTACTCCCAACTTCTCTCGTAGATACTCGAATGTGTCTTTTGGTAGTACCTTTGTGAAATTATATGTAATCTGCTCTATAGTACTAATATTCCATCTTAACCTATTGATTTGCAACCTACTCTCTCAAGAAGTGATATTTAATGGGAATATGTTTTGTTCTTGAATGCATTACTAGATTCTTCAAAATATTAATATCACTTGTGTTGTCACAAAAAATATAAATAGGTTCATCATATTGTACCTTGATATCTTCCAAAATTTTATTCATCCAAAGCACTTGAGTATAACATAAAACTGCTACAATATATTCTACTTCAACTGTATAAAGTGATGCTAAATTCTGATTTTTGACTAGCCATGATACTAAGCTATCACCAAGAAAGAAATATCCTCCACTTGTACTCTTTCTATCATTCAAGCACCTTGCCTAATCTGAATCTATATAAGCAACCAAAGTGAAATCTCTACCTATGGGATATCATAATTTGTAATCTAATGTCCCCTTGATATATCTATATATTCTCTTCACCAACTAAACATGACTATCTTTTGGAGATGACTGATATCTTGTAGCCATACCTATTACATGCATGATGCTTGACCTCGATGCTGTCAAATATAAATGACTACCAATCATATATATATACAAGGATTGATTTGTAATAGGTGAATCTTCATCTTTGATCACCTTATTTCTTGTACACATTAGTTTTCCAACTAGTGCACAATCATTAAAACCAAATTTCTTCAACATTTCCTTGGCATAATTACTTTGAGATATGAAAATTCCTTTATCTAACTGAAATATTTACAATCCTAAAAAAAATGACAATACATCTCCAAATAAATACATCTCAAATTCTTTTTGCATATTATCATAAAATTCTTTTGTCATCTTTTCAATAATTCCTCCAAAAATGATGTCATCAATATATACCATAGCAATCAATTGATGCTCACCTTTTGTTTTGATGTAGAGATTACTATCAACAAATCCTCTCTTAAAACCTTGATCCTATAGGTACTTATCAAGTCTTTCATACCAAGCTCTAGGAGCTTATTTCAATCATATAATGCTTTATTCAATATGCATACATAGCTACTAATATTTGAGAGAATAAATCCCTCAAGCTACTTAATGTAGACCTCTTCTTCTAGATTCTCATTTAGAAAGGTAGATTTGACATCCATTTGAAACACTTTAAAATTTTTAAATACTACATATGCAAGAAACATTCCAATAGAATCTAACCTTGCCACTGGTGCAAAAGTTTTTTCAAAATCTGTTCCGTCAATCCAAGCATATCCTTTACATACTAATCTTGCTTTATTTCTAGTCACTTCTCCATTTTATTCAACTTATTTCTATAAACCCATTTTGTTTCTATTACATTATGATATTTTGGTCTTAGCACTAATTCCCAAGTGTCATTCTTTTTTATCTGATTTAATTATTCATCCATAGTCTTAATCTAATGCTTATCATGTCTAGCTTTTGAAAAAGTTCTAGGCTGAATTTTGGATAACAAAGAGAAATTAACTTGCTCAGATTCACTTACCATCATTCTTCTAGTGTAAACTTCTTCATTTATGTCCCTAATAATGTCACTTTTATTATGATTTATCTTAACATATTTGGATGGAGTGTTGGTGTCCTTTTTCTCCTTCTTCTCATCTTCATCTAATTCTTCAAAGTCTTCCTCTTCAATAATTTTAGGAATGTCTACTAGATCACTGATTCTTTGTGTTTCATCTTCTTCTATCCTGACATTTGCACTTTCAACAATTTTCTTAGTTCTTTTGTTATAACATTTATAATCTTTAATTTTACAAGAATAACCAAAAATATTTCTTCATCTGCTCTAGATTCAAACTTACCAAGTTTTTAATCAATTCTCTTTATGAAGCATCTACTGCCAAAAACTCTAAAATAATCAGTTGTTGTTAGTTTGTCTTTCCATAGCTTATAAGGATTCTTATCACTATTGAATCTCAATAATGATCTATTTTGAATATTCACTACTATATCAATTGCTTCTCTCCAATATTTATCTACTATGTTGAATTCATTAACTATTGTCCTCACCATCTCCTGAACTATTCTATTTTTTCATTCATCTTCTCCATTTTGTTGTGGAGTTCTAGCTACTAAATAATGTCCTTTTATTCCATGGTCTTCATAAAACTCAATAAATTGATCTAACATGAATTCTCCTCTTTGAACTAATCTTAGACACTTAATCTTCAAACTAGTTTCATTCTCAACTAATGCTTTGAATGTTTTGAAATGTCTGAAAGCTTCTGATTTTTTATTTCAAAATAGTACCCAAGTCATACATGAAAAATCATCAATAAGTAACATGAAATATTTATCACCTTGAGTACTTTGATTTTTCATAGGTCCACAAAGATCAGTGTGAATAAGCTCTAGCATCTAAGTGGTCAAGTACTCTTTTGTTTTGAACCACCTTCTAGCCTGCTTCCTATGCTGACAAGGTTCACAAAGCATGTTGGATGGATTTGTAATCTTTGGAATATTTTTGACTGCTTACTTTTTGCTAATGTTGGCAATATTATGAAAATTTATGTGCCCCATTCTCCTGTGCCATATCCAAATTTATTCAATCTGACTCAAATAACATTTTTGACCTTTGATGTCTGAAAGCATATATAAATTATTGCCTATTCTTTGAGTATCTGCAACCAACACATTTTAATTTGTTCTTCTAATTTAAAAAAATTTTGCATAAAAATTTAGTATGTGCCCCTGATCACACATTTGACTTACACTCAAAATATTATGCTTAAGACCTTCTACATACAAAACATTTTCATTTTTGATTCTCCCATTATCCAAAATTAATGTACCTTTTCCAGCAATTTTGGCAGTAGTATTATCTCCAAATTGCACTATGCCTCTATTGACCTTATTCAAGGTTATGAACTTGCTCTTATCTCTTGTCATGTGCCTCAAACATCCACTATCAATAAATTATTGCTTTTCTTCATTTCTTGCATGCAAAGTTGTCTTTACTAACATAGATTTTTTAGGTTATTTCTTTTGTCATGAACCTATCTAAACATTCTTTTTGATGAATGGAGCCTTAAAACTCTAGTCCTTGATTGAATCTAACATGCTTCTACAATGCCAAGCTATGTGTCCAAATTTGTTTCACTTGTAACATATTATGGCCTCTTCATTAAAGCTTGATAGAGGAGTAAAAGAGTTATGGCTTCTGCTTGACTCTGTATGAATTTCCTTCTCCTTGTTTCTGAAATTGTTAGCCTTTTTTGACATTCTATTTTCTTATGACCATATCCATTAAAATAAAAATAGTAACCATAAAAATAGGACCTATTTGTGTATCTCTAACCTAATTTCCTTTTATAGATCTATTCCCTCTAGCCTTCTTTGTTTGAGATGTCCCCTGTATTCTTAACTTCTTCCCTTTTTATTTCTTCTTTTGTAAGAGCTTTAGCATAGCTCTTTCCTTTTTTCTTATTTATGAAAGTAGTGACCTCCTCTTTCTCTTTTTAAAATCTAATACCTATCTTATCTAACATTGATATTTGATTTTCTAATATCTTATTCAACATATTATTGCTATTCTCAAATTTTGAATCATTGGCTATTCTATCATTGATTATTTTATTTATTTTCTCAAGATCTGCTTTTAAAGAAGTAATTTCAATAACATACCTTTCACATTCTTTACTACTATTTTCAACTATGCCATTAGATCTTCTTCATTCTTCTTGGCTTCTTCGAAGTGTGCTTATAGATATTATATTATTTTCTTTGACTCCTTTTCATTTTTTTTGATCTAGAGATTTAATCTTTGATTTTTTTTTTCAAGAGTTTTTAACTCTTCTAAGGCACAAATGAGTTCTCCTTCAAAATTCACTTCAACTTCATCATGTTCTTCTTCTTGATCATATGTACTTTTGATTTTGGAGATATCTTCATGAATGGCCATGAATAGAATCTCTTCTTCTTATGAATTACTAACTCCACTATCTTCGGTTGAGCTAGGATCTTTAGAATACAAACTCTTCTTCTAGAATCTCTTCTTGAATTTACTTTTGAAATTCTTCTTGTATGTAGACTTTCCTTTATCATTGTCATTCTTACCATTATTTGGGAATTTATCTACAAAATGTCCAATCTTTCCATAATTAAAACATTTAAAAGGTAATTTTCCTTGATATTTATCCATACCATTTTTCGGCTTGCAAATGAAAAGAGTTTCGTTGTCATCTTCATCATCACTAGAACTATCACTTGATTCGTGAATCTTAGCCTTCTTTTTCTTTGATGTCTTGAAAGTAACTGCTCTTTTTAAGGCTTTATTTTATTCATTCCACATCTCATATGTCATAAGAATACAATGAAGCTCATCCATCTTTAGCTTGGCTAAATTCTTCATCTCTTCAATTACTAAAACTTTTTCATCATATATCAATGGTAGAGATCTCAAAACTTTTTGAACCATAGTTGATTCTTCTAACTTTTGTCCAAGACCTTGAATCTGATTAACTATTTGATCAACTTGAAAAGGATAACTTGATATATTGTATTCTTCTTCCATCTTCAAATTCTCAAACTATCTTCTAAAAGTTTGAAGCTTAGTTTATTGAACCTTTCCATCACCTTTGTAAATATTCTCAATTTTTACCCAAGTTTCATGAACAAGATTTACATGGCATAAATTTAACAAATTTTGATTCACATAAACCACATAAAATAGCATTTAAAGCTTTAGCATTAATTTCAATTGCCTTCTTTTCTACCAAAGTAGTTACAAGTGTCTGTGACTCTTCATATTCCTCCACCACTACTTGCCATATGTCAAATCCAAGGGCCATAAAATAAGTCTTCATCCTTATGCTCTAAAAAACATAATTTGTCCCATCAAACAAAGGTACCTTATTTGTATAAAATCTTTCATGTGATCCATCCTTCATGTTTTCCTGATCTACCTTCAAGCTGTAAAACTTTTTCAAAAGGAACCTACTCTGATACCAATTCTTAAGCATGAAATATACTGAGAGGGGGGTGAACCAGTATATTATATATCTTTTTACTTAATCTAATTTTTTTTCTTTATCTACTTAATCACATGTTCAAGATATACAATAAAACTAAAACAATAATTTGCACCACACAAGAGAGAGAGAGAGAGAGAGAGAGAGAGAGAGATACTAAATTTTTACGTGGAAACCCAAAGTGGGAAAAACCATGAAGAACAATCTCAAGTATATGAATGAGCACCAACTCAAAATACAAATTTTGAAAGCACTAACTTGTAAGAGCACTGACCCCTTTGCCGAGTACTACCACAATAACTATTTGTGAGCACCAACACCTTGAAAATATTTGTGAGCACCAACCCATAGGAGCACCAACCCCTTGCAAAGATTTGTGAGTGCTAACCCATAGGAACACCAATCCCTCTTGTGTATAAAACACAACTATCTCTCAATTTTGCTTACTCAACAAATGATAGAACTCTATAATATCTCTTGATTTTCTCTCTTTGAAAACAAATACAAACCATGCACTCTTTTACATATTAAAAATGGTTTATCAAGCCTTTATTTATAGCTTTTCAAAATACCTTTGGCATTCACCCTTTGTGACTCTTCAATCCTTATAAAAAATAGTGCCAAACTTGCATGACCCTTCATATCCTTACAATGAAAAAGTCATATGGTGACCCTTCATAAGCAAAATCATCCTTTCCTCTTTTGTCTTTATCTTAGTGACTTTTTGTATTCCTTAAAGTTTTCCTTCATGAAAAAATGCACCATACCTCTTTTGTCTTCACATGGTGACTCTTGGAATTTCTCAAGATGACTCTTCATGAGAAAATGTGTCATATTCCTCTTTTGTCTTTTATCCCGTGACTCTTTGACTTCTCCATGGGCCCTCTTTTGATATATATGCAACCATAAATATATTCATTAATATTAACACACATTATCCAAGATATGAATATTAAAAACACCATTAATTGCAATGGGGCCTCTATCACTAATAATGTTAGACCTTTAACATCAATGACAATATTTCCAATAGAGAGGTATTATTGTTCTTTGGTCTCCTTACAAGGTGAGGGTATAGTTTTGTATTTTTGGAGATTATTAGATCTTATGAAAAGTTTGTAAATTTTCCTCTAATATTTCCTTATTCTTGTTTAATATTTATGGGCCTAATTCGACCATCTACAAAGCCCAATATTGGTCCAAAATTTTGGACCAACTCTCTTTTATTAAAAGGGAAAAGTGTATCATTGGAGGGGAATTTAATGTTATTTTGGATGGAACTGAGAAAAGAGGAGGTGATGGGAGATGTTCCCAATCTCAAAAAGACTTCTCTAGTTTTGTTTCCATTGTAGGCTTAGTGGACCTACCACCAAAATTTGGTATGTTCTCTTGGACTAATTGGAGTGAAGGTTTATATAACATTATAGAAATATTGGATTAGTTTCTTATCTCTCCAAGTTGTTTGGCCATTAATTGGATCCTGGAAAGCAATATTCTTCCTATATGAGGCTTAGACCATGATCTGATTGAGTTAAAGATTATGGAGGATGGTGATCCTCCTCTATTCCCCTTAAAATTTGAATTGATATAGCTAAGGGAACCTTTTATCCATGCTCTAATTAAATATTGGTGGGACATTGCCCCATCTGTGAAAGGTTCAAAGATGTTTTTGTTAAGCAAAAAGTTGATTTTCATTGAATCTTATCTTAGAGATTGGAATCATACCTTTTTTAAAAACTTTTTTAAAGAAATCAATAGGGTGGAAGATGAGGTATGTTGTATTAATCAAATAGTGTTGACTTTGGAGATGGATTCAAAGCTCTATCATCAATAAAAATCCTTACTAACATAGCTTTCATAACTCCACTTGAGAGGGGAGGTCCACTTGAGAGAGGAGGTTTACTAGAAGCATAATTTGAGAGAGATGTGGCTCAAGGAAGGGGATAAGAATACAAACAAATTCCATAGTTCCACTCAATTGTAGATTGTATTTTATGATTATGTAGAACCTAATTATTGTATACTTAGTAAACTCAGACCTTAGGTTTTCCTATTAGTTATACACATGTCTTGTACACTTGGAAAATTCAAATTTTGGTTGTTCATATTAGCCACCAGTATAAGTTTTATAACATCTCTTGAAATTTAATGTCATATCTCTCCCTCCCATAAAAGAGGTTGATATTACTAGACCTCTTCTAAATAACTATGATTCTAATGCATTATATGACTATCATAGGCACCAAGCCATACTATAAATAGATGCTTCAGTTTGAGACATAAGATACATGATTTGATAGAGGCCAATATCATTGATATGGGCACACCTATAGAGGCACCTAAAGTTTAACCAATGGAAGCTAAGCCATTGAAAATATTTTTGGATCCATTTATAAAACATATAGTTAATGAGGTAGGAAGCACTTTAGGTGTTCACTATACCTATCAAACACATTCACCACTAGCATCCTATCACACTACTATAGAGGATGCACACCCCTTACATAATATCATTAGTGTGTATCACACTATAGTGCCAGTTAGACCACTCATCATTTTCTTAAAGTAGGATATTATCAATGATTATTTAGATTTATATGCACTCTTTGTATGATCCTACATTGATCATAATCCTATTTAGAATGTTATAGTTGATAATGGGTCAAGTATTAACATGTGAAATATTAAATTTATATAGCATTTAGGTTATTCAAAGTATGACGTTTCTCTAACTAACATATTTATTCATGGTTTTAGTGGCCATGTTCAGATCTCCATTACAGAGATTGTACTTTCTTTATAGGTTAGACTAGTACATGTGGCCACTAGATTCTTAGTAGCACCTAATGCAAGCATATTTGACATGTTATTGGGTAGTCCATGGATACATTAGATTCAATCCATTCCATCTACCATGCATAAATTCCTAAAGTATATACATGTTAATTAGGTGGTTATAGTTGAGGGTATTTCTTATGAATATCCTTTACCTATCCCATAGGCAGTTACAATGTAGCTACCAATTATAGTTTTGAGCATAGTTTTCATCAGTAAACTATATATTTTAGTTGAGACATTAGTGCAGGTAAGGTATACTCCTACATTTATACCACATATGCATACTCTCCCATGGAGACCCTTATTGGAGAGACCCCTATATCAGATATATGTTGAAATTCTAGAGAGCCTCTCTCTACTCCTTTCATTATGAGATTAGAGTCATTGAGTTCCCAGGGTTCTCAAAACATGGCACCCATTATAGATAAAACATCTTTTACTAGATGGTCCTTAAAAACCCTAAAGTTCATAGGGCTCCCCTATCAACTTTACATATTCCTAGGACAACTCCATAAGTAGTGTTAGCTATACATCACTCAGTATATTATATTCTTGGATTTTAGTTACCTTTCACATAGCACACATGATTATTATTTTTTAATTGACATAAGACACCTTGATAGTGAATCTCTTGTGAGACTCATCAGTTGGTATATTCTTCCCTAATTGTACATAGTTTCCTTATTTATCGCTCCTTATAGATAGTTTCATTTTCATGTTACTTGCACATAGATTATATCAGTAAAATAAAAAAATAATATAATATGTTAGAAACATAAAAAAATTCAAATATTTACTCAAAAAATATAAATTATAAATTGTATGCATCTCCATGTTTACACTTTTAGACTTGTTACGTACTACATATGCTAGATAACTTACTATAGTCAGTTTTATCATACATACATGCTTCACTTGTTCTTTTCAAGAGTTTGCAAATGTTTATAGGATCGAGGTCTACCACGTAGATCCATATTTTATACTATCTACTTATTGGTGGTAAATACATATGTTCCTAATTAGAAACATTCACCCATTTGGGAGCATCTTATACATAGTTATAATTTCCAGATTATATCATTCTACACTATACTAATTTTTTTCCAAATAATACTATTTTAGACTCAATTTATGTATATCCTTTCTCTTATATATATTTATACCACATGTTCATGCATACTTTCATTTCTATATTTCCTAGTTTAGACTTGATTGCGTCTTTATGCTTTTACATCTATTCAAGGGCATTTAAGTATGTCATTTGTCTATGGTTGTACACCATTTCCTTTCATTATATGTATGCTTTGGACATGTGCTAATGTCCTTTTGTGTGCTTTCTTGATTGTGTATACAGACATTTGAATAAGTCTTTCCATATGGGTTTATGCCAACCTACTTGTTTTTTGGGTATGTGGACATTTAAACATGTCTTTTTTCTTGCTTTCTTAGATTTAGTGAAATGTGCCCATGTCCCTTGTATTGCATCCCCTTGGCCTACTTTTTATGCCTCATTTTTTTATATGCATGATTTCATGTATGCATCATGGCCATGACACTTGTCTCTTTCTTGTTGCACACTCCAGTTTTAGATGCCATGAGGGACGTCATGCATCTCCCCTTCCTCTTTGGGTCCTTGATTTACATCATGTCACATCCCCTAGGTAGTTAGTTTATTTCTTAGATTCATTATTCATACACACACACACACACACACACACACACACACACACACACAATGCTATCAATATATTTATAAGTTTGTAATGTATGATGTATGTTAGATTTAGCATTCAAAAGGCTATCAATATATATATATATATATATATATAGCCTTGTCAATGCTAAATCTAACATACATCATACGTTATAAACTTATGCTTAGATTATATTACATTTTGATGTCATGTATGCACATTATATTGATTTATTACATAGATATCATTTGTGTTCCACTAACACACATCTTGTAGAGATTTTTATTTTTGAAGATAGTTCTTACATAGGTTCAACAACTCCCCTTAAAATATGGGGCATTCATAGAGGTTTTTCATAGAAATAAAATTATTTGAATACACTCAAAGCAAAAAATTTAACACAGGCACAAAATATAGTATTAGGAAAACATAGTGGGAAACAGTCACACAAAGACTAGTTTTTGTTTCACTAAAAATATCATAGTTGGACACTAGCACCCAAAGTGGGACACTAGTGCCACCAATGTTATTATCTAAATATGGCACTGCTATCTAGTAGCCTCAATTTTAATAAATTATAGATTGTCTAGAAAAATATAATAGGTACAGTCTAGGTTTGCATAGGTTTAATTACAGATTACTAGTTTTTACTCAATTTAGAAGATTCATACTAGTTTACTCAGATTAGGGGCATCATGCATAGCATGTTCATTCCCATTTTATTTTTAGATACATATTATTATAACTCAATCTAGAATTTATATGCACATATATTAGATTTAGGGGCATGTGCATGGCACATTATTTCTATATGCTAAAATTTGTGCTACTTGATTAGATGGAATGTTAAAATTCATGTCATTCTCTATGTTCTTAATCCAGACACCATTCACACCAACATAATATAGATTTGATGCCTTACTCCATTTATAATGGTTGGAATTATTGAATGGCCCAGAGTTATCTTACATTCCTAAATGGCCTAGAGTAATTTTAGATTTTAAATTTTTTTAGGGGTACAACACCATCTTATACAATTTTAGTTACATCACACAATTTCAATTCTACATGTATTTACTACACAAGGGTAGGCAATGATGGAGTCATAATCTACTTGAGTTCTTGAGCCACATACACAGGAGGGTTGGATAAACCATTACTCCAATCCAACCTATTCACAGGTCATGATCCACAAGTGGGCAATGATGGAGTCAAAATCAAATTGAGTTATTCAACCACCCATGCATGGGGATTGAGCAAGCCATCATCTCATTCCAATTAATCCAATAATTGATTACTATCTAAATGAACACATAGAATGTCACCAAATTTATGTACCAGTTCACATACCTAATGAGGTGTATTAACTCCTTTCATCTCACTTATCTCTTTATTCAATTTTGTCTTTGCTTTTGATATCTCTTAAGTAAGGACTAATCTATGCATGTTTCATTTTTATGACACGTAATGGAACATGCTTCACATCCTCATATCCAAATTCATAGAATTAGCCTCACAGGTAAGTCTAGGTATACTTATTTTTCCTTTATCCTAGTTATTTCACTTTGTTATAGTTCTAGAATAAAAGGGGGGACAAATGTAATCATCTGAAAATGGCACTTGAGTGTTAAGAGTGTTAATTAAGACCACCCATTCCTAGCTTAGCCCAAAACCTATCTTATGGTCTATTCAGACATTTATTCAACTTTCGTGTAGGCCAAATGTATCCCTAAACATCCCTAAAATAGTCATAATCCCTCACTTTATCATATTGGCCCCTAGTGCTTTAGGTTCTACCACCTTGACACTAGCCCCATAATTTGGATAGTAGCACCCCATGGCTCTAGTGTCCTAGTTTTGGTGATATTGTCCTTTTCCCTACTTTTATCACCAATGGATATATTTTCAAATCAACAACCACCTAGGGTTAGCCTAGACCTATTGTAAGACCTGTAAAATCACTAGATTAGTATATATACATGAGTTTTATCCCTTTATTCACTAGATGGAAATTAGATGTAAATACAAATAAACAAGCTCAGAACAAGTTGTGCATAATCATGATTATTAATCCCTATTTTGTCCTAATTTTGTAGATAATCATTTGCAGTCCTACCAAGCTTAGAATACACAAATTTATAGCCTTAAACCTCACTCAAGGTACTTAAACTAGCATTCATACTAGCTTCACTTACACTTTCAATAGTTCTTAGCTGAGGAGAACTACATCAAGCTTAATCCTTGCTCAGAGTATTGATATGTAAACAACACTCATCATAACAGGGTGTTGAGGATGTCTAGCCTACCCCACTAACATCATACTTTACTCCTTGTGCCAATTGGATTACTTAACAACATGGAAGTTTAGGGCTTACATGAAAAATCAATTAAAACATGTCATTGACAAGGAATCAAGACTTTTGTGTATAGAGACAGCCTTGGTAGACTCTAATATAGGTGCACCCAGAATCTCAAAGTAGTTATGTACATAGAACACTAGCACCAAAAGGAGGACACTAGTACTATTAGCACTATTGTCTAGTTATGGAACTACTATTTTGTAAGGGTTATAACACTTGGGTCCTATTTGTGACACTCAAATCAACTCTTGTCATGGTTTATAGCCTCTAAATCCTCCCTCTTATTTAGTTTCCAACTAATTACTTGTTTGCATCATTTATTGTTATTTTTAGAAAGGTTAGATTAGATCAGTTATATTATGAATTAGTGGCTATATTTATTGCATATTTTATACCCTAATTTATTGTACTCAACCCCTTTAATGACCTAGGTCTTAAACTCCATAAACCATAAAAATGATAAACCACTTAGTATATATTTTAAGTAACTTTTATATACTAGTGGTGTTTATGTAGTGCATCACATTATGTGAATTTGATATATTTTTCTATATTTAGTTTTAGATTTTTAAACACATTTCAGTTCAATGTACATTAACTCATATTTCACCTATATTGGTTCACAAGAACCCATATGTCATGAGCAGTATCTTTTGATTTTTTTTAATTATTAAGCATTTTGAGACATTATTGATTTTTTTAATGGCATGTAGGACACAATTTATCTCTTGATCATGCTTTAGTTGAACTTTTAAAGCTCAGGGATTTATGAATTTTGATATGATTTATATCCTAACTTTATTTGTATGCAATGTCTTTCCACCCACATTTTTTTTGTGAAATGGAGCTATATTAATCTATAAAAATGTTAAAAAATATTCATGATAAAATGCGAATAGTATGAAAGCATACCCTATATCCAACACATTAGGGCTTAAAAAGTCCTAAGAAAGTAGAGATAAACTTAAGTTAACTAAAACATTATAAAAATAATAAATTAAGAGTTAGTTGAAAATAGGTCAGTAGTATGTGTAAGATATTGGTCATCTAAATTTTTTTAATGAACATCCATTAAGTTATAACCCTCAGTTAAAGGATTACAACCAGTGTTTGTAGTTCTCACTACCTTTGTATTTTATTTATTTAATGTTTGAGTTCCATCTGGACTAGTTATAGGAAATTAAATGGCCAAATCTAAGCATATAAAATTCTTAGGGTGATGAGGAGGAACCTAATTACCACATTGGGCTAGAGGAGGATAGTAGGTTTGAGGTAGAAACTAGATAAAATAGTTGTGAGAGAGAGAATCATTCCCTCACCACCACATAGTCAAATATTTTAGAGGAAAAGAGGGAGGCATCTAACAAATAATGCAAAGAAACATTTCTCTAATGTTTTAACAAAGTTTAGATATGAGCCACCTCTAGAGCCATATTGTTTGCTTGACTTGAATCTACATAAACACATTTTAAATCACCATAACCTTCTTATGTGTAGATAACTGAGTATCTTTTGTAGAGATAAGAAAATATATATGAATTTATTTATTTTTTAGAAACTTGAAAAATGCATAATTTTATATGTTGAAGTGCCTTGAACCCCTACCCAAATTTGAGGCTAGTTGACTTAGCACATTTATTAATTTACTAGCTAAACTTTTTAACTCACCTCTCTTTTAACTTATTTTTATCCAAACCTTCGACTACCGATGGTTAGCCTAACCATAAATGGTTAGTGTGACCATCAATGATCACGTCTCCAAGCCTGATTTAAGCTTTAAATCATTACCAATTGTATTAGATAAGCATGGCACATTTAGCAACTTTTATTTTAAGATGCAAACTAGATTTAGAACATCGTAAATGGAAAATTTATCCTCCATCACAATTAGTAACTTCCTCATGCACATTTATTAAATTCACCCTATAAAAAGAGAGAAGTAGGAAGTGAAAAGGATTCAAAAATCTATCCATTTGTGTCTAATCTATCTTGCATACAAGTATCTAGTGTCCCTTCAGCAAACAAGCAACATCAATGGAGACCTGACCCTTTATCAGAATCACTTTCAAAGACAAAAGTATGATCATTCTGGCCAAATTTAGTTAGCCTTCCACCATCAAGTTATAGGTATCTCATGTTTATTTTCTTTGATCTATTTCATTTCTAACCTCCCTGCCCTATCCATACCTATTTTTATCTTATTTTCCATCCCCTAGATCTGTAATAGACCTCTATTGCCCAATTACCTAATCTATAATCCTTTTCCTGATCATTTCCAAAATCACATAGGTAACCACTAATGGGTATCTTAACCATCGATGGTCACCTCAACCATCGATAGTCACCTAACCACTAACAGTTAGCCCAATCATTGATGATTCACCCAACTATTGATGGTCACTATGGCAGAAAATAATAGCAAGTTATTTTCACCTCCTTGACCCCAACCAAACCCAATTTTCTATGATCCTACCTATTCATAAAGACTTTTATAAATTTTTGAACCTAAATCCAACTATCTTATCATGAGTATTAACCCACTTTTGCTATATTTATTCATTTTGTTTAACAAGCAATTTACTTTCATCTCATCTTACATGCGTTTACTTTCTAGAAATTAAATTCAAGTATTCTTTATTTTCATTTATATTAACTTAATTGTTATAAAAAATGGATTGACAACCTCCTAGAAAGCATATGCTTCTTGCATCTAGCTCACGCTAGGTAGTCCACTCAACCATCCATCTAACAACCCCTTTTTTCTAGTGTCTTTTTTATTTGTAGGTTGTTCCTTCTGAGCCAAAGAGGAGTTCTCACCATCATCTAGATCATGTGTGCACTTTATCATGTATTCTTCTACACACCCTATTACTAGTTTCATTACTTGCTTCAAAATTAATAAATGAGTGGAAATTAATCTAAAACATTTTAGTACACCCGGTGGGACCTAGCATCTCTTTTTCTTCCTTTATTGTATGCTCATCAAATGAAATCTGAAATTTATTTTGGGCTTAAAATAAACCTTGTGCATACATTGATTGCTTGTTTATTTTAGTTCATCTAGTAACTTAAAAGCAAAGTAATTAATCATAGCTTTCACTCTTGTTATCACACACTTATCCAAACCATGTAATCAATCAACACATCAAAACATACTTGAGATAAGGCCTAATTAGGATTTCATCACCTAGCGGTAAACCTTACTATTTCCTAGAAATTCCACTTAGAGGTCATTACCAAGGGGAGAAATGACTTAGATCTCTGGTTGAGTATAAACTCTAAGATTTAGTATATTTTTCTAGGCACCTGACACCCTTATCGTTGTGGTGTGTGAAGTGAGGGGGTAGGCCCTAATACTAAGCCACATACTGAATATCAATATAAATTTTCTCTCTTGAGCACCTAAACATACCCTAAAACCAACCTTAGATTTCCTCATTAGTACCTAATCTAAAAACCAAATTTTCTCTTCACACTTTCTAAGGCATAAACCAAAAGCAATTTAAAAACAACCCTAGGTTGTTAAACACACTTTAGTGTATGTTTGATTTCCTTGAGTTTTTTTCTTTTTCTTGCTCTTTATTTGAGGTGTGAGTTTTGTCATTTTATCTCCTATTTCCTCTCATGGTCTTTACTATATAGTAGTTAAGGAATCAATACAACTAACAACCACCTTCTTCTTCTTCCTCTATAGAATACACCTTTAATGTTGAGGTTTCCCCTCATTTTTCTCCCCCTCCTACTAGGTCTCTGATTTTTACTGAAGGTGATCTATATTTTGCCACATTCCTTGATAAAAAAACCCATGGCTCTTCAACATTACCTAAACACCTTATCTAACCATACCCCATTTGATTTGGTTCATCCTACAGACCTTCCCTAGGGTATGCCTTCCCATCTTCTAGTGGGTATCACCTCAACCCAACCTATGCTCACCCAATCTCTTCTTCTTCTAATATCCCACCTAGTACCACTCCTCCAACTCCATGCAACATCCCAACCAGTACCCAAACACCTACTACCCCAACCAATACCTCCAACATTAGATCAACTTTACTTCTTGTCACCTATACTCCTTCTACGATGGGGGTATCTTCTACCCCTATTTCTACCATTCCCCTTAGTTTAACCAACCCACTATTCTCTACCCCACTTTAGAGTTTGTTACTTTCGATACCTCAAAAACTTCCACCTATTAGCACTAAAGTCACCACCCACCAACAACCAACTAGCACTTTTATACCTCTAACCCAATCTACATCCATACCACATCCACCAAGTCAAACATACCTCTAACACAACCCATATCAACTCCCCAACAAGTACCCATGACATCTTACCAATATGTTCCTAACCCACAAAGATACATAGCACCTTCCACCCAACCATTTGTGCCAATCAACCCTTATGGGGCATTATCCCAACCTCATATGATCACTTACTAATATATGGTTCCTTCAACACCCTCTATCACTTATCCATACATTGCTACCACCCAAGCTCAACAAGGCTTACCACCTAATTATGTATCTTCCCAACATAAAATAGATTTGGTCCAAATGTTAATGGACAAAATGACCAACCTAGAGCCATCCATCTCTAGGTCTCATAACCTTTTATCCTATGATCAAATCTATAATGAACCCATCCATACCTCTATTCCTATCCATGTTTATCCTCCTCAATGGGAATTACCCAAGTTTTCCAAATTCCAAGGTAAGGAGGACCCTCAACAACATTTGAGAGCATTTCTTCATTCTTTTTATTTAATCACACATGATGATGATCTCCTTCTTCATACCTTCCCCATGTCTTTATCAGGACCATCCATTAATTGGTACAATGCTCTTACCAATCACTTTATCTTTTCATTCTCCCAACTAGCTCAAATCTTTTTACAACACTTCTCAATAAATATATCTAAAAAGGTTTCTATTATCGACTTCTATTCTATTAGGCAATTTGATGATGAATCAATTTCTGATTTCATAGCCAAATGGAGGGGTCTTATCAACCAAATTTATTTCTCCTTACCCCAACCTAAGTTTATTGAGATCTTCTCTCAAGGTTGTGCCAAACATATTTCCCCCGCTCTTCAAGTTCAAACTTTCAAAACTTTTGATGAGGAATTCACCATGGCATGTGAACTTTAAAACTAAGCCATTGATGAAGGGAAATTAAAACCATGGAAATATAATTCTAGCTTTAAATCCAATGAACCTCCCTCCACCAAAACCACTAACCAATCCAGCCATCCCAATACTAAATCAAAAGCATCCATAAACTCAGTGGTCCTCAAAATTGCTCTATCATCAACTATCAATAAACCCCATCAAGCCTTCCTACCAAATAAACCAAAACCAAAATTGAGCTCCTCCAAAACAATATACTCCCATAAGGGAGTATTATGCTTCAATTTTGGATAAATTACTCAAATCTAACCTCATCCAACTTTCATCTATCAAACCACCCCAGTAATTTGAATCTTCTCACCCTGTGCCTAGTTGGTACAATGAGACTGACCAGTGTGTCTTTCATCGAGTTATTGGACACGACATAAATAGATACCTTCAAATTTTTGGTCTAAATCTTAATTCGCAATGGAGAAATCACATTTGATAATCTTAATGCACCTCTTAATCAGTCCCTTGACGTCTTATGCAAACCTTTTCCCAATCATGTTCCTTCTACCCATCACCACGACAATAAACTAGAATCATCTCACTCTCATGATGCACATACAATCAACATTATTATTATTGAGCCCATTATTGATGAGACCACTACCTCAACCACTTCTTCCACCATTTCACTCATGAAAGTAGTTAACTCACCTTCCATTACTTTTGATACTCAAATGAAGGAATAAACCATCCCTCTCTCTTCACCTAATGAGAACTTAGCTTTATCTACCTCTCTTTTGATGGAAAAACCAAAGGAGACAACCTTTGCTTTAGTCATTTCTTCTTCTACTCCACCCATTGAAGTGGTAGAAGTACCTTTTATTCCTTTAGAGACTTAAACAAAGGAAGCAACCATGTCCATTCCTTCACTTGAGGACACTATAACTACCACCCCTATCATAAAACCATCCATTCCCTCTATGGAAACCATCCCACAAGAGAAGGTTACCTCATCCACCCAACCACCAATTTTGGAACCTCTCATCAAGAACAAGGATGGAAGAACCATTCCATCTTCTCCACCTAGGGGATTAATCTTTGAAACTAATGACCAAGGAATCAAACCCATCTACAAGCCCTTTTCTAGACTAGTCCAAAGTATAAAGTTCACTTCTCTTCCCAACTTTTATAGAGCCACTTCTTGGCATTGTCTAGGGATCCCTTACCAAAACAAATTTGAATCCTCAACCTCACTCGAATCCACCCTTAAACCCATTACTACATCTCCATTGAAAACCTCTTCCTCCAAAACCATAGTTGAACCATCCCAAGTACCTCCATCTAACATTTTCAAATCTCCTTATCCCTCTCTCACCAAACCTATCAAGAATCTATGAATTCTCCCCACACCTAGTCGAACTCACTTGTCTTTGAAGTTGGACTTAACTCCATCTAGTCCACCAAATAAATCCACAACCAAACCAATTAAGAAGGTAGAGTTCTCAAACCTCAACCTCAAACTAGACCCATACCACCTTCATCCCACTTACCTTATATTTTAGGACCCCATCCTTCTACCATCCCAATTACCTATTCTTCCTCTAGTAAGCCATCCCCTTTTTCTTTACCTAAACCTACACCCACCAAATCATCTAGTTCTTGTTCATTCTTAACTAACATATCCACCTCTACTTTCCCACCTATATCCAACACATCATCATCTAAATCTTCAAATTTCAAATCATTTACCCCAAAATCAACCATAAATAAGTAATCCCGACCACCAACTAAAATCATTCCACCACCTATAACTTCTAGGGTAAAAAATGCTTCTAAAAAGGCTCCCATCCCTAAAACTATAAACCCATCACCTCAAACACCTTTGAATGAATATTATTTAACCATCCTAAAAATCATGTTACAAACTTCTTCCATTAACTTACCACCTATCAAACCATTCTACCCCTCCAATACCAAACCCTCTTGGTTCATTGATAACTTGATGTGTGCATACCATAAGGCACTAGGATATGACACGAAGAACTACAAAGCTCTTCAAGCACTTATTCATAGCCTATATAATGAAGATGATCTATTATCATATGAACCTCTTTTACCTTCATTACCAATCCAACCATCAACTCACCCTATCAAACATTTACTTACTCCCCTACTCTCACCCAAGAATGAGGAGGAACCAAAGCAACCACCAAACCCAGCAAATCCCCACATCCACAATATTCATATGGTTACCTAATCTCAGGCCCAATAAAAGGACAAGGGGAAAGATAAAGTATCCATTCCTTAGACATATATTTCAACCCCTTAGCTTTCTAACCAAACCCAAACACCTACACCCTCACCTATCCCACCACAAAAGCCCAAAGTATCAAGTTTGGGAGCCTCTCTTTCTAACCCTTCTAATTCCATCTAGCATTTCATGTTGAAACAACTTGACCAGACATTGATGAAGATGAGACTTTATGAAATAATCAAAACCTCACTCTACCATCATTAGGAACTAATAGAGGCTCTATAATCTATAGAGGTCCAACTAAATGACCCTCAACCTCTTGCACCCTTTATGGGAGCCCTCTAACTTTCTACCTTCACTACCTTTCAAGATTTCAAAATACCTCATGTTCATCTTGAGGATTTTGATCCCCCTCTTTATTACCACATACCTCAATCACACCCATGTCAAAATGGTAATTATTGATGGGGGAGCTATCATCAACATTATCTCCTCCCATGTTTATGACCAATTGTAGCTGCCCAAGAGCATCATGTTAGAAAGCATAGCCATTCTTCACTCCTTCAATGATACCATGGCCACTACTTTGGAAATAGGTATCCTCCATATCCACATGGGACCTCATACCATTCCCAAAATATTTCATGTTATAGAGGGTGAATTCCAAAATAATGTGTTACTTAGAGGCCCTTGGATCCATACCATGAGTTATGTCCCTTCTACCTTACATCGATGTGTCAAATTTGAACATGAAAGTTAATTTTTTACCATCAAAGTTGACCCTAGTCCTTTTACCTCTTTCCATATGACATATCAACCTAATGATGTTCTTATTCCTCCCTCATCCACCTCACAATAAGCTACTAACAATACTACCTCACTGCTAACCAAAATTGGCAACACTCCCACCCATAATAGTGATGAAGCTCTAACTAGCTCATTTATCCCTTCTTCCCAAATCTTTGTGGAGGACCCTTTGGAATCCACATTTTAACATCTATCACTTGGGGAGTATCATCTTTTAGCCTTGGATGCTTTCCCTACTCCATAAGAGTATGAGAACCTCAAGCATGACCCTTCCTACAATCCAAACATCAGAATCATCATCCCATTCGAGCTTCTCAATAATAATAAAAAAATCATCTATGTGGGACTTAATCATCCACTTCTCATTCCTACCACTACCTCATCCATTCAACCATTCACCTCTGACTTCTCTTATCTCAACAAACTAGCCTATTCTAAAGCTTACCTTTAAAGGTGTGTTTGGAAGGGGTTTGGCCTTGGCCTTTATGAATAGGTATCTCATGAGCTACCCATAATCAATACTCAAAAACCTTGTGAGTTATTTGGCCTTGGGTTCATACCACTATAATAACCCACCTCACCACAACCCATTGCCACCATCAAAGAGGATGTTCCATCTTAACCAACCCCATCTCCCTCAAAATCTAAAGACTTTGATATCATCCCATCTAAATTTTTTTATCAATACCATTAGTTTGGGCCCCCTAACCTATCAAAAAGGTGATCAAACTAAGACCCTTCCTTTCATCCATCCTAAAATGTTAGAGTGAGATTATCCTACCATCCAACATCAAGATGATGATTTCATTCTTACATACCTTGGTATGGGGGATTATTCTATTCATAAATCCCTTCCTCCTGAGAACCAAACCATTTTGATTGAATCTACTATCGATGTCATCTTGGGTACTTAAAATAACCCTCATATCATCAAAATCAGACAATCTTTAAATTTTATAGATCAGCAAGATTACCCTTCTTTCCTTCATGACTGTAGCATAGCATTTGCTTGGTCCTACCAAGATATGCCTAAAATTGATCCTTTTATTTCCCTTCACAACATTTTCACCCATTTGGAGGTTAAGCTAATGCAACAAAAGCTTTTGAGGATACATCCTCATATTACCCTTCTAGTCAAATAATAACTTCAACGTCTCTTGTCCATTGACTTCATCCAACCCATTGATTATACATAATGGGTTTATAACATTATTCCCATTACCAAACCCACTGTGGGACTTCAATTTTGCATCGACTTTCGTGACCTCAACTTTTCTTGCCCAAAGGATGACTTTCCTTTACCGAACATTGACCAACTTTTTAATCTTACAGCTGGCCATGAGATGTTATCTCTCCTAACTAGTTTATCAGGATATAATTCGATCTTGATTTCCCATAAATATCAACATAAAACTTCCTTTATCACCCCATAGGTAACCTTCTATTACATGGTCATGCCATTCAGTCTAAAAAATGCTAGAGTAACCTATCAGCATGCCATGACTTACATTTTTCATGATCTCATCCATAAAATTGTAGAGGACTATGTGGATGATCTCCTTATGAAATCCAAACATCACAAAGATCACCTAGTCATTCTCATAATCATCTTCAACCAACTAATGCATTATCATGTTAGGCTCAACCTCAAGAAATGCATTTTTGGGGTCTTATCTAGAAAACTTCTAGGTTTTATCATCTCTCTTCAAGGAATTGAAATAGACCCCACCAAATTTAGATAAATCTTAGAGATGCCTCTTCCTACTAACCTTATGTAACTTCACATCCTTTAGGGGAAGCTCCAATCCATCTATCGCTTCATCTCCTAGCTATCAGATAGATGTCATCCCTTTCACCATCTCTTAAAAAAGACACCATTTTTAAGTGGACTAAGGACTATCAATAAGCCTTTGATTCAATCAAGGAGTACCTTATTTTTCCACCTATTATTATCCCTCCAAAAGATGACCAACCCTTCTACCTTTATGTACCACCATGAACCATTCCCTAAGGGTAATACTCATTCATCATGATGAACAGAACAAGGAGAAAGTTGTCTACTACATTAGTCACACACTTATAGAATATGAGACTTGATGTACTCATCCTAAAAAACTTTGACTCACCTTAGTCTTTGTTGCCTCTAAAATTTTTCACTACCTTCTTATTCACAAAACCTATGTCATCACTAACACCAACCCACTCAAATACATGCACTCTAAACCATACCAAAACCAGTGTATGGTTAAGTGGCTCATGCTCCTATCTGAGTTTGATCTTGAGTTCCTTCAATAAAAATCCATTAAAGGAGAATTCATCATTTATAAATTGGCTAAATCTCCTCTACCACATAGCCAACCATTTCCTCTTGCTTTTTTAGATGAGCCCATCATAACTCTTTCTCAAGAGGAACCCACCTACAAAATGACCATGTTTTTTGATGACTCCGAATGTTAACATGGTGGGGGTGTCAGAGTCATTCTCATCCCATTAATAGTGAACCTCTTACCCTTTCCTTCAAATTTGAATTTGAACACACCAACAATGTGGCTGAATATGAAGCTCTAGTCATAGGTCTCTAAACTGCTCTAGCTTTGGAAGTCAAAACAATCAGTATCTTTGGTAATTCCAAACTTGTGATCAACCAGGTTAATGGATCTTATCAATATAAAAATGATGCCCTATTTAAGTACAAATATCTCATAGACATATTCCTATCATCATTCAATCATTACCTTATCCAGTCAGTTCCTCAATCTACCAATAAATTCATAGACATGATGGCTTCCTTTGTGTCCCAAATTCTATCTCAACCAACTAAATCTTAACTATTTGTCACCATCAATCATTTTATCACACCTCCATATATCAGTTCTGACCTTTTTACCATTTGTAGTGTGGAAGTATCTCCTTACGATATTTAGAATGACCAAACTTTTAACTACCTTTACCTTGACATTGTTCCTCCCAAACTTTTAAATAATTCCCAAAGAGATCTTGTTCAGAGTACCTCTCATTACACTATACGAGGGGGAATCATTTATAAGCATGGCTTTGGTGGCCTCCTTCTCTGTTGCTTTCACAGTCATGAAGCTTCCTATGCTATCAAGGAAACACATGACAATATCTATGGGGAACATTTTAGTGGCCTAATGATTGCTAAATGTATCCTTCACCTTCGCTAATATTGGCCTACCCTCAATCAAGACTATTGTGATTATGTAAAGAAGTTTTTCAAATGTTAATAACATGATAATCTACATCATGCATTAGCTTATGGCCTTTGTGTGTCTAAATATTATTGGCCCTTCTCATAATGGGGTCTAGATCTCATTGGGGAAATCAATCCTCAATCTTCAAAATGACACCAATCTATCATTATCGCCACTGAATATTTCACCAAGTGGGTGAAAGCCATTCCTCTTATCTTGACCAAAGCTATAAATATTATTGACTTCATCACTCACTGTATCATCTTCCACTTTGGTGTTCCCCATAATATCATCATTAACAATGGAAAATCTTTTAAAAACAAGAAATTTTAAGACCTTTGCAATTCATTTGGCATAAAATTAAGCTTTTCCTTGCCTTATTTTCTACAATAAAATGGATAAGTAGAAGCTTCCAACAAAACCCTCACCAAAATTCTAACCAAAATCATCAGTGCTTCAGGTTGGGATTTGTATCTGCATATGCCTTTCACTTTATGGGCCTATCACACTAGTAATTAAACCTATATGGTTGCTACCCCTTTCTCTCTCATTTTTGGAGTAGAGGTAGTCTTTCCTTTCAAAGTCTAGATTCCTTCTCTGCACATATCTTTGCATGACATACTTTCAAAGAGTGATTATCGTCAAGAATGACTCGCATGACTTGAAATAATTAATGAACATCGCCTCACATCCCTTAATCATCTTCATGTCTATCAAGAATGAATCTAACATGCTTACAACAAACACCTAAAAGCATGAGAATTCAATATTGAAAAACTCATCCTTAAGGAAAACCAACATGTAACTAATATGGAGAAAAGCAAAAAAGGCAAGTTTGCTTTCAATTGGCTTAGACCCTACATCATAACCCATAAGTATGGATTAAGAGCTTATCATTTGTTCTCTCTCGAAGGTAAACTAGAACCTAATCCTCTCAATGCTTTGCATCTTTGTCCTTTATATTATTAAAACAAGGATCAAACTCACCTTTATATCCAACTTAAGCTCATCCCTTGGTTTATGAGATTTTACCTTCCCTTTACCTACCTATCCATATTCCTCTTGGTGACAATTGACTATAGTACAGGACTATGTGATTATTTGTCATAGTTATAGCCTCATCCTAAGTATGGATACCATGGCTCTACTCATGGCATGGTTCTCATGAATGTTTTTCATCTCTAATCAGATGGCATTGCATGATCAGTTGTCTTTCAAACCACCTTTACTCATTTATCATTAACCTTTTATGCCAAAAGTCTTGTCTCCATAAAGGTAGAACTCTAAACCCAAATAGACTTGTCCATGTCTACACCTAGCATTCAAAATCAATTTGGGATACCAAACTATCACTTGGGTCCATATCTCTAGCATTGTAAACTGCTCCCTTAAAGGATGGTTGCCCAAGAACTCAATTGCTTAAATGATAGACTGCTCCCTCAAAGGACAACTAAAGAAATAAATGAATCCAAATTTAGACCTCTCCCTTGAAGGATGTCTAACTTAATTTTGTCAAAATAATCATTTGAATCTTCCCGTATCAATTAGTTTCACCCCTTTTATCAAAAGCAACAAAAGATAAAAAATGGCCCTATATCAAAATCAAAGCAAGCTATCCCAAAAAGGCTATAATCATCTCTTTTATATATCTTTAGTAGACTTCCCACATTGATCAATCTACACTTTATATTAAGACATGGACTTTCCCCTTTATACCCTCTAAAAATCAAGGTATTATGAGCTTACTTGATATAATGTGATCAAGACACCATCTTTTCCCTCAAAGCATGCTAATGCAAAGCATTTGAAAGCCTTATTTTCATTAAGTCAATATGACTTTAGTTTTGTTAGATCCTTACCAATGAACATATCATACCTTTCTTACCTTCTCATTATTAGTTCATGAAGACGTGTGTCTCATGATTCTTTTATCTTTTTCCAACATTTAGTTTATTACTTATACCAATTTTATGTGTCTTCATTATATCCCACTACCACATATCATATCCAAACATTCAAAACATCATTTTCATCACAACACCAAACCATACGCCTCACAACACTATGAGTCATATCCCACCTATGCACCCAAACATCAAATGTATCATAAAACACATCATCAAAATAGACAATCAAAACCATCCTATCTATCATCATGAACAGACACATCATCCCTCATATATACATAAAACATCACCTAAAACTATCAGCACAAAAATATCAACTATCTAATCATCTCAAAATAACACCTACCTCATTATATGATCATGGACATGGTCAGAGCCCTCTTCCTACTACTTGGTTGTACCCTCATCCACCCTCCATTTGGTCAACTCTCAATATCCTTATACACATGCTATCAACCAATCACAACACTCCACCTCACCAAGCTTGTAAATAAATCAACAAAATACACCAACTCACTAGAGACCAAAGTCATAATGGTGACAATAATTTCACATTTTTACTTTTATCTCAGCTTTTTAGGGTTTTCCCTAACCATTGACAGTTAGGGTGACCATTAATGGTCGACCCTAGGGAATACCCTAACTATTGATGGTTAGGGTATCACCCTTTCCAAATCCTTCTAGGTACCCTACCTAGGTGCTGACCTTTTAGGAGATTACTTTATCTCCTTCAAATCAACCAATTGACCTTTCAGAGCTTACCCTTCTCCGAATAACCTATTTGACTGTGCCCACCTTGATGTTGGCCATTTTTTACCCAAAATTTCACATGTTTTGTGATGACCTTGCCTTGATCATTTTGACCACACTAACCAAATATTCTTTGTTGAAATTTTGCAATTCACACTACCTCATGCATAACTAGACCCTTTGTGTTATTTGGAAGGAGCACTTCCTACCTTGGATACCTATGAACACCACTGCCCCTATGTATATGACTTGATAGGATTGACTTGATCAGCTATAACCAACACTATGGATTGATTACCCTATCTTATGTCTCCCTAGAACTTGACCATATTTTTATCAACATTATCAACTTTAGTCTTTGCACGATCTTAATTATCACACTTAGTTGTAGTTTGTGCGTAAGTTTGCATTTCAAATGCTCAACATTTTTTATGTCATCTTCTTTGTGACTACCCATCTATCATTTATCAAACCTAAACCTGATTTCATTTTCACTTTATCAACTCTTGATTTGAGGGGGAACATCTCCTACCAAACTTGGGGTAATTAGACCATGACCATTAATCAATCAATTTTTATTTTGCAACTTGTTAATTTAAAGTTGCATTAAAGAAAGGGGCAAAATGTAGACACTCAAAAACTACATAGTTTTAGATGTTGAAGCACCTTGAACCCCTACCCGACTCTGAGGCTAGTTGACCACCTAGTTAACTTAGGCCATTTATTAATTTACTAACTTAACTTTCTAATTCACCTCTCTTTTAACTTGTTTTCATTTAGACCTTCGACCACTGATGATCAGCCTAACCATCAATGATTGTCCTGATCATTCATGGTCAGGTCTCCAAGCCTACTTTACAGCATTACCAGCTATATGAGATAAGCATGGCACATTTAGTAACTTTTGTTTTGCAATGTAAACCAACTTTAAACCATCATAAATGGCAACTTTATCCTCCATCACAATTAGTAACTTCCTCCTGCACATTTAGTTACTTCATCCCTTAAAAGGAGAGTAGGAAGTGAAAAGGATCCATAAATATAGCCATCCACATCCAAGCTATCTTGCATATAGGTATCCATCATCCTTTCAACAAATAAGCAACATCAACAAAGACTCAAACCTCTATCAAAATAACTTTCAAAGGCCAAAGTATGGTCACTCTAGCCAAATTGCTTCAAACTTCTACCATCAAGTTACATGTATTTTGTGCTTGTTTTCTTTTATCTATTTCATTTCTAACATCCCTACCCTATCCATACCTATATTTATCTTATTTTACATCCCTCAGATCTATAATAGACCTTTATTTGCCTAATTACCCAATCTAAAATCATTTTTTTGATTATTTGTAGAATAACACAAGTAATCATTGATGGTTATCTTAACTGTCGATGGTCACCTCAACCATCGATAGTCACCCAACCCCAATGATTAGCCCAACCACTGAAGGTTCACCCAACCATTGACGGTCATTATGGTATAAAATAACAAGTTATTTTCATCCCCTTAATCCCAACCAAACCCTATTTTTTGTGTTCTTGTCTATTCATAGAGACTTTTTTGATTTTTTGAACCTGACCCCAAATATCTTAGCATGAGTATTGACCCATTTTTGCTATATTTAATCATTATTTTTAACAATAAATTTAATTTCATCTCATCTTAAATGCATTTAATTTCTACCAATTGAATAGAATTATTCTTTCTTTTCATTTATATTAACATAATTTTCTAAATAGTGGATTGATAGCCTCCTAACAAGCATACTCTTTTTGGATCTAGCTCATGCGAGGTAGTCCACTGAACCATCCATCTAACAACCCATTTTTCTAGTGTCTTTTTTATCTATATGTTATTCCTTCTAAGCCAAAAAGGATTTTTCACCATCATCTAGATCATGTGTGCACTTTATCAAGTATTCTTGTACATACCCTATTACTAGTTTCATTACTTGCTTCCAAATTAAGAAATGAGTAGAAATTAATCTGAAACATATTTTTAGATAAAAAAATACTTATTTTCATAAAAAATTATGGAAAATGTGTAAATTATTTAGGTATCTTAGGTTCAGTCCCCAAGAAGAATATTCTCCTTGATAAAATGCTCATGGCAAAAAGTTTTGATATAATCATGGATCCATGTCTGATTTAACTAAGCTTTCTTACAAAACAAAATAAATTCTTAATAGTCTAAGAATGGTGACATTATGGAAAATATGGTTGTGGATCAACTAAATTCATAAGGCAACACCCAAATGATAATCCCTGATAAATTAAGCACAATAAAAATGTGCGAGCTTGGGTGTAAAAATGGATCTCCTATTTTTTTTAAATATCCTACTCTAAGTATGAATAGCATATTGGAGTGAACATCACTCATTGATATTTTTCAATCATGAGAAGTTGAGGTGAAATAAAATTATCATATCACCTATAGGGAACAAAGTTAAATAAATGTGTTTTAGTATACCACTTTCAGTCCTTTCACCATGTTTTTATAGATTTAACAACAATTTTTTGTAACATATCTATAGGCATATTTTCACTTAACGTCCTAATAATATTATTGGGCATTATTGTGAAGAAAAAAATCTTTGGCCTTAGGCAAGAAGAGTTAATCTTGAATACTTTTAGAGTAAATGTCTTACATTATGAACATGCCTCTTCTAAAAATATTGATAACATGAACACATGGAACCTTTACAAAAGGAACATCTTGAAAATTTATGATCATAAACACCATACAAAATGGTGTTTGATGGAGAAACAATCACTAAACCCATCCCCATTCTAGATTATCCATCATTTAATGGTTTTTCATGCTTTATAAATTCATTTTTTCTTAAATACCTTAAACCTTGACATGGGCATGTAAAATGATAAGGTTTTGAAACCTTAATCCATTCTAATCCACTCACCCATAGGAATAACTCATAGAAATATTTATTAATCCTCATTCTCTATTCTAGATTATCCATCATTTAATGGTTTATTATGCTTTCTAAATTCATTTTTTTTAAAATACCTTAAACCTTGACATGGTCACATAAAATGATAAGGTTTTGAAATCTTAATCCATTCTAATCCACTCACCCATATGAATAACTCCTAGAAATATAATTTTATAGAAACCCTTTACTAATCCTCATTCCCTTTAATGGCTTATATTCTCCATTTTAACTAATATTATTTCCTTTGCAGTAGAGATTAAGAATACCCAAGCACCCAACCTCCTTAGGTAGACATGAAAATTCCCAAACTACCTAGTGGAAACCTTTCCCATGCTCATAATCAGCCTAAATAAAATCCATGGGGAGTTTATCAACCTATAATTATGAGGATTTAGTTGGAACCCAATAAGATCAATAATAGACATGGTTTACAATGACAACCTTATATAAATTTTTGAATTTACTTGCTAGATAAATAGGTTTAGTGATCCAATATTATAGTTTTTTCTCAACACTACTTATGTTATAATTCCAAATATGGGAAGGGTTAGTTTGAAATGCAAAATAGATAAAAGTAAAGAAAAAAGTATCCTCATGTTGAATAAATTTTCAAGTATATCTTTGTAGCCAAAGGGGAGGGGGTTTGGAATATTACATGTATCTTTTATTTTTTCTCCATTGAATACTAATAAACCAATAGCTAGGTATAAAATATCAAGGAACTACATTTATTGGTTAATCCTTTTTTTCAATTCAATAATACTTATGATAAAAATATTTTTTAAACAAATGGCCATTAACAAATTGAGATGAGTTATCTGTAGGAAAATACATCCCTTAGATAAGACTTCAATAAATGGAATTATATAATAATAAACTAAACCTTTATGTAGATAAAACATACAAAGATGGGGTGAGATGGCACTCTTGTCTAATAAAAGGAACAACATAAATTTATTTGAGAGAGAGAGAGAAGGGAGAGAGAGAGAGAGAGAGGTGAGAGAGAGAGAGAGAGAGAGAGAGAGAGAGAGAGAGAGAGAGAGAGAGGGAGGGGGGGGGGGGGGGGGACAGAGAGAGAGGGGGGGGGAGAGACAGAGAGACAGAGATAGATAGATAGATAGATAGATAGATAGAGAGAGAGAGAGAGAGAGAGAGAAGAGAGAGAGAGAGGAGAGAGAGAGAGAGAGAGAGAGAGAGAGAGAGGAGAGATGAGGAAATTTGGACAAAACTCTAGTGCTTTCAACATGGTAAGAATGAAAGGCCACTTAATGTTATCATAGGCATATCTTAAAGAAAATTTTGATGAATAACACTTGTTGTTTAGACCTACTGCCCACACCATGACTTCCTAGGATGTAATAATTTTATCTAATATGTATTATGATTTTTTATAATTCTTGTTTTTCTTAGGTCTAAAAATTAAAAGGATAAGATTTTGGATATGTGGAGTGAGCACCTTGGAATTAATCTTATATAAGGGATTGAGCAGCATGATAGAATTTTAACTGAAAATAGTGTGCATGATTACCTAACATAGATATTTAATTTAATTAATTTTGTTGATTATTTGGACAATAGTTTTTATGTGATTTGATTTTACATAGATTTTAAATAAATTCCTCTTTAATCATTTTCTAAATAATTCTATAAGATTCTCAGGGAAAATCATCGAAAACCCAAGATCTTTGTCACTAGCTATATGTGTGACATCATCATCTAAATCTCTAATGGTGAGTAACTAATCACACACCCCACTCATTAAGGTTGAGAGTGCATATATGGGACCACAAAAATACACCATTGGAGGGGCTTAAACTCACACATGAGAAGAATCATGCACTTTGAAAACCTGTTGATAATAGTGGATAAAAGATTGTGCCATAGTTGGAATTTATATGAGCTTATAATCATCTTCCATAATGGATTTTATTTTCTAAATAAAATGTTTGACCTTAAAAATGTGTAATATCTATTTAGGAGACCTTTATCATCAATCTTGAACTAATGATTTATGGCTTTGATTTTCACCACCCCCTCAACATTATTATCATCTACAATCTAGATGCAATGCCTAAGCATTGCAACTTTTATTTAGAGGGGATTAAATGAAGTTTTCTACTCCTTGGTAATCTATTGTGTGGCTCATCTCAAAGTTGAAGTTGGAGTAATAATTTTGGAATGTGTGATAATTGATTCCCATAGATGCAAAAGAACTAAGTTATGTGAGTAATGACATCATTTCACCATTCAAACTAACTAGTTTTTACTTAATGATGTGGCACAACATTCTAAATCCACCATAATTGAGTAAGAGTGGGACCTTGATGTAATAAAGTAGTATTAAGAAAAAATGTGTCTTTTCCACTTTGGACCTTTTGAAATTCCATTTAATTCATAACCTTATCAACAACTGTTTAGAGAATAAAATATTTGGAAAAGTCTTCACTAAACTTGAAAATTTTGGCAAAAGAGAAATATATTTGAGTTAAAATCATGGCTCTATCAAGACATTTAAGAGTTATTTCAACTCAATGGCATAGATTCTACCATGTATACTAAACCAAATAGGTGGAATGACATGAGTAATTTGAATTATAAAATTTAATTTTACTACACATATAATATCATTCCTCTCATTCGTTAGGTGTCCAACATATTTCGAGGTCACTAATATTTTAAAATTCCACCTCACCCATATTAAAATTATGAAAAATAATCCAATGTGTATCTATAAACTCATCAATAATCCAACACTATAGGATAAACCTTTACACTGCATCATAAGAGGCATAATAATTAAATGCAAAAATATTGATTTTCAATGTGTACCATAACCCAAATGGTTTGATTATATGGTTGACATCCATGATCAACATAATGTGGGGTCATTTTCAAAAAATAAAGGTAACTATTCCTACATGCCTAGGATCATGATTACTAGTCAACAAAATACTATCATGCAAAATAACTTTACTCACAACTATGAGAAAAAGCCAACCACCTTATTTTATTCTAGACACACAAACTCCAAGTCTTACAAGCATGGTTAAAAATCATGCACAATCTACTTTCTATGTGGGTCTGTAAGACCTTGCAGATACCATGAATTACTATTCATAATTAAAATGGATTTAAGGACATATAAATAGAACATAAGCCTTGAAGTAAGTAATATCAATTATAAAAAAAAGGTTGTTTATTATTCTGTTATAACTCATCAAGATAAAATACATGCCACATATATAGAATGTACTCTTCATCCTCAAATTGGCAAAGAAATTGGGAAAATGTCTATAAAATTCCTTGCGAGAAGAAACACACCAGAGAGCTAGTTGAGAATCTTGATTAAATTCTCAAGTAGTTTATTAAGAGACAAAGATAATATTGGAAACTATGGATGAGCTAGATTACCTTATTTTATTTTCCATTTGTTTAATTTATTCTTTGAATGGCTCATTTTAGTTGTAATAAGGCCCTAAGAGGGTCAAAATACTACTATAATATACTTATGCATCCTATAAACAAGCACTTAAACTAGGGTCCAAAATAAGGTTCTCCTAAGAAGGCTCCTAATAGGGTTAAGATACCACCATACTGTGAGACCTCTAACATTATATACAGAATGAGATGAAGCTTATATATCTCTGATACCATACTAAATTTTTGGATAGGGTCCAAAATCATGTTAGTTACCAAAGAATAGAACCCCAAATAGTGATATTAAAACTCAATCTAGATAAGGAATATTGTAATTTAAGTTGAAAAGAGAATACTACAACAATGCAAATTTATAAAATGTAACCAAATTTATTTTAGGAAATACTAGGCTAATTTGTGGTTGATCTATTGACTCTCTGATATATAAATCCATAACTCCATAAATAGTGAACAGACCCAAATAGCACTAATACAAATTTTTCCACTGTCCCACAATTGTATTATCCCATATCTAAAGTACATAAAGAGTAACTTCCTAGGGTTAACCACTTATTAGTGCACCACATAATCAAATGGCCAAGAGGCTTCCTATTGAAAAATAAAAATTAAAAGCCTATAAACTTCCTATAGATCATGATGTATGTGGAAGCTAAGATCCATATACAATGATGTCCAATGGATTGAGAATTGAGGCAATACCCCTCACACTGTGAATCAAGTAAAATTGGTTACCACTTTGGCAAGAATGACAACTTATATTAGTTTTATGATTGTCAGAACACAATTCTAATCTAGGGGATTTCTACAATAAAATTGCTTCACCCCTTAGTATGCCACTACATTCACCAATCTTTTATCAACCAATATTATATAAAGGCAAGGTGAGAGAATAATATTTGGGTATTTACATTAAGCCACTAAATTTGGATTAAAACTATAAATGCAGAAAAATTAAATTGTAAATCTAAAAACTAAAAAGAATGTTGAATATATTAAAAAAATGAAAAAAAACATATTCGATTTTTGAGCTTGTATGCTAAATGAGGTGAAGTTTCTATAGATCTGATATTGGATATTAAATTGTTGGATATGGTCTAGAATCATGTTAGATACCATAAGACAAACACCCATAATACTTGTATAACAAATCTACGAAAGCTTATAAATAAAGTAACATAGATTCTTTCAAGTAGCATAGTTACCTCTTTTGATTAAGAGCATTGGCCTATTATGATAATATAACAGTAGATCCCACACATAATATATTTCACCCACTAGCACTCTATGTTCTTATATAGATAAGAGAGGAGACTAGAGTTAAGGTTAGGGTTTTGGAAAGTAGTTACAAAAAGAATAAGATAAAATATTACTAGCATAAGTCAATTAAGTATTTACTTACTTGATAATCTTCTCTGATAACAGGTTATGGGTAGTATGCATCAATTAATACGTACCCATGAATTACAAATAATACAAGTGCATCTTAAAACCATATGATAGTGAATGAGTAATTAAATACACTAACACAATCTAATTTTGAGGTGGGTCTGTGAGAACTTGTACACTCCATGAATTATTATTCACAATTTAAAGGTATTTAAGGACATATATGTAAAACCTAAGCCTCAAAGTGAATAATGTTGATTATTAAAAAAATTTGTTTATTATTCTACAAGAACTCATCAATCTAAAACAAATGTCACTTATCTAGAATGTACTCACCATCCTCAAATTGGTGAGGTAGATTGTGATAATGTCTAGAAAATTCCTTGCAAGGAGAAACACACTAGAGAGCTAGCTCATAATCTTGATTAACTTCTTAAGTAGTTTCTTGAGAGATAGAGATAACATTGGACTATAAGAATGAGATATATTAGCTTAGTATACTTTACATTCATATAATTGCCTCTTTGAAGGAGTCATTTTGGTTATAAAAAGGCTCCCAAGAGGGTTGAGATAGTACCATAATAGACGTAGACATCCTATGAACAAGTACCTAAACTAGGGTTTGACACTCAAGTTTTACTATTTGATATCCATACATTAGGGTTTACATCTACACCCTTGTTTTATATGGCTTTATGACCACCAATAGTGATCCCACCATCCCCACCACTAGATTGAGAATTTTATTTAGAGGTTTCGAAACCAATTTGGTTTGAGATGCAAATTACAAAGTGTAATCTCTGATTTTATGCTTAGATGATTTCTAAGGATAATAATTGTTGGGAGAATTAATGTACAATGCTCTTTGAACATGTTGGGTGTTCCCTTTATTGATCTTGATGGTCTCCTTAAGGTCACAAGAGATTTCAACCTCAATGCTAACTTATTTTATAGGATCGGTCGAATAAAATTTATTAAGTTTATGGCAAACAAAATGGCCTATCGAAGCATCTAGATGCTCAATAAATTGTCAACTATAAAAAGGGAGACCAAACAATTCCACCCAAACTAGAACCATAAAGGACGACCACTCAATGAAAAAAAAATCACACATCTAAAGGAAGAAAAAAATAAAAAGATACAAATATACCAAAGACCTTTTTATAAAATAACATACTATCAAATATCAACAAATAAAAATAAAAATAATTCCTTGATCATTAATTTGTTTAAATCCAATTCAATTTCATAAGAGATCCAAGTATACTATGACCAATTTTTTTTAGCACACTTTCAAATTACATTTTCAAAATTAGGTATTAGTAAAATAGTGCTCAGTGAAAATTTGGAGTCATTACCACATGGAATATTTTAAGAAACTTTTTAATTGTAAGGCCCATATCTAACAACATTAGATACAGTATTAACAATAATGTTATCTATTTAAAATCATTTTATAAACAAAGGGCCATCCAAAAATATGGTAATTAAAATAATAAATACAAAAATTTATATTAAATCTCACATATTTCAATAAAAATATAATTTAAATAACAAAACAATGACAACAAAAATTAAACCCAAAAAGAGCTCATTCTCCACCACTTTTATTGTGGTTGTATATTAAATTACTGCTTTAATAATCGAATTTAGAAACATATTTTCAACCCTCAAACAAAAAATTATAAAATCATTGTTTGATGCCAAAATTACATTCCTATTGTTGAGCTTATAATCATTAGTAATGTTAATATTATTCTTTAAGAGGTAAAACTGGCATATGTTTATTGCCGGTATTATATACGTATTTAATTTTATTTTATAAAAATTTAAAAAATTAAGGAAAGAGTCTGTTCAGGCTGACTGGTGTTGAATGCATTCTAAACATTATTCAATTATATATAATATTGAGATTTTGATATCATAGATTAATTAGGAAAAAAATAAAGGAAAGTCTGGTTTATGATGTTTTCTTTATAATTTCGAAGATGATGTACAGTATATAAACCATCTAGTACTCTCATATACAAAAAGCGAAAAAAATCTTCTTCCTTGTTTTTCAAAGAAACAATTATCAAAAGTCTGAAATTTATTGAATTCATGGTCCCCATATGAGGAACAGAGCACACTGTCACACATTCCCGTCCACCCCAGGCAACTTGCAAAGATGGTCATAGGCTTTTTCTTACAGCAAAATATTCGGCAGGGATTCAGATTCTGATATGATGGCGATCTAAAATCCTGTTCCAAGGACATGAATGACCCTCACTTCTTTTTTTTTGGTGCTCTGTCACATAAGAAGTGGTGAGCCTAAAAAGTGCTGGGCCTAGGTTCTGGGTACGTCGAATAATCAAACAACATATTTTTATTGATTGTCTATGTTTTAACAACATATTTTTCTGTTCATGGGTTGTGGTGTAACTAAAACGGATCCATTAGTTTTAAGTGATTCATGTAAAAATCTCACCAGTGATCAGGGTACCCACAGCTGAAGACACAGAATTGACAGATTTGTAATGTGGAGGTGTGGAGGTAGGGCAACTGGAACCTCCACTTATAACGAATTGGCAATGTGGAGGCAAGGAGAACTGAAATCCCACTTATATTTGAGATCGAACGTGAGAGAAAGATTGATTCATTAGTTTTAAGTGATTCATGTAAAAATCTCACTAGTGATCAGGGTACCCACCGCTGAAGACACAGAATTGACAGATTGGTAATGTGGAAGTAGGGCAACTGGAACCTCCACTTATATCGGATTGGCAATGTGGAGGCAAGGAGAACTGAAACCCCACTTATATTTGAGATCAAACGTGAGTGAAAGAGTGACAATGTGTAAGTAAGGAGAACTGAAATCCTACTTATATTCCAGATCTAATTGGATCAGCTAATCCCACAATTAAATATATCAAAAACATATGGACAGCAACATCAAATAAACAGGCGACAATAAAAGCACTACCCCCAAAAAACCCCAAGGAGCCTATCATACAAGTTTCAATGCCGGGGAAAGCAGAAGCTGAAACCTGTGTCGAGGGCGTACCTTTATTCTTGATAAGTCAGTACTGGCCGAGTCTGTGATGCAGGTGCACCGTGCTTGCTTCAACCCTATCTATGCCCAATCCTATCTATGCCCAGTGAGGCAGCACTGTTACATCGCAATCAACACTTTTGTCAGTGGATCAAAATCTATGGTGAATTCTGGATGGAAGGACAAAAAGATTCAATGCAGAAAACATGGTTTGTGTTTGCCACGATCAGAGCTTGCAAGTTGGGAGCACGAGGACGTCGAGGATGGAACCGTTACCCGTACTCCTCTATCATCACCTTTCAAGACTCTGACTTCAACATTAATGAGATTGTCTGTTATGAGTGTTGCAAGAATTCAAGAAAATGGGCCACCTGCCTGTCGGAAAGTTTATACCTTACTGACTGCTCTAAACAATGGTGTAAGGATCTTAAATATAATTACAAGTTGTTAATGCAGACTCACATTGAAGATAAGTGTTTCTTATACAAATCACGGTTTCGTAACTATTCATTCAAATGGTTTATCGCTGGGTTATGTAAAAGCATTTACCAATAATTTAAAAAACTACTTATTCAAATTGTCGTAATGTTGGTCTATTTAAATTAGAGGTTTTACCCACATCATTTAAATAATCAACTTAAACAATCAAGGTAAGGACAAAATGACAAAGTCTCTACAGTTTTAAGATGTTTAAAAGTCATTTTATACATGAAATAACACATGGGCCATGATAAGTAGGAAGCGCAAATCTAATAAAAAGGAAGAGTGCATGAGAAACAAAATTGGTGTTCAGTTGGTTGTAAAAAGAGGAAACAACAAATGCTTGTTGTAATGTTCTATTTATCTCTTTGTAAACTCTCTTTAGTTATAAGAAAGATCAAGAAGCTAATTTATTTCCCCTTCCAACAAGGTTTTTCCCACATCAATGTTTTCCAAACTAAATCCTTTTGCTCTTATTTTATGCTTGTTGTGTGTGGTTGTTATCTTTATGTTTACATTGTTGCTCGGTATTGCAAGTTCAATATATATTTCCCACAGTACACTATACTAAATTCAAGTTTATCAAAGCATTTGAATTAATCAATTTGAAGTAGATTTCAAATATGACTCAACTTTGTGATTCTACAAATTCTATTGAGCAATTAAATTTAAGAGTTTGCATATCAATATTTGTAATAGTAGTTATCATCAACTTCATATATATTTTCTATGTAGTAATAAGTTTTAGTAATTTATGTGTGGGGGCTCAAAGATGACTCACAAATTCACGTAAAATGTTAAGTTATATGAATGAAGAATGCTAATCTTACAAATACTTTTATTTTAATAAATTTATGCAACGGTTGTACTTGAATCTTAAGTTTATTTGATAAAATAGATAACTCTCTCTGGATTTTTACTCCACTCTGCCACAAAATTTATTTGGCTGAAAGCTGATTTTCAAATGTGCAATCATGAAAATAGGCATGAAATAGTGGTGAAATTTATTTACCCATATTTACCACCACACATCATCAGTAAGGGATTAGACCCCAGGCATCAACGATTGTGCACCCTCTTTGATTTTGATGGTCATTCCCTTGATATCACCAAAATTTACCCTTTTAATGATGTTGTTAAATGGATGACATTTTGGTGTTGGATTACTGACATGTTCCCTAATTCTAATTGTATCATGTGTGGTGATGCTACACCCTTAACCGTTGACGTATCTAGGGATATGTGTAGCCGACTTGTGGCTTACATAACCCTTTTGCATATTATTTTACATTTCTCTATGCATTCATATACTTAGTAGGTCAGCCTATGGGTGGTACATGGCCTTGTTAGACTATATATAGGAGGTAGGGTTAGTTATTCATCATCATAATTGAGTATTCATTCTTATTGCAAGTATTTGGGAGGTTGCCCCCTCAAAGTGGCCTATTTATTATTCATAATTGGTGTTATATTTATATATAATTTTGATATGTTATTGTATTTCTACTTATTTGATGAATTAATATCATTCCAAGTGGTATCAGAGCGTCGATTTGGGCCATAATCAGGTCAAAAACCCTAGATCTAGAAATTTTGATATATCTTGAAAATAGTAGTGAATTTATTTTCAATTTTTTTTAAAGATTTTTTAAATCATTCAAGTAAGTTTCCATTAAAATTTTAGCTCACTTGTATTTTTTTTTAAAAAATTATCACCATTTTGGGGTTTTTCATAAATTTGCTCCATAGCTTGCAATTTGTAAAAAATTTCAAATTTATTTACATTTTTAGAAACCTTGGAAAACATTAGTTTGGGTCTATTCTTTGATATTTTTATTTAAGGTGAAATATTTATAAAAAATCATGGTCAAAGTTGGGTCAACAGGGCAAAATAAGGTTCACCATCAAGCCTTTATATGGCTAGTCCTAACACCTGCAGACAAGGGAAAGGGAAAGACACCCCTAAAACTCCTTTAGGTGATGACATGGAATCTGAATCATCTGATATGATTTTTCAAATCTACTCAGATTTACATGGCCTAATGCAGAAGGATGTGCAAGTCCAAACTCAAATATCAGCAATGCAAGGGGAGCTTAATGGCATGAACAATTAGTTACATCATATCATGACACAATTGGCTTATATTTCATCTCATTTACCACTCAACAACCCTCCACTTTTTCATTTTGGTCCTCCCTTCTCAATACTAACACTGCCAATACAGGGTTAAAACTGATGTTGTTAAAAGTAGACTTACGCAAGTTTGATGGTAAGGATCCACTCACTTGGATCACTCAAATTGAAAATATATTTGATCTAAACCAAACTCCTATCTCTCAAAAGGTGTTTGTGGCATCTTTGTATCTAGAACCTGAGCCATTCATTTGGTATTGATGGTTTTGTGCTCAAAACAAGAAGATTGGTACTCTTGTTACATGGTCAGTATTCTCTGATGAACTCATGTCTCACTATTAGGATAATGTTTCTGAAAACTACTTTAATCAATTATCCAAACTATGACAAATTTGTCTTAGTGAAGGATTATATTCATCAATTTTAGAATCTATCCTTATGTGTGGAGGATATCACTAAGACAAATTTGACTGATCTTTTTTTGGGTAGACTAAAAGATAGTATTCAATTGGAGGTTCATATGTTTAAACCCACAACTATATTTGAAGCTATACCAAGGGCACGCTTGGTAGAAGAAAAAGAGATGATCAAATATCATCCTTTCACTACTAGTCAGAAACACACCTTCACAACTCCATCACGGCCTCAACCTATCGAATTGACACCACAACAAATTGAGGAGAAACATGTTAAAGGGTTGTGTTATGGCTATGATAGCAAATGGAGCAAAGGTCATCTATGTACTGAAAAGAAGTTATTTTACATTAAAGGGCCTAACAAGGATGACGAAGATGAGGAGGCATTTAGTGAGAGTTTTGAAATAACTAAGGATAAATCTATAGATTCTCAACCTATTATCTCATGTCATGCCCTTGCAAGTATTTATACTCCTCAGACTCTTAAGGTGGTGGGTTTCATTAAGAAATAGGTCACGGTGTTGATTGACTCAAGTAGTACACACAATTTCATCAACAGTAAGTTAGTCGCTTGTTTGAATTGTTTCATCTATCCAACCCCAAAATTTCAAGTCATGATTACAGATGGTGGTATAGTTAATTATTCTAGAAAATGCCATAGTATTAAGTTAGTAATGGGGGACTATTTTCTAGTTTCTCCTATGTGAGCTATTCCTATGGGCATGACTAGCATTGTTTTAGGAGTACAATGGCTCACCATATTGGGTACTATTGAGATGAATTTCCATGAACTCTTCATGCATTTTTATTTTTAAGAAAATCCATTAGAACTACGGGAATTAAGATTTAAATCTCCACAAGTGGTTAGTTCACATCAGATCACTAAGATGCTAAAAAAAGGTGTTGAAGGATTTTTGGCATGCTTATTTTCCATTGATGTTCAACAAACTAAGGAGTCTACCCATCCTAAGTTACATCAAATATTGGATGAGCATTCAGTTGTTTTTGGACCCATGCCAAAAGGTCTTCCTCCTAGCCATACTCATGATCATGCCATCAGACTCATTCCTGGAAGTATGCTACCAAACATTAGACCATACAAATATCCTTATGCCTAGAAGAGTGAAATTGAAAAAATGGTACAAGAGTTAATGGAGGAAGGAACCATTCACCAGAGCCAAAGTGAATATTCTTCTCTAGTAGTCATGGTGCAAAAGAAGGATGAAATTTGGAGGATGTGCCCAGATTATATGGAGATCAACAAGTTCACTATCATAGATAAGTTTCATATTCTTATAATTGATGGTTTGTTAGATGAATTACATGGTGTTGTATATTTTACCAAATTATATCTTTGCTTTGGGTATCATAAAATCTAGATCCATGAGGAGGACATTCCTAAAATAGCCTTCCATACTCATGAAGGCCATTATGAATTTTTTGTCATGCCTTTTGGTCTCACCAATGTACCACCCACCTTTCAGATTTTGATGAATACAGTTTTTAGGCCATTTTTGATAAATTTTATACTTGTGTTTTTTGATGGCATCCTTATTTATATAAAAAAATTGGAAGACCACTTGCATCATGTGAAATAGGTACTCTCAGTTCTTGAGAAACATCAGTTGTATGCTAAACCATCCAAATGTGATTTTGGAGTTTGAGAAGTGGAATATATGGGTCATATTGTATCACATGGAGTAAAAGTTAATCCTAAAAAAATCCAAGCTATTATGGAGTGGTATATTCTCAAGACACTTAAGAAACTAAGGGGATTTTTGGGTTTATTTGGTTACTATCATAGGTTTGTCAAATACTATGGTAGTATTGCATGACCACTCACTTCCTTGTTTAATAAAAACTCCTTCCAGTGGACTAATATAAATACCAAGGCATTTGAATAATTGAAAATGGCTATGTGTACCATGTCGGTATTGGCTAATCCATATTTTTCTAAAACTTTTGTGGTTGAATGTGATGCTTCTAGATATGGTATGGGTGCAATACTCATGCAAGAGGGTAGGCCCAGTGCCTTTGAAAGTTGTCAACTAAAGGGTAAAAATCAGATCAAAACCATCTATGAGAAAGAGATGATGGATATTTTATATGCATTCAAACAATGGAGACCTTATCTATTAGGTCGTCACTCTCAGGTAAAGACTGATCATGATAGCCTTAAATATTTTTTGGAATAATAGTTATGTTCAGAAGAACAACAAAAAAGGGTGAAAAAAATGTTAGGTTTTGATTTTGAAATAGTCTACAAGAAATGAAAATAAAATGTGGTGGGTGATGCACTATCTAGGTGAGATGAACCAGTTGAGGCATTGTTATGTGTCATGACCATTTGATAGGTAGACTGGATCAAGGAAGCAAGGGGTAGAATGAGAGAATGACAATATTACCCATGTATTGATTTAGAATCTACAACAGGGTTTAGATGGGATTAAAAAAATTGTATGGAAGGGGAATTCATTATGGCACAAAGTAGATTATATATGTGTCATAATTCTCTTCTCAAACAAAAAATCCTTTAATAACTTCATACATCTCCACTTAGCAGTCACTCAGGGTTTTTGAAAATCTATCATAGAGTCAAGAAGGATTTTTTTTGGAAAGGAATCAAGGGGGATGTACATAAATACATGGCCAAATGTATGGTATATCAGTAAAATAAAGGCAAAACCATTAAAACCCCAAGTCTTTTATAAACCTTATCCATCCCTAGTCAATGATGGGAAGAGGTATCTATGGATTTCATTACTAGGTTACCATGATTTGAAGGTAGAAATGTTATCATGGTTATTGTGGATAGACTCACAGATTATGCTCATTTTTTTTCTCTATCTCAACCATTGGTGGCTTGTACAATAGATTTTTCCTTCCTCAATATAGTTCAAAAATTTCATGATACTCCCAAGATTATTGTTAGTGATCAAGATCCCATATTCACTAGTAATTTTTGGATAGAATTATTTACATGTTTGGGAACCCAATTGGCTCATAGCTCATCCTATCATTCTCAATATGATGGACAAACTGAGGTAGTCAACAAGTATTTGTAAGGGTATCTTCACTACTTTATGTGAGACAAACATGATAAATGGGTTCAGTGGTTGCCCTTGGCTAAATGGTGGTATAATAATTTAGTGCATAGTTCATCCAAAATGTCTCCTTTTATGGAATTTTACGGATACCATCCTCCATCCATCACTTCACCCTCGAAGACCCACCCAAAGATGCGTGTAGTGTAGGTACACCTTCAACATCAACAAGAAGTCCTTGATAGTTTGCATGAAAATTTAGCTTTGGCCTAAAATCGCATGAAGCAATAGTCAGATCAACATAAGAGTGAGAGGTATTTTGAAATTGGTGATTAGGTGTTTGTTTGCTTGAATCTATATAACCAGATGTCCTTAAAGTAATAGTAAAAGGATAATAACATATCTCCCAAGTAATATGCCCCTTATTAAATCTTGCAAAAAAATGGTAGTGTGGCCTACAAGATGAAAATTCCTCCATCCACTCGCATTCATCTAGTATTTCATGTATCTTGCCTTAAGGTCATTGGACAAAGAGTTACCATTCAAACTGAGTTACCATAATTAGATGAGGAAGGGAGGGTTACTCTTGATCCTAAAGTAATCCTTCAAATGTGCACTAAGTAGCTATGGTCCAGATTGATTATTGAGTATTTGATCAAATGGAAGAATCTACCTTATGAAGATGTTACCTAGGAGGATGAATCATTCATGCAACAACATATAAGATTGCTTCAATGTTGAGGACAACATTATTTTTAAGGGGATGGGCATGCTACACCCTTAATCATTGGTGTATCTAGGGATATGTATAGCTAACTTGTGGCTTACATAACCCTTTTACATATTACTTTAAATTTCTCTATGCATTCATATACTTAGTAGGTTGACCTATGGGTGGAACATGGCCTTGTTAGACTATATATAGGAGGTAGGGTTAGTTATTCATCATGATATTTGAGTATTCATTCTTATTGAAAGCATTTGGGAGGTTGCCCCCTCGAAGTGGCTTATCTATTACTCAAAATTGTTGTTATATTTCAATATAATTATGATTTATTGCTATTGAGTCTCGAGAAGATAAAAAGGGGCTCCTTCTGATGAGGTGGTGTGCTAGTGAAAGAGAGGCATGGTTTTACATGCGCAATGAACTTGGGTTGTCTAATCCCACCCATCACTTATAGCTCTATGCCTCCTCCTTATGGTTCACTTTGTTAAATTTAAAATAAGGTGGTAAATGGGTGTGAAAATACTTGATAAAGATATGTTTACAAAGCATAACCTCTATACTTTTGCCATCAATTTTGATTTACATAATAGTGTGATACTGGGAACACTTCTTTGAAATCACCACCCTATCAAATTTGAAATTGATGGCTCATTCCTAAGTCAAGAGAGATAAAACTCAATTTCATTATAACATTATCTATCTTTAGCATAAATGGACTAGAAATCACATCATTCAAATTTGAAATCTTTCTCCTTGGCCTTGGAGATTCTATATGGATAGAGTGGTAGGAAGTTACCATTTGTTGAACTATTGTTTTTCATATTTATGGAAAATAGGCAATTTAATTTCACTAAAATCCCAATAAGCATCATATTATGAGTACCATAGGGTTTCATATGACCTTGAATTGTCTTTGTTTAATGGAGAACTATAAAAAGAGACTACCAATTAAAGATATAAACTCAAAATTGAAGAGAATTATCAAGCTCATGGCACTAAACTTAGATCCCATATGAATTTGTCAAAAGTTGGAAATAGGGCCTCAGTAGATAGTGTGAAGACTATCAGATATGTAAATACATGTATCATACATAGTCCAGATATGTTGTGATCTTTTATATTTCACTTTCATAGTTTTTTTGCTACTCAACCTCTGACAACAACCCATGGAGATGCCCTTAATAAATGTTTGCTAATTGTTCCTTTCAAACTCAATTAAGGTCAATGAGTGGCTTGTGACCACCTTCTCTCCATTGACAAACTTTAAGAGGCCCTTAATAATATGGTAGTTGATAAATCACCTAGTATTGATGGGTTCCCTTGTAAATTCTTCCAATTCTTTTGGAATACTATTAGTCTAGACTTACACAAATTTTATCCTAAGGATGTTTAGACTAACTCCCTTGGATAACTCACTAATTAGTGTAACATAAAATTCATACCCAAACTTGAGAACCTATATCTCATTACTAATTAGAGGTGATTCACCCTTCTAAATGTATCATATAAGATTATCTCTAAATGTATCAATCCTCTTAGTAAAAGGATTTTTTCATAAAACTTGGTTTTGAAAAATCAGGGGACATAATGAATGGCCCTTTATCAGAGCTAGGCTACAGGCTCTAGGGTTTGGGGCAAAATTTTGTGAAAATAGTTAAAATTAATTTTCAAGTCATTGGTTCTTATAGCAATATTAATAGATCTCAATCTGAACAATTTGGTATATACATATCCATTAGAAAAGGTTGTCTGATTTCCCCCTCCCTATATGTGATGGCTATTAAAGGATTTAGTTATCCCTTAGCTAAATTTGGACTTTTAGGTGTTTGCTTAAAGGCATTTCCCTCCCCTAGTCAAAGAATTCGATGATCAAAGGTCACTTTATTGATGATTCATTTATCACGTTAGCCAAGGGATAGACTTCCATCACCAATGCCATAGAACATTTGTATTAGTTTGGATCTTATCTTTAATGGAATAAATCACCTTGTTATAGGTAGTCTAACTCTCACTTTCTAGGATGGTTGCAAATGTATAAATGGTAATGGATTCAGTGTGGAGAATAATTCAAATTCCTGGACATTCCTTTCCCTTTCTAAGATTATTCTTCATATCTTTATAATTATATGGTCCAAAGAGTAGAGAAGAAGATGGCATATTGGGTCACCAAGCCTTTTTCCCTAGCAAGAAAGTTCTAAGTTTTCTCCAAAGTTTTGTTAGTAACCCGTGTGTATTATTCTCTTTTTTAGGCTCCCTCCAATGTAACAAATGCTAAACTTGAAATATTATTAAGAGACTTAATTTGGGCTAATTTTTAATGTTGAAAGGGTTTTCATATGGTGGCATGCGATATTTAATATAGATCCAAATAAATGGGAGGTTTGGTCTTCTAGATATCAAAATCTAAGGTACTACCCTTTGCGTCAAAATGACTATTCGATCCCTTGAACGAGATGAAATCTAGAAAAATATTCTTATTAATTACATCAGTCAACGAAGTCCTATGGGAAAAAAACCTTCTATATTTTTTATTGCTTACTCAGGTTCTAATGAAATTATAGGTTTCTTTGTGTCCCAGAGCATCTAGAAATCATGGGAACTACTCAAACCCCACTTAAAATGGGATGATGATAGTTTTAAAATTAGGCACTCTCTAAACTCACATTCTTTAAGGAGGTTGCCAATATTTTATTACTATGGTATCTCCTTTTCCATGGTCACTTGGGTTAAAGTATTATGTATATTTAAGGACATAAAGGTTATATTATATTTGTTTTATAATAACTCATGAGGTTGGATTCCTTGGCCCACTCTTCATGACAAATTTCAACCTCTAAACAATGATCATTCCTCACTAGTTGACGTGAAAATGTCATTCCTAATAATAAACTTAACAAATTTGGTGTTCAAACACAAAAAAATGGTGAATGGATTGAAACTAAGCTATTAAGACTCCCTTTCTCTAGTACAAACCCTAGCTTGGTTATCAACTTCTTTTTCCACAACACATTCAAATGGATACTTTGAATACCTACTAGAAAGTTAAATATTCTACGCAAGTTTGGACAAATAGGATTGATAAAATATTTAGACTTATTATTAAGCCCAAAAAGACTCACTTATTTTGGTGCATCATACACCAAGGTCTAACTATTTAAATTTGTCTGGATCATTTAGGTGTGATGCACCCTATATGTCTAATTTGCCAACACCTAGAATCTCTCAAGCGTATTTTTTGGTTTTGGAAGTATACTCAATCTACCTAGAGATGGATTCCACACCAATTTAAATAATTTATTCTTGATTTTTTTCTTGAAAAATGGTTTTGTTAGGGATTGGCCATAATACCTTCACAAAAAAACTATATTTGACATATTTTTCATTCTGAATTGCTTTTTCACTTATGAAAAGAAAGGAAAATGCAATGTTCAATCATGTTTCTATGGATGTTTTTTTATATATTAGTAACATAGTTAACACCATATCCAATGTGATGTAGAGTATGCAAGTAAATTCCATCTAGAGCTAGAGCATCTCAAGACCTTAATGGACCATTGGAGTAGTGCCCCATGTATTGTCAGTCAAGTTCCTCTAGAATAATCTATCTAACATAGACCTTTTAAGGGCCATGTATTTGGTACACATGGAAGATATTACTCACATAGCAGGAAAAAAATACCTCCTCACATTCATGGTGTTCCTTGTATGCTCATAATTCACATGGTGTTGGTGGTTGTTCATTATCATACTATATTAGGTGGAAATCTCAATAGCAAAGGAAGTTTCTTCTCTTGGCTCTTTTTATTTGTCTTTCTTAGTAAGATCCAACAAAAGAAGAAAAAAAAGATAAATCTAATGATGAGTGAGATTCAGTTTCTGATATTGGGTATCTACCCATTGGTGGTGGGGGCTACGGTGGCAAGTTAGATAATCATATGTCTCTACTAGCTTTTATTATTTCTCTCATGGCTTAGTCTTGTGCCTTACTAATTTGGTGTGCCATAGACTATTTATTATGTTAATTTATTTATGTTATCCCCCCTTTTTTTTAAAAGGCATTTTCTATTTGCATTGTTTTATTTAAATTTGTTAAATTCATAGTTATTTCTTGGTCTTGGGATTGATATGATACTTTGGAGTGGGAAGCATTCCACTCATTTTTTTATAAATATCCATTTAAAATTTTGTATTATTAATAGAGATGCACTTTTCAATTAAAATTTTAAAAAATATACATATAATAAATATCAATAAAATATTAAAATTAAAAATATAAATTAATTAAATAAAAAAGCCAATGCATTATAACATGAATCACTTTAATTAAATTTATTATTAATTTATAGCTAAAAATATGTACATCAATTATATTTAATTAAAAAATTGTATATTATTTTTCACTTTTACTATTAAAAAGTGTTTAATTATTTTAAGTCATAAATTTTTAAGGCTCTTCAATAAATATTGAAACTGATTATACTACTTTGGAATCCTCATTATTAGGGTAAAAAACATGAGAAATGATCAATGAAATTTTATGATAAATAGTTGAAGGATACTAAAAATTTATCTTTTTAACCTATATATGTTGGTGGGAACCCACAAGAACCTCACAATTGAGGTCATCAATGAATACAATAGCTTTTTACTATTTGAATGCATTAGTATAATTATTATTAATCCAAAAATAATAATACATGATGATGGTTACAAAAATAAAGTGGTTGATTGGAATTCATGACCCATATTCCCTACGAGGAAAAATCTAGTTCATATACAAAAATGTCAGCAGGCATGACAACCTAGAGTTTCCAAAATCAACTCAAAAAGATAAAGCACATATATTCAGACACATGACACATCCCTAGAATGAGGAAGAGGGGGAACATCCATGGGAGACTGGGCACTCCAAGTGAAAAGCTCAACTAAAGGAGGATCAAGCACCACCCAACCATCTTGAGCAGTATGTTGGGGAGGAGGGGAAAGACATATTGATGCCCCAACTAGAAATAAATGTGATAAATATATTAATAAAAAATAATAATACACAAGTTATAATGAACATCAAAACATTAGAGGCAACATAGCAAGACCTAAAAACTATGAAATCTAGAAGGCATTAATTGTAATATATAGTTTTAATATGGATAATTGGATTACATCTAAACTGTTAAACAAATACCTAATTAGTTTTAATGAAGTTAAATACTTTTAAAATAATAATACATGTTTAATTAGTTAATTAGTTTTGAAACTAGATAGGGGTAATTATGAAAAATTTAGAGGTGTATCTTGAATAACATGAGATTTGTTGATAGTCATCAAGGTATAGAAATGGAAATGTCTGCTCATAATTGAAAAAGACCTTGTCCAAAAATTTTGTCTAACAAATAAAGATGGATGTCTAAAATATTAATGATTCTCTATAATATCCCCTGTTTCCCTTGAAATTTGAAACTGAATATTATTGAATCGCTTTTCTGTATTTTACTTTTTTTTGATATTTTGTATGGATAAAGATATAATTTTGGAAATAAATTCAAATAGATAAATAAACCACAATAGAATCTCTTGTTCATTCGCCCAGATGATTACAATAGATGTCCTCTATCATACATATAAAATAATAGTGAAATAGGGTCTTAAGAACCTGAGTATTCCGCAAACTGGGAATAAAACTTGTAACTGGCATGTCTCAGCCTGCTATGTCAAAAACACAATTGCCGATGTCGGTTATACTGCCACCATCAGTTTCCTGGTGTTGATAACCTACCGACGTCGGTATGAGGTCGACTGATGGTGGTCACTATAGCACTCTTCCTGTCGATGTCTGTTGCTGTAGCACTCTGCTTGCTGATGTCGGTCTCTGCACTTTTTGTGGATGCAAACAGATTTGTACGGATCTATACGGAATTTGTACGGCCGCCAATATGATATAGCACAATCTGTATGCTGAACACCTACTCTCAAGATATATGGCTCTAATACAGAAAATCTCTATCTGTGCAATATCTGAATCAAAACCTAATCAAATAAATCCCTGTAATTACCTGTGATAAATTTTGTGTGAAGTTATCTCTCAACCTGGCAATAAATCAGTTGATATCTCACAGCCTCTAAATCACTCACACTGAAGAGGGTATGTTCTTCAATGCAGATACAATACTAGAACCCTTGGCTCAATCTTCTCAAGAAAGTCCTTAGCAAAATTTCTCTTCAAACAATATTCATGATTCTCAAACTCACTCCCATGAGAAACCCTTATACCCTCCAAAAAGGTGTGCTTCCAAAATTAGATTTTCTTAAATTAGAATTAGGGTTTTAAAATTAGACCAAATAATTAATAATTAATAATTAATTAATATTTAATTATAAATTAGACCAAATAATTAATATTTGATTAAATCAATCAAATATTAATATCTCCCTTAATCCATGTCCGAAAGAGCCTGAACGAAAGCCAACTGGAACAATTTTGCTACTCGAAGCCAAGCCAAGCTCCACCATGACCCTCTATCCATCCTATCAGCCTATGAGGGTTGCATAATAGGCTAACCATCAACTCTAAACATGTCAACTAAAAAGGGGACATGACAATCTGCCCCTCCTAAAATTGCTTGCCCTCAAGCAATTGCTGAATGATAAACCAATCAATCCACCTGGATCCCAAATGTAGTCATGATCTACCCTACTGTTAATCAATGCAAACTCTAAGCCATGTCTATCACCACTCTCATCCAATGTCATCACATCGTCCCTAGTACCAAGATAAGAATCCCAACATCCAATCCAAGAACGGAAATCAACTGGCAACTGAAGTAAACTCCTCACCTAAATAATATTTGAATCTGGAATGTGAATGCTAGACATACTCATATCATCAACAACATGTGCCCTGCTTGTAACAAAAAGCTGAGTCCCTACCACATGTGCTAACTCCTGAACTGATCTCACCTCAAGACAAAGCTCATCCACATGTCTCTCATGTGTTGGTGCCAATGTGCACTCGGAAGTGCACTCTCCCATATCATGTGGTATGAGCCTCTCCATCCGATGAAAGAACATATTTTTGATGTTGCTGCCCTGTATTGCCTTAAGAATATGTGTCTTCCCACCCACATCAAAATTAACCTCCATGTCCTTAAGACGAAGAGTGACTTCCTCAAGGGAATGAATCCACTTCATACCCAAGACTAAGTCTATGTCCCCCATGTTCACCACATAATAATCAGCGTTGAACTCATAGTTGTTCAATCACAATGGGAGGTCTCTAATCATCTGCTCACACCTAAGAGTGTGGCCATCATCTACCTTAACTCTAATGCCTTCGAAATCTTCAGTAGTGAGTCCACACTTCTCCACAAATTTGGCATCTATAAAATTATGTGTGGCTCCTGTATCAAGAAGGGTGATGACCCTCTGTCCTGCCAAAACTCCATGGAGTCTGAATGATTCATCTAACTGAATGCTGGATAGGTGTGCCTCCTATATATGAAGCTTTAAATTTGCCTCTACCTTAGGCTCTGAAGCCTCTGCCTCCTCAGAACTATCCTGCTACTTGGAATCCTTTGAATTTGAATCCTCATAATAAGCCCACATCACTCGATTGGCCTTGCCCTTAGCCCTCAAAGGACAATCATGATTGGCATCATAGGGACCTTTGTAGTAAAATCAAAGCTTCTTCCTACGTAGATCGTTAAGAGCCTCTCGATCCAAAGGTGGTGTTGCTGGATTGGCCTTCGAATCATTCTTAACCCCTGATTTATCTATGTTAAAATCCACTCTCTCTCTCTATCTCTGTTGGAGCACTTATGGTCCCTAGATGAAGAAGTACCTCCTGAGTTAGATTTACTGGATGGGGCTACCATCTCCATACTTTGTGCCTTCTTCATAGCGTCTTGTAATGAAGGAGGATCAAAGCCTTTGATCTAACCTCTTAATGGTTCTGTCAATCCCTCCATGAAGAGCACTACAAGTCACCTCTCTGAAATGTCAGGAACCATAACTGATAACTTCTAGAAGTCACCAATGTAAGACTCTAGACTACCGCTCTGGCGCAACTGTGCCAACTCTTAGAAATAGGACTCCATATCTCTCCTATCAAAATGCTCCACCAGCCTATCCAAAAACTCCTGATAAGATGTGATCTGATCATGATGGAGTGTCACCATCCCGTGGTGCCACCAATCGTGAGCTAATCCCTCAAGATGTAGTGTCACATATCTGATAGCATCTCCCTCAGCCATCAGATGCAATGTGAGAAATGTGTCTAACTTACTAATCTAGGCCTGCACTGTAACCTTGCCACTACTGTCAAACATCGCTAGTGTGAGCCTACTCGTAGCCTACTTCAGATCATTATTTAGGTGTCTAGGTCTCCAATCATGTCGACCTCAATTATGCTCTCTCCTCTGTGTGAGGAACTGGTCAAAATTAATCCTCTTTCTGACCTCAAGTGATAATAACTCCCACTCCTCATTTGCTGCCATCAGTGTGTCAGGAAATAGGGGCTCTCTTGCTGCCTCCACTATTGGGGCCTCTAGTTCCTCCTATACAAACATAGGTCGTGTAGGCCTATTAGCTATCTTGGAATGGTTCAGTTGTGGTCTCTTATTAATAGTAGCACTCTTGTTATCTCCTTGATCACCATTCTATCAAACAGGTGTGTTCATCCTCTCTACCATAGTAGTGAGTGCCTGTAGCGCCTGATTCATCTGTTGCTGGCTTGTAGCCATAACTTGAAAGAATTCTTGCGTGTCCTGATCATCATTAGGCCTATGGCCCCTGTGTGGGCTACCCTCACTCCTGTCACTCATGGTGATCTACTGTTGTTCTAAAACCTAATTGCCTTCAAGCAAAGCTCTATTGCGTGTGAAATACCTGTGTGGTCCTAACTCTTGTGGCTACATAAGATTGTCAAACCCTTAGGATGGTAGGATTTAGCTCTGATACCACTGTAATATCCCCTTTCTTAGGGTCTCCTTTTTTTAACAAAGCTCTGATACCACTGTAATATCCCCTGTTTCCCTTGAAATCTAAAACTGAATATTATTGAATCACTTTTCTATATTTTACTTTTTTTGATATTTTGTATGAATAAAGATACAATTTTGGAAATAAATCCAAATAGATAAATAAACCACAATAAAATCTCTTGTTCATTCACCCAGATGATTACAATAGATGTCCTCTGTCATACATATAAAATAATAGTGAAATATGGTCTTAAAAACTTGAGTATTTCACAAACTGGGAATAAAACCTGTAACTAGCATGTCTCAGCCTGTTGTGTCAAAAACACAGTCGCTAACATTGGTTATACTGCCACCATCATTTTCCTAGTGTTGATAACCTACCAACATTGGTATGAGGTCAGCCGATGTCGGTCGCTATAGCACTCTTCCTGCTGATGTCGGTCGCTGTAGCACTCTGCCTGCCGATGTCGGTCTCTGCACTTTCCGTGGATGCGAACGGATTTGTATGAAATTTGTACAGCCGCCAATATGATATAGCACAATCTGTATGCTGAACACCTACTCTCAAGATATATGGCTCTAATAAGGAAAATCTCTATCTATGCAATATTTGAATCAAAACCTAATCAAATAAATTCCTGTAATTACCTGTGATAACTTTTGTGTGAAGTTATCTCTCAACCTGGCAATAAATTAGCTGATATCTCATAGCCTCTGAATCGCTCACACTGAAGAGGGTACATTCTTCAATGCAGATAGAATACTGGAACCCATGGCTCAGTCTTCTCAAGAAAGTCCTTAGCAAAATTTGTCTTCAAACAATAATCATGATTCTCAAACTCTCTCCCATGAGAAACCCTTATACCCTCCAAAAAGGTGTGCTTCCAAAATTAGATTTTCTTAAATTAGAATTAGGGTTTTAAAATTAGAACAAATAATTAATAATTAATTAATATTTAATTAAAATTAGACCAAATAATTAATATTTGATTAAATCAATCAAATATTAATATCTCCCTTAATCCATGTCTGAAAGAGCCCGAACGAAAGCCAACTGGAACAATTTTGCTACTTGAAGCCAAGCCAAGCTCCACCATGACCCTCTATCCATCCTATCAGCCTACGAGGGTTGCATAATAGGCTAACCATCAACTCTGAACATGTCAACTAAAAAGGGGACATGACATTCTCTTGACATGTAACAGTTAGGTTTGATTTTATGATTTCTCTCACCTAGTCTTAATCTTCAATTACATTGCTTAGTTTTTCACATTACAACTTCGATAACCTATAAAACAAAATCTCTTTTCCCTATATTGGAGACAATATATGAATATTAAGGAAAATAATATATGTTTTTGGCATGTGTTGAGGATTACTTGGGTTATCAAGAACCATCTACTTATCAGGTCCCTAAATAATGACAATATCAAAAATAATAAACTTTACTAAGTGGATGTAGATGCTATTAATGGATTTTATATCACCTTAGTATTGTACACTTGGAAAACTTAGACCTTGGTTGTTCCTCTGAGTTTTGGACCTTTTCGACTTTTGTAAGTCTCGCATATACTCTATATTGTGCTCCTTGGCCAATCTCTTGGTCCAACCAGTCTTATGTTGATGACCCAAAACTTCCATCTTATTTAAAATTCTTAAACTTACTTATCTTCCACCTCTATAAGTTTTGAGTCTGTGCCTACTTTCTTGTTCCTGAAACACTAGCATCCTAGATAGACACATGTATCAACGTAGGTGTCCTACTTCGATGCACGTGTCTAGTGCCCTAAAGTCATTTAATTTTCAAATGAAACATATCCTAATGGTTGGCTTAAGTGCTTTAATATGAGTTAATTTTCCAAAGGTATTGATGTAAATACAATATCAACCCTCATTCATTCCTAATCTACAAAACCTAGGATACACCTAAAAAATACCTAAGGCAACTTATCAAAGCATTCAATCATACAATCAATAAATCAAAACTTTCTTATTTTCTCCTATTTCCATATCAATCATAGGGACAACACATATATAGGTCTAAATTACTAAATAATCAGCCTAATAGCCTGATTTTCTAAGATATAAGCTAGGTCATTGTTAAACTTGCTTTTCACATATTACATGTTTCACACAAAATCTAAGATGTAGGGTAGAATAACATCAGTCTGAGGCCCTCTTCAGAGTATTGGCTATATAGGAAATTCTCATTAATAGAGGGGTCTTTAGGGTTAGCTCAACATTATGTTCCCATTAACCCATTTTTCCCTAAGGTCACTATGAAGATGAAGAGCTAGGGTTTTAAAATTTCATGAGAAGGATAGTCCATGTCCCAGATCTAAATGCACTAGAGCAAAGGTGAAGACAAACCCAAAAGCATCCAAGTGGTCACATCCTTTCCCAGTAGTTATTCCATATAAAACATATCAGGTTTAGATAGTAGCATCAATACAACTATCTAAGGTTAACGCTAGTGTCCAAGACTCTAGAGGTACTCAAATAAGAATTTGGTGACTATCCTAGAATCCTTTTCTAGTCTGATTCCTACCTATTCCAGATCTAGAACTATGTTAGAATTAGAACCAACTAAGTACATTATTTCTTTGTCCTTTCTATAAATAGCATAATTTTAATTTTAATTTTTAGCCTATTTCAATTTAATGAATTCAACATATGTTATATATAATTTTAGCATCTAATTGACCTACTATAGAATAATTTATCACCCTTGTAGCTTAGATTATCTCTATCCCCTTTAACCCTAGGTAACCCCAATCTATAAAATTTAGAGTTAAACATTAGGTGAACCTAAACTTTGATCAACAAACCCTTGGTGATTTACAGCATTATGTTTCTTATTTTCCTAGTCACTTTAATTTAATGCAAATTCTAAATTTTTCATTTGTAAAGAAATGGAAAATGTTAATGCAAAAACTCATTTTCAAATACAAGATAAAGAAGCATTGATTAATCATCTCAATAATAACAAGAACTTAATGGATGCATTTTTGTATGTTATAAGAGATTAAATAAGTAAACAAGATAAAACTAGGGATTCTTCACTTAGTTATGGTGAGTCCTTAGAAGGTACTACAACTAATTCCATACTAATCAATCTACCTACATCTAGTAGAGGTATATATTATGTCTTCCAACCTTTTTTTCCTGAAACTACTATTTCTACATCTACCATGGGGCTCACAAATGTTTTAACTAAAATACTAATTTATATTCCTATTCAAACCATGATTACATCCCCTTTGGTGACTATGCAACTTTATAATATAAATCCTAATGGGACCATAGTTCAAACACTCCTTGAAGTCATTAAGACCTTGGAGTACAAGGTTACAAACATTGAACAAAATGATTTAAAGTCTCCTCATGTAATTGATTCCCAAGATGTGTTACATAACCCTCTTGCACTTGAGATATATTTACACCCTTTACCAAATAGTTTTGCTGCACCTAAGTTCACATTTTATGATGACAAGGGTGATCTTGAACAACATATTCAATCATTTTATACAACATGCCTTGATTATGCTTTTAATGTTAAAATTTTGACCAAATTATTCCCAAGAAGGCTCAAGGATTATGATTTAAGGTGGTTTTACGATTTACCTCTCCAAATCATGAAAGCATTCAAACCTATTATAGATCAATTTTTGACACACTTTTCCATTAATATTTCTAAAGAGGTTTCCTATGCTCAAAATGCCAAAATCAAATAAGGAAAAAATAAACCTATCAATGAATATGTATTGAGGTATAAGATAATGTTGGCTAAAATGACCAATCCTGTGGTAGATAAGGAGTTACAAGACATATTCAAGAAACGTTTGGTTGCTCTTGTACATAAGTCCATTAATTTCAAGAAGTTCAAATCTTATGATGACTTATGCCATGTTGTAGGGGACCATGAAATGAAGTTTATCTCATTGAATAAGCTCAAGTATGTAGTAAAAATCCCAGTTTCATCTACATCCAATACCAATTTTATAATCAAACCAAGTTATAAGGTAAAACCTCCTAAGCCTAAAAAGGAAACAACTACCATGGTTAATATAGTTTCATGGAATCCTAATCGACTTATCTTATCTAATGCAAAAAAGAGACAATTTACACACTTACCTAAGTCTCCCACTTCATTAATCCTAGAGTTAAAGAGTTTGATATGAGTAGACCTCTACCCAAAGGATATGATGCAAATGCTTGTTTTTATTATCAGTAAGGACTAGGACATTATACAAAAATATGTTTTACCTTGAAGCATAAGATCCAAGACCTTATTGATGACCAAAAGATTAACTTTGATGATCCTCCCAAGAAATCTATTTCACAACCTGGTGATCACCAAAAATAGAAAATATTTAACAATTCTTTGCAAGACCATTCTAAGAAAGAACCATAAGTTTAAATGGCATATAATGCACATCCTTCTCCATCACATTATGGGCACCCATTATATGGGATTATTGGTACTTATACACAACATATATCTCTTATGGTTTAGATACCTCCTATTACATTCAATGCTACTGAGATCAATGATGATGACTCTAATATTCATTCTTTATTCATTTGAGCATTCCTCGATCACAAAACTATACACAAAGTTATGACTGATAATGGTGCAAGTGAAAATGTTTGCACCATGACATTACTTGCATATTTGGGTTATACTCATCAAAATTTGCATCCTTCTACTAGATTAATTAGAAAATTTGGTGGGACCTCCTAAAAGGTCCTTGTGATATTCAACTACCTTTATAGGTCAGTCTTGCACATGTGGTTACTAATTTTTAGTTATACCTTCCACATGAATCTTTGATGTGTTACTAGGAAGACTTTGGATCCATACACTTTAATTAGTGCCTTCTGCATTGCATGGGTGTGTTAAATACATTCATTACAATTAATTAATATATAATTTATATAATCCCATATGAACATCCTCTTGAATAAGAAAAACTTATACCTAGGTATTTAAGTATCAATCCTACTAAGGTCAATCCACTATAAAAGGGTAATAAATAGGCAATCCCCTTTACTAGGTGATCAGTGCTTGAGAAACCCTTACATTAAATATATACATTAGATTCCATAGAATCCCCATATTCAATGATGTATTTGAAACTATCTTTGGTAAAATCCTAAGTTAGACCCTGACCATAAGAACAATTGTACATTTTCATTTCTTAAGATTATATACGCACATGGTACAATAGTTAATCTAGGAAATTTATGAGTGTTCGTACCCCTAGTCTACCAAGCAATCAATGAAATACTTATGCCCATGATATTGGAAGAAAGTAAAAAATATATACTTAATTTGGGGGTGTATTATTATTACCTATATTTTATGGTAATAATAACAGGAGTCTTAGTATCTCCTTTGAAGTTACCAATTTTTATCCCAAAAAATTCAGCCAAGTAAATAAATTTCCTACCAACTTTTCCATGGAGTTGCTATATTTTGTAAGGAAAATAAACAATCATTATGGCCTCTATTTCCCTACAATGTTGGCAAGATTATTTTCAAAGTATGGTTAGTGTTTCACACAACAAAAACTTATAGGTACTCATCTAATTTGGATGACCATGAATTGTATCAATGAAAACCTAAGGGGAATGTAAAGGCCCATATCAAGGCACTTAGGGGAGAGGTCTCAATCATATACAATCATCACCCTCATCTTTGTGATTTTGTATTTTTAAATGTAAAGGATGAAGAAATGAGGATAAAAATGTAGACTATAGGTATTATATTCACACCTCCCAAGCTTGATCAACCCAAAGAATCAAAAGAAAGGCCTGAATCCCTTACACCTCAAGATGATTCTCTAGGCACAAAGACTTATCTCAATAAATAAGGTAATACTGGTATTAAATCCTCTAACACTCTCAAAAAATGATAGTTTTAATGTGTAAGGTAATGTAATCACCTACTTCTCTTCCTACAATTTCCTTATTTAGTTCAAATTTCAATAATTCCACTTGTTGTAACTATTTTAGAATAAACAATGGTCACTCCTCCACTTTATCCTTCTATGCCACCACTTGAGGATGTCCCACTAGACACTCCTATTCATATGCTTCAAGCGGAAATTATCACCCATGTTTCTCCCAAGAAGGTGGTCCAAGTCACTAAATTTTATATAAGACAAATGGCACCTAGGACTTCCTCCCAATGTCCTCAAGTGACTATAATATGTGTGGTTAGACAAGTACAATCCATTTCCCAAGTAGAAATTATCCCTCTCTCAAGTAGTATTGCAAAAACCTTTCCTTAATTGGTCACCACTTCAATATTAAATGGACAAATATCTCTAATGGAATCTCCAAAAGTCACAATGGCTATAGTTAACCCATTAAGAAGGTTTTGTACCTCTAAGGTCACTATTATGATTTTTATACCAAACATCATTACTCATTCCATTTATAAGCCCAAAGAACCTAAGAATAAGGATAAACTGACCATGATTTTATTGGATGAGACACAATTTACTTCTCTTTCTACTCATTAGTATACCCCTCTAGTAATTATAGCAACCTTTCTTCCTCCAATGCTCACTTTTACTTCTTTAGTTTCTAAATCTATTATTTCACCTCCATATTTCACTTCAATCACTACCATATAGACCCATGTTTCCACAACATCCTTAGTTATCACCATGGTTGATCTTATAGTCATAACTACTAGGCCTAGTTCACTTTGTTCATCACTAGTAGCATTGGCTACACCACCCACATCTATTGCTACTTATATGTCACCAAAAAATGAGAACTAGATTGAGAACATCTAATTGGCCAAGGCAAATAGGAAGGAGGTGATCATAGTTGAATACCTTGAGGTAAATGTATACTTTGAAAAACATACTGGGAAAATCAAACGAGTAACCTGGAGGAAGATTACCAAGGGGGAGAGTTTGACACTCCCTTAAATAGAAGAATGAATCTTCACTCTCATGAGGAAGAAAAAAATATTTCCAAGGGAGAAAGAATAATTTATTGAGAACCTAAACTTTATATTATCTATTACAAGAGAGTTGGCCAAGAAGCTAGCTAAGGAATGAACTAAAAATAATAATGAATTGAAACACAAATAAAAATAACAATCCGAGAAGGAATCATTGATGAAGTAGATAAATTCTTGGAGTCCCTGTATGAACTCCTATTAAATAACTATCAAGCTAAAGGCAAGAGCACTCATGGAAGAAAAAGGTGAAGATTTATCAAGACTACATTAGTATATTGGATACTAATTTTGGGAATTTAACTAAGGTTCTCAGGAATAACATCTTCCCTCATCTAAATTTGATGACTCTATATGACATTAGATTATGTCAAAGATTTTTGATACATGTGAATACTTCACTTGATCCAAAACTCAAAAGTTTTGGTTGATAAATATTTAAATAGCATAGAAATAACATAGTAACAATGAATTCTCTGAGAAGAGATGTAGTATTACTCAAGATCGCAATACAAATATATGCTTATCTTTGGGAAGAGATGTTTGTCTTCACATTTTGGTTACCTCTTCATTTATACACATTTTGAAAGAATTGGGAGGATGTGGAAGGTCACAAATCTTGAGGGAGATTAAGTGGTTCAACTTCCAAGATTTAAAACAATACAGAATTCGAGGAATTACTATTTTTAGAAACTTACTATTTTTAGACTACACTACTAAAATTGAAATTTGGGTCACTTCCATTGGGTTTTCAGGGGTAAAAATTCATTTATCATAGCTCAATTCTATCTCACGATGTTCTCCTAATTCTTAGCTTTCCAACAGTTCAAACGGCGAGTCAATTGGAGCTATGATGCAAAAGTTATGGCTCCCGGAAGTTTCGTCATCAATTGGGGTGGAACTGTTACTTGAATTGTCGCCTAAATTGTTGCCTGGATCATCACTATAGTAATGGGTGGATGAAATGAGCATTCTCATCAATACCATTGACAATTTTACTAATATAAATTTGGAATTGTTTCAAGAACCATGGATAGTCTCATTATTTTCTCTTAAGATCAAGTTAGATTCTTTTTAGAATTTGTTTCTAAATTGACCAAGTTTATGGTTTATTTCAAAGGAAAGATTCAAGAATAAAATAAGGGGAGGTAGAATAGAGGTCATTGACCTAGTCAACTATGAAAAATAAAAGATATAACATGATACTATGATGAAGGTGCACTTAAGACCAGGCTAACTATGCAACATTGTTAGCTAATATAGAGTCTTTATTCAGAGCACTAATCATAAAAATTTCTGGAATGGATGAAGATTATAAAGCATGCATCATGGCCTTCCAAAATTTTCAAATTTGATCCTCTAAATCTCCACCAAAGTTACAGTCAATTGAAAGAAAAAGTTAAATTTAACAGCATACTAATTTTAAAGCATGTATTCTTTCTTGCATAGCTTTGTAGATTTTTTTAAATTTATAAATATTGTTTTAAAATATTTTCATGTAATTTTAATTTGATATGAGGTGGTGCCCATCCAAAATATTTATACACTTTGTATTTACCTCTAAAAAAGAGAGGAAGATTTTGCAACATAAGTTTGGATTTATATGGATAGACCAATGAATTTATAAGGTGTTTTTTTCTCTCAATTTTTGAATATCATGTGATACTAAATTTCATCGGTTAGTAGATAAAAATTTGGTATGTGAAATTGTATATTAGTTGAATTGAATATTAGCTAGTTCAATTTTTTCATAGCTAAAACTTCTTTTACAATATATGATTTGTAAATGAATGTGTTTTTACAATTTATCATAATTCAAAATCTGATAGGTTGATGCTATAAGAATTATATTTAAAATATAATATTCATAGATAGTGCATCATGATTGCTAATATTTGAGTTATAGCTAGATATAGGTAAACATTATTTTAAAACATATAGTAGATTTCATAAATTAATCAATTTAGGGAGACTTCCCTTGTTTATTTTGAAAATTTTATTTTATAGCTTTCCCTCCCTTCCTCATTATGTTTCTTTTTATGAAGAAAATATATGTACAATAGCATCATTGTGAATATCCATCTTATGATAGTTTGTTTAAATATTTGGGTAGAGATACTTTATGAATAGATAGGATATTCGTGAGTAATAATTATAGACACCTAAAATTAGACACTTTGTGTCAATTTTAATCTTCTCACTAAATCTTCACTAACATCACCCTAAATCCTAATCAATCTTATATATACACTAACATCCCTAACCTAACCATTATTCATCACCCCCAACAAATTAATCCCTTCTTTGATAACCATACCCAATCTTAAAAAATTCACCTCATATCCCATTAGTTAATTAATTATAATTAATGAACTAATCCTCTCATAATAATAAATTACATGGATTTTGAATATCCACAATTTCCAAAATCAAATAAACCTCACATCACTCAATTTCCACCAAATCCTCGTATAATCACACCAAATATAATGCAATGGATAAACTATGGCATGCCCATATGTAGCCCATACTCTACTCAACCACTTCATTTATCATCTCCAACCCTAAACTTTGACTTATTTTCAACCCTTCATCTCAACTCTAATCCAATGCTCCATATCCATCCATTAAATCTATAAATAAAGAGCTCCCCCTCATATTCCAACAAGTCCAAATTTATTAATGAATTTATATCAAATTAGCAATAAATTCATCTTAAAATCATCAAATTGTATCAAGATATCAACCATTATAACAAGGGGGCATGTTACCTTTATCTTTGCATGCATACTATTGAGTACCCACATCCAACAATCAAAGAGGAGTAAATAAACACAACAAGGGACACCATCATTAGTAATTTAATGTATATTATTCCTCTCTTTTTCATTATATTATGTTAATTTTCTTAGTTATTGTAAGAATTTAAATTTCATTTAAGTTTCTATTTTGTTTTTTAAAATTTGTGCATGCATAAAACAACCACCTTTCTCAATCTCTATTCCACCATGTGGTTACTCATAAAACTAAATGCATGTAACTCATGCCCTAGGTCATCCCTATGATCCTAAAACAATAAGGAGTTTTCCTATAAATTTTTTTTGGTGGGTATTACTCATTTCAATAGACATTTTTGGGGATTAATAGACATAGGCAATTGAATACATCCCAAGTTTACTTTTTCATAAAAATATGTCTTGATGTTTATAAGATCACTCAAAACCATGGTTGGATCATTTATATTCTTATTTAAGTCTTTAGTAGATTATTTATTAGGTAGTTATTTATTAGGAAATGGCACATCACATTGGGTAGTTTTTCTGCCTATTTTCTATCTAATTTCCTTCAAATCTTGAATGGTTTAGATTGGGAATTTTTGAATATTTAATTCCCCAATTAGGTTATTATTGACATCTATGAAACCCATTATGATTAGTTTTTTATTATATATGAATTCCAAAACTTGACCTATCAAATATCTTATAAGTTTGCATTTTTTCACATCATCAATTATAACACCTTTAGCTTACCATTGCATTTCACATATCAACAAGTATTATTCAAGGTTAGTGGAAACATCATAAGATGTCATAGTTACACAAATTCCTAGATTAAAATCCATGTTTCTTGTGATTGCTCCTAAAAAAACTAGATTCTTTGGGTGGGACTTTACAAGTGTATTAAGATTCACTACAGTTAGCTTGGTAGAGATATTATTTTGACTTTTATAAATTACTATGTTTCTATGCTTAGATTTCCAAATTTGTCTGTGAAATAATCAAACCACTTAGACTTCCCCTCAAATTCTATACTATTTAATATTTTTAAAAAATTAGGCATGAAGGATGTGTGCACTTGGAATGAATGATCCTTGTTTGATGTGCTTTCCTCATTTGAACTTGAACTTGACTTTACTTTGCGAATTTTCATCATATATTCAAGATAATTTCCTTCCTATTCTCCAAACAATATCCTCCCCTATAATTTATTCCTAAAATTACCCTCTAGTTATTCTAGGTGCTTCTCTTTAACCCCTCCACATTCTCTTTCTTTCATTTTCTTTGAGTCACTTTCCTCATTTCACACATTCCTTTCAATTTATTTGGTTAGCTAAATTCCTTTAGTTATCCTTATTTCCCCTTATTCACCCTCTCAACTTTCCCTTGGAGGTCTATCTCCTCATGCAATCTTATCAGTCTCTAATATACCCATACTCACATTTATACGAGGATAATTCTATTTATTCCATCATTCTTTTTGTTATATTTCTTTATCCAATCCCAAAATTATCTTATCTTCCTACTTTTTTGTGTCCTTGTTAGTCATTAAAATTAAACATTTATGCCTTGAATGTCCACTTGAGGTTACTTTACCCTTAGTATAAAACTTGACCCATCTTAGGGGCCCTTTTAGTCACATAGTAGTCACAAATAGTATCCAAGCCTATATAACACCACATGAGACCCATGATGGCATAATTCATTAGTGATTTAGGTCCCTACACCCTATAAAAAGTATTTTTTCATATCCCTAAGAGGATTAAGGTTGGTCTAGACCTATTCTTACCCCCTCTATTCTATATGGGATATAGGGTTCCTCCCTCATTTCACCCTATATATCATATATAATAGAGAGGGGGGGGGTCCCAATATATAGGTATAGCATGTGTGTACCCCTACCCATATATATAAAAAGGTGCACATCTCTCTCACAAGTTATTTTTATTATATCATTATATAAACATTACTTTTACACTCTTACACTCTAAATGGACATTATCACAGAGAAGCACACAAAATTACCACTTCATATTGAGGGAAAGCTCCCAATTATTACAATATTGTATTAATTTAGCCCATACATGTAATAATATATCCCTAATGTAGGTATCCATATCTCAAGTTTCCTCCAAGGCATCCTCTCATGCATTCACACTTATGCATTCTATAATTCACAAACATACAAACAACATCGCATAAGTGAGAGAATTGTATCAACCTTGATCCCTCCTTGTAGTATTGGTATGTAGGTAGCGTGCCCATACATGGGTGTGGATCATATGTCTATCACATAAAACCCACTAACCCATTTTTCTTATGGTGTTCATTCAAACCCTTACAAGCATTAAAACATAGAGTTTTTAGATGAAAATATAGCTATAGAAAAAATATTGATTGCAAAGATTTGAAATTTTGACCATAGTTGGAATAGGATCTAATATACAAAACCTATAAATATTTTACAAAGACTTTAAATGGAACAATATCATGATACCTTGGACACAAACACACTATGTTATTTTCTAACTGGCTTTGATAATGTGCAAGGCTATTTTTGATCCCTAGATCTTGTTGATGATAGTCAGATATATTTCTTCACCAATTTTCATAGTTAGATCCCTCTTAGAAGGCTTGTTTCTAGCTAAGTTATTATTTCTCTCTCATCCTTTCCACATTTAGAAAATTATAATTAATCAATATTTAATCAAATCAATTTCTTTAATTATTGGATATTTATTTCAAATTTATTATTTCATCACTTTAATAAAATAGGGTTTTGCATTCCATAATCCCTTAAAACCTTAAATCATTTGGTGAACCTGATTTACTTTGAATAGTGGAAAAAACCTAACCCTAGACTATCTTTAGGGTTTATGTTTCCAGCCATCTATAAATGATACTCAGATTTTAGGTCCCTATATCTTCTAATTTTTATTTTGTCTAATCATGATAATAATGATAGAAGATGTTTATCACTTTCTAATGTGAAATTTTCTAGTTTCATTTACATGATTGTTTCCTTTCATTTACAATAAATTCAAATAAGATATAAACATATATGTACATGATGTCCTATATTAGTTAAAATATATTTTATTTGACTTACTCCATAAATTTAATACCCTAACAACCACCTTGCAAGTTTCAATGTTATATCTTATGCACATGAAATAATTTCCCTCTCCTCCTCATCTCCACAATGGTGATATCTACTTTTCCTCTACCCAGGTCCATACTATTAGTCCAAGAGATGAAGCAACCTATATTACTATTACTAATGCACATACTCAGCCTATCCATGCCTCCACCTCTTCTTTATAGGGTGTGTGCCTACATGTTCAATTAGATGCAACTAGGGTTTGCACTTGTGAGACTAGAAGGGATCAAATTATCAGTGTGAGTAAGTTAATTTCAGAATTAAAAAATCAAAATCAATTATTACATTGAAATATTACAACATTGAAAAATAAAATTTTAAGACAAAATCCTCTAGGGCACACTAGTATCAATCATGTATATGCATCTTCACCTAGTTAATTTATGGCAAACAATGTTACATATCAAAACAAGAAATCACAACAAAGTGCATCTACAACTAATGATTTAAAAAGTACTCAAATATTAAATATAATTTCATATGAGATTTTAAGGCAAATGATTAAAGATAAGTTGATAAACCTACCTCCTCTACATCCAGTGAGAAGATCCAAATATTATTTTGCATACCATAGAATGCATGATCATCATACAGATTCATGTTTGGCATTGAAATAACATATACAAAACTTCATTGCTAATAAGGATCCTAATATAAGATAAATTAGTTAAGCAATCCATAGTGATACAAGAACATATTAAAAAAGGTTAAATTTAAAAACAATACAAAATTGGTTACCAAAACATAACTCAGAATAACAAAAGGTTCAAAAAGCAAAATCAGAGTAAGAAATAGTACATCAAGCACATATAAAATAAGTGAAGGACATAAATACACCTCTCCAAAATGAGGTTGTCAGGGAAACTAGAACAATAAACATGCTCCGATCCCTACTGAGTCAGGATCTTGCTCTACCAATTAGAACACATGTGATTACTTCTTGTATTAGCAACTAAACACGAAATTATACCAGAATCAAATAAGTAACTAGAAATATGAAACAACACAGGAATATGAGAGACAATACACAATTGTATTAATAATCACTCAGAAGAATATACAATAAGGAAGATGCCACTTCTTCCTCCACCTCAAAGGTTCGCCACGCCTCAAGACCTTCTTTCCTCTCTCTCTTGGTCCCAACAATCAACTCCAATATAGAATTGATGTTCACCTCTCCAACCAGTCAGTAACACACTGCCAGTTCACCAAGTACGCAACCGTACTCCAGTAGATCTCCTGCTCTTTGTTGCTACCTACAAATCACTAGACCTTACTCACCAATGTAGATATCTCTACACCCCTAAAGAACCCTTGTCCTTGCCTCACCAAGTCCTTATGATTCTTCAACCAGTACCCCGGTGGATCAGCTCCTTGACCTTGCAGACCTTGCAACTCTCCCTGATCATACACACTCAGCACCCCTTTGGAACTAGGAGGAGCTACACTAGCTCTCACTAAAAGCTCTATGGCTTTCTAACACACTTTTACAATACAATCATGAGTCTATATATAGATCTCATCCAAATAATAATTAGACATCTAATACAATAATTAAATCCATAGCTCTCAGTCTAAGAATAGCTCTAAACATGCAAACGCTTGGTTCGTCAACCAACTACCCGTAATATACTCGTAGCTCGAACCACACAGGCAACCGACGTCAGTCCCTATCTACCTGGGGGTGCCGACGCCGGCCGATCCATGACCGACGTCGGTTGCCTTCTGTCTCCTTCCTACCGTCGTCGATTGGCCTGACCGATGCCGGTGTTTGTGACACTCCGCAACTCCTCTGCAACCTCCTCCATGTTTGCATCGGTGAAGCTTTTAGCTCCACAACCTAACAGAGGTCCCATTTTCAAAGTAGTGTAGTTTTGGTAAAGAATATCTACATCAATTTGATTATCAAGCATAAGGGTTGGGCAAACATGCCCAAGGCATCACTACTCTTATTCTAGCAGTTGATAATTTTGGTCAACAAGGTTTGGGATTTATGGAACATACTAAGGAAAATCCTTCATAGATATAATTTATCAATTCAAAATATCTAGATACATAGGTAATGTTACAAAAAGAGTAAGAATTTAAGTTACACATTTAGAATCAAGATAAGCAAACAACCATTCTGAAAAGAGGGTTTATAACAATAGAGTCTTTAAAGTAAGTTATACCTATAGTAGATATAGTTTCAGATGGCAAGATCACAATAAATAAACCAGATAATAATAATTAAGATGAAGAATATGATTGGAATAACATAAAATATATGTCATAGACCATTCAAAAAGTGAAGATGCCACAGATTTTACATAGAGACATCCCATCAATGACATGTTGGGATTTGAGCACCATTCCTTACCAGCACATAAATTCTTATCCATAACACTCTCCTTGTACATAGTTTCATCCATTCCTAGTTTAATTGTACAAATTTTCATTATTCTAATTTACTTATACATAATTTCTCTTATATTCCTCATTGTCTATAGTTTCATTTTCATGTTGCTTATACATAACTTATACTCAAAAAATAACAAAACAATAAAATATGTTCAACAATATAAAAACATTCAAATATTATTCAGAAAATACAAATTTTAAATTGTATGAATTTACTTATTTACCTTCTTTCTATTTTCTATGTACTACATATGTTATCTATGTTAGTATAGTCAATTTTATCATACATACATGTTTCACTTGTTCCATTTGAGTGCTTGCAGATTACTACAGGACTCATGTCCTCTACATAGATCCAAATTTTCTACTATCTACCCATTGGGGCACATACACATATACACAAATTCAGCATTACTATATTATCCCATTGGGGGCATCATAAACATAGCTTCTGGTTTTCTAGGTTATATTGTTCTATACTCCACATCTCAGATTTAACATTGATTATACCTCGATATTTATCATCCATGATACACTATTTTTTTTCTAACTATTACTATTATAGACTTAGCATATGTACATGTTTTCTCTTATACAAATTTGTACCACATGTTTATGCATACTTTCATTTCTAGCTTTAGTAGTTTAGATTTTATTGTGTCTTTTTTGCTTCTGCATCTACTTGAGGGCATTTGAATATGCCATTGTTTTATGGAACTATGCCAAATTTTTTCATTGTGTTTATGCTTTGGACATTTCCCTTGTCCTTGTGTATGTTTTTAAACTATGTATGCATACATTTAAACATGTCCTTCCATGTGGTTCTAAGCCAACCTTGCTTGACCTTTATGTATGTGGACATTTGAATGTGTCCTTGTATGTGTGCTCTTTTCTCAGACTTAGTGACATGTGTGCATGTCCCTTTGTATTGTGGCACCTTGGCCTATTTTATGTTCTTCATGTGTTTTTATGTATGCTTTCATGTATACATCATGGCCATGACATGTTAGGAATAAAATAGAAATTAATGCAGAATAATTTCATAGAATTGCAATAACAAGTGTTATAAATAGAGATACATAAAGAACAAAAATTAAAATACACAACAAGAAGACATGATTTAATGTGGTTCACCCAATGTGGGATATATCCACCAAGAAACACTTTCTCAGATCTTATTACAAGCTAACAAGAGTACAATCCACTCTCAGATTAGTCTTCTCACAATTACAATGCACAAATAATGTTTAGAGTTATGCTCAATAAACTCTCCCAAATTCACACTTGAATTCACACACTATTTTTACCTTCTCAAACTCATTTCTTCTTGTATATTTTACCAATTGTATGTCCATCTATGTATAATTACATCAATAGGTAACTGATATAATAGTTTTACAATATAATGGGTACTAAAACCATGGGCCAAGTCAACCCATAATGGTTTCTCATTAATCATGCGTGATGACACCACACATATACAAGTATAGATAAAACATATATCTATACTCCCAAAATAAGGGGGATTCAAACCCCAATGAGAATGCATTAAGAGTGTTCAGTATATTTTAATGTATAATATTTGAAATACATTGTAATATGGAAATAGGCTCCACAACATAACATGACACTTGTCTCTTACTTATTACATTCACATCCAATTGTGATGCCATAAGAGACTTCATGCATCTCCCCTTCCTCTTTGGCGCCTTGATGGACAACATACCCCATCCCCCTAGGTAGCTTACTAAGATTATATCTAGATCTGTTATTCATATACATGCCTATATTATTGTATCTATCTTGAAAACTTTGTGAATGTTAGATCTAACTTAAATCATACATTACCAACTTATGATTAGACTATTTTACATTTTGATGTCATGTATACACATTATATTGGTTTATTATGTAGATAACATATGTTTTTAGTCTAACACATATGATGCATAACTTTTATTTTGAGGATAGTAATTGTATAGGTTCAATAACTCCCCTCAAAAGAGGGGGCATTCACATGGGTTTGTCATAGATATAAAACCATACTAGTGCACTTAGAACACAATTTTTAGTACACAGTCATAGATTACAAAGATCTGATTTAGGAAAATACAGTAAAACATAGTCATATAAATATCAGTCTTAGTTTTCATTAGAAATAACGCATTTGGTCAATATCATAGCATAGTGGTCTATAGCATAGTGCTTTATTGGCAAAGGTGATGATGCTACTATCTAGTATCCCCAAAAATAATTTTTTTTAGAAATGTCAAAAAGTTATAACAATTATAGTTCAGATTTGCATAATCTCAATTGAAAATTATCATATAGGTTTAGTATATACTCAATTTTTACACATATTACATATGTTTTCTCAAATTGGGGGCATCATGTATGGCATGATCACTCATGTTTTAGTTTTAGATATGCACAGACACAAATTAATATGACTCAATCTAGAATCATATACATAGATATTAGAGTTGGGGATATGTGTGTGACACATTATTCCCATATGTTTAGATTGGCACTAGCACTCTTAAATGGAATGAAAACTCCATGTAATTATCCACATTGCATATTCCAAACACCATATGCACTAGTTTTTCACCAGTTTAACACCAAGTTTACACTAGATTGATGCTTCATTCTGTCTACAGTAGTTGGCATTCTTGAGTGACATAGAACCATTTTTACATTTTAGAGTTTCTATATGGCCCAGAGCCATCTTACACAATTTCACTTACATCACATAATTTCAATTTTAGATGAATCTACTACACATAAGTAGGAAATTATGGATTCATATCCTACTTGAGTTCTTGATCCACTAACATGAGAGGATTGGATAACTCATCAGTCCAATTTAAGTTATTCATAGGTTATGATCCATCACAAGTTTGGGCAATAATCTATTTAAGGCTAACTTGAGTTCTTGAGCCACCCATACATGTAGATTGGGCAAGCCATCATCCCAATCCAATCTATTCACTATTTGGTCATTGCATAAATGCACACATAGGATGTCACCAAGTTTTTGCATTATTTCATGTACCCAGTGAGGTGTATTTGTTCATTTCTTCTCTCTCACATCTCTTTACTCAATGTTGTATTTATTTTTGATATTTATTAAGTAATGACTGATTTATATATGTTTCATTTTTAGGACACATAATGGAGCATCGTTTATAGACTCAGACCCACATTCATGGGCTTTGCCTCTTAGTTAAGTCCACGTACATCTCTCTTTCCTTTATCCTAGTCATTTTTATTTTTTTTATTTATAAAATAAATGGGGGGAAAATACTATCATTAAAATTAACCATTTATGCCTTGGATGTCTAATTGAGATCAATTGAACCTTATTATAACACTTGACCCATCTTAGGGCCCCTTTTGATCCACTTTTAATCACATGGCAGTCATAAATAACACCCAGGCCTATAGAACACCACATGAGACCCATAATGGCACAATACCTAAGTGATTTAGGTCCATGCACCCTGTATAAATTACTTTTACATCTCCCTAAGAGGATTACAATCAAACTATACCTATTTTTAAGTCACCTTCCCAAGTCATTTTTATTAGAACACAATATAAACACTATTTTCACACTTTACACTTTAAGTGGACATTATCACAAAGAAGCACACAAAAGTACCACTTCATATTGAGGTAAAAATCTAAATTATTCCAATATTTTATTGATTCATCCCATACATTCAATAATCCATCCCTAGTATAGGTATCCATATCTCAAGTCTTCTCCAAGGCATTCTCTCATGCATTCACACTTAGGCATTCTAGCATTCATAGACATTTACACATATCACATAATAAGTAGAACTGCATCAAGCTTGATACCTCCTCCGAGTATTGGTATGTAGGTATTATGTCCACATAGGGGTATGGATCACACATCTAACACATAAGACCCACTAACCCATTTTATTTCATAGTGTTCATTCAAACCCTTACAAACATAAAAACCTAGAGCTTTTAGAGGAAAACAAAGATACAAGAAAAATTATTGACCTCAAAGAGTTGAAATTTGGACCATAGCTGGAATAAGACTTGATCTAAAAAACCTATAAATCATTTATGACTAATATGAGTGGGATAATAGTGCATTGCCTTGGACACTATCACTCCATGTTATTGTCTGACTAACTACATTAATGTCTAGGTTTATTTTTGACACCTAGGTCTTATTGACAATAGTCAGATCTATTTGATCACTAATTGTCATAGTTTGATCCCTTTGAGAAGACCTATTTCCAACTAATTTATTATTTATCTCATCCTTTCCACATTTATCAAATTATAATTAATTAAGAATTAATCAAACCAATGGCTATAATTATTGCATATTTATTCCCTGATTTATTATTCCAACACTTTAACAACATAGGTTTTTACATTCCATAATCCCTTAAAATTTTAAATTGTACTCAATATTTTGGGTTTAATTTCAATTTTCTTCTCTTAATTCTTCATCATTCCCTCCCTTCAATGTGCATCCCCATAACACCATGGATGATAACTCCATCTTGGTCAGTATTAGCACCATGGCCTTATCCATAACCAACATCTTTAGAGGTATCAGTAATTATTGCATAAACTTACATCTGATACCCCTTACAAATAAATCATATGTACCTTCAAACATAATGTATCCTTTCATAGAAAAACCAATGATATGCATATCAATAGCAGTTTTTAGCTAATGGTCTATCACACATGTCCACTCAGTGTCTTATCTTCACAACCTTTCTATTTTTTATTTAGCCCAAATAAAATGCTTTGTCTCCTTCGATTTAAATTAAAAATATTACAGTCTTGACGACTAAATGGATAACAGTTCAAGCAAATCATACTAGAAAAATTCATAGATTTTACCATGAATATGCTCAATTATAATTTTCTTCATCATTCTTCCAAATTTTTGGCCTCTTCTTCTTCAAATTTATAAATTATATCATCCAAACATTATTCCAAATCTATCTAACATGATAGTCATTTCAGCATGTTTTAAGTTTCACACTCATTGTACCATTGTTAGCAAAGGTTCCTGGAACTTTACATTATAACATGCTAAGAAGTGAATGTGTGTAAAGTGAATTACAAAATCAAAATGTAGATATGAATATAACAAGTTATATTATTGTTTCTATTCATACTTAATGAGTATTTAGAGAAATGTAAATTGGAATGTAGATAACATTCATTATTGTTATCTTAAAAAATAGATTTGAATGAAACAAAGTATACATTACATGAAACAAGTACAAAAAGACATTCATAATAACCATCATCAAATATATGTATTAATCTATCATATTTTTAAATCTCTTCCTTTACATTAGAACACTATTTAAGAGCTTACAAAGGTTGTCACTTCACATTCCTATATTTTCACATCTTTCCCAAAGGAGTCTTTGTGTATTTTACAAAAAAAATTTATGTACCGATGTGTCAAATACATACACAAATATATACATTATAAAAAATGTTGCACATCACACACTTGTCATTCATACATACTCTATTATTTCACACTCTTATATCTACTACCAACACAAACCTAATTATAAGAGAAAAACTAAAGATAGCAAAAATGAGGCTAAAGTTACGATAAATATTATATCACAACCACCACCTAAGATTCAATTACAAGCTCTACCAAAGAGGAAATTATCAAGGTTATCTTCACCTCCTCATGTGCTACTAAAAAAGCTTCTTGAATGTCATGTTATGACACTTCCTTCCCCATTAGAGATAGATCTATCTAGACCCCAATCTAGAAGCTTTGATGGGAATGCATTTTTTGGTTATCATAGATGTCTTGGACATTCCACTAATATTTGTATGAATCTCAAAAAAAAAAATTAAATCCTCATTTATGAGAATATTATTGACATTGGTACACCTCATGAAGAGGCTAGGCCACAATAAAATTACAATGAAAAGATAAAAATGTATAAAAAACCCTTTACAAGTCATGAAGCACAAGCCAACAAGAAAAATATTGAAGTAAATTATGCATATAATGCTCATCCCCCTTCATATTCATATGGACATCCACTTGACAACATCATTGGTATGGTTACAAGAAAACTAACATCATATCCATCTATTACATATGATTATTCTTAAATTGTTGATTCTGATTTTGATGGATATGCATTTTTATTGGAGCATATGTTGGTGTAAAACCAATCCATAATATCATGATAGACAATGGATCAAGTGAAAATGTGTGCACCATAACACTTCTACATTATATTGGTTATAAGGAGAAAGATATACAAACATACATCTATATTTATGAAAGCATTTGATAGTCATACACAAGATACTTTTAGACATATATTATTGCCTCTACAAGTGGGACCTCTCATATTTCCCACTCCTTTCTTAGTGTTACCAAGCACAAGTGTCTTTTATATGTTATTAGGAAAGCCTTGGTCATATAAAATCAAAGTAGGACCTTCTACAACTCACAAATGTCTAAAATATATTCAAGATAATCAAGTGGTTAAAATTTTAAGCATTCAATATGAATATCCTATGGAAACATGTGTACCTACTTCTACTCCACAAAATCTGGTCAACACAGTTATTGATCAAATTAGTAATGAATTAGTTTATACAATTATTCAAGACTGTGATTTACATTAAAAGAAACATATTCCAAAACTATTTTTTGCTTGTACTTGTGAGCATGAGTATATTTTAGTTTTGTCACATAGTCATGAACATGAACATATTATAGTTTCTCCATCTATTCTTGAGCATAATATGATTACATATGAACATGGTGATTTGGATAGAAAAATCAATATATCTAGTCTTAAGAAGAAAGCAACACATGGTACAGGATCTTTATCTAGCATAACATCACAGGGTATGCAGAAGGCACCTACATAGGTACATGTTGTTATGTCATGTCCTCCCATGCATGAGGGTATAGGGTTAGACAGATATATGGGCAGTGTATCAAAGGGTATTTTATATCACATAATTCTTCTTTAAATTCAAAGGGTTATTTTCTAGCACATGTTTTTTCTTTAGATTTAGAAGCTTCTACATTTGACACATATTTTTTTACACAAGAGATTACTCCTTCCTATAAAAGATTTGGATGCACATATGAGAATCCTATTTATGAGATCATTGGGTGGACCTTTATTAGCTTCTTTACATAGTACCTACTTGTACATAGCTTCTTTGTTCCATACTTTTGTTGTTTATTCCTTTACACCTATTGCATTCCTTCTTCTAACTATTGGATCTATTTTCATTATTGTGACATTTCACTTAACTTCATCCTTGTCTTACTTTGCTTCACCACTTTGTTGAGGGTTGTTTGAATCTCGCCCTCCTTCTTCCATTTCAAAACTTTGTTGATTACTGTGTTTTTCCAATCTTTTTCAAAATTTCACTTATGCTTGATTTAATTTTCTAAATATGGAAAAAAATATAAAAACATTCATATATACTAAAAAGTTCAAAAAAATCAAAATATTTTTTTTAAACAAAAATAAGGACATGTAGGCATACTTTCATATTGTTGGATTACATCTTTCCATATATCATCTATCTGCATTTTTCGTACACAATAATTACATAATGCTTCTCATAAGGTATCTAAATGTGTAATATGACACATTTTTATAGAAATAACAAATATCCATACATAAAAGAGTTTGTCTTGATCAAAACATATTGCATACAATCAATCAAGATAACACCACACTAGTCGGACAACATTACACTATGTCTTTGTCCTCTACTATGTTCTTGTCCCTATGTATTTTACATCTTTGCTTTCAACTGAAACACAATCACATGAATTTTTCAAAAAAAATTCATCACAAAACAAATAATATACTCAAATATCAGTCAGATCTCAAGCTTAAGACATAATTTTATAGGGTTTTCAATTCTAAACAAGCCTTTTACTCAACAACCATACTCAATTGGTGGCATATCATTTCTCTACACAATCTCATTTACATGTTTTTTTAATCCAAAACTTCTTTTTACATGTTGACCTATAATGAAAATATATGTCTCCTTTTCACTCATACCTTACATGTATGATAATGAATATGTTATTCACTAACATGAACATAGATACATATAATCAAAATATGTTACTTTAAATTTATTTATTCTTATTTCAGATGTTTTTTTTTCCATACATAACATGTTTTAACTTTTTGACTTATTGTATGCAGCCCTTGGACTTGTGTATGTTCAACATACACCTTATTGCTTATATGGCATCATCATGCCTTGTGTGTATAGAACTTGGTCCTATATGTTTGTGCAACATTCACATGTCTCTTGTATTCATCCTTTGGGCCTTATGTGTAACATTTATGCAAGATTTTATAACTCTATGCAACATATTACACGTTCCTTGTATGTGGCATTTGTGTTTTCTTACATGACATTATGTGACTTTGGTTACATGTTTTTTGATTGTTACTATGGTTCCATGATGCCTATCATTTACTACCAAGTATCTATTACATATATCTATGGTTCCATGATACATATTATGCACATATTATAAATGTGCTTCAATGCTTAATCTATTCATTACCATGCTTACAATACATATACAAGACTTACAGGTTCTTTACATGCCTCATACACTAATTAATGATATATTTAATTATAATGATGTAATGCAATATCCAAAATTTTCATATGCTTCAATGTTATATTATTTAGATTCTAGTACAACTCAAATAGTCACATGTTATTACTTGATTATATCTTTCACAAATTATCTCATTTTTTTTAAATAATGAATTGCAGTCAATTCCCCTCATCTCAAAATGGGGGAATCATATTGATATTATCTCCAAATGATCACAAGCATTGCATTTCAAATTTGGTAGTTTATAATATGTAAAATTAGAAATTTTTAGATTTTGGGGGCATTCAACTTGTTTATGCACTGCACTCTTATAGCTACTTAAGAATAGATACACTTGTGTGAAGATAGTTAAAATATTGTTGACGTAGTGGATTTCACCCTTGATAGGAGGTTGAGCTCCCTGCCTTCCACACGCAACAATGGAAACTCCCCTCTTGCCTGTGGGCCTGGCAAAACTGGGGGGAGAGTCTCTAGATAAGGGCTAGCTGCCTTTGATGTATCTTTTAGGTCCTGGATTTCCTACTGCTAACAAATAAATGAAAAAAGGGGGGGTTGAAAAGGGAGAAGGATGCTGAAAATAGAACCTAAACCTAAACTAAAAGGTGATACACCAAAATAGTTGATCTACTTAGCTCAGACATACGCTTTTCACCAAGAAGAAGCTGACATACACTTCATTTGATATGGGGAAATATTCTGTATCAGTGAGTCAGGGGTCTGTGGAGGTACAGGAGGAAGAACTACTAGAGGTGTTATGAGACACTCTATGGCAGCCTATTCACATATGCCTATATTCCTACTAGAGACACTTCTGGCAGACCTACAGAAGAAGAAACTTCAAAATGCACTAGACATGTTGGAATCATTCTGTGAAGTCATAAAATAAAATGACTTAACATAAAAGGAAAACATAGACATATGCGTGAGTGCAAGTTCAAATGGAGGTAAAAAATGCTAAGTCTTGATTCAAGGTAAAATCTGGTAGAGTTTCACCTTACAAACCCATATATTTTTTGGGCAGAGCTTTGCCTTACGGGCTAAGAGATTTCTCCTCAAAATGAGAAGTTTACAATATATAGAAAGAGGAGAAGAAGTAAAGGTGCCCCTTTGGAAAAGACTTTGGTGCCTTTTTGCAAGTTGGCCCATGTGCATTGAGAGCATCAAGAAGAGGAAGTCACAAAAAAAAGGATGTTGTGTCGGCTACTAGTTTTGACTTTGACATTCAAACATTAATGTGAAAGCATGGGCTATGCCTCTTTTCCTACAAACAAGACTGCTCCTTCTAGATATTCATGTGGTTTTTCTACTCATAAATGCAAAGTGGAGAAAATAGGGCATGTTATTCACTATTTGCACCTCTTGATGACCGCTTGGTAGGCATTGTGTCAACCACTGGAATAACTCCTCCTTTGCCACCTGGGCTATTTTGTCCATTTTTGCACTTGGCTCTTTTTCCCCTTCTTGGCTTTGTCTTCCTTCTGGCCTTAAGCCTTTGAATTTCTTCAGGTTCGTGCTTAAGTCTGTGAAGATCAACAACTATTTCATTACCACAAATTTGACGTCTTTGGGTCCGTCATCTTCCTTAGTAATTCTTTCATGTCTTTTCCTTTTGCTTTGGCCACTTTCTGCTGATCTTCACAAGTGACACGTGGCGTGTTCTGCTTTGAAATAGGTGAGGACATGTGGCAACATCCACTTAACTTATATAAGCTTTAGGTACCTTTTGAGAGTCTTGTAGAAGATGGCACATGGTGGCTTCTGCTGAGCTTTAGAAACAACATAGAAACATTTGAGACTCATTCAGATTCATGCAGATGATAACACTTGGCATGTTCTGCTTAATTTGGAAATTTGTCTAGGGCCCACCACAGTCCTTACTCAAATAACAAAATGAAAGGAAGAAACTATGGATGTTGACACTTGTCAGCTTCTATCGAGATTTACAAGGGACACATGGCACGTTTCACTACTTTTAGAGACAAATTATAATGTGTCTTGACAGACAACACTTGGTAGCTTCCGCTCTCAGGCTTCTTCTGGTTGGCGCTCAAGAATTGAAAGATCAAATGGCTAGTCTATTTCCCTAAAATTGATGGCTTTAGAGACATCACCATCCTTGTAAAATCCTTCAGTTATTTTCTACTCCCTTTTCTTCAAACTTTTGCTTTGGACCCTCCCGAAGGGAAGGTGACCCTTTGGCTTTGGAGAAGTGTCTTTCTTTCAGCAGCTGAGAGTCCCCCATAAGGGCACCTGCCCTTCGAGATCCTTCAGCAACCTTTTCTCTTCGGCTATTTTCTTGCAGACAAAATGTTTGCAAGAATTTCCTCACTCGCTTTGACCTTCAAAAACTTTCATTTCATAGGATTTTGTTCCAAAGAATTTCTTCAGACAAAATGTCCAAAGGAATTCCTTCAGACATTTGAATAAATTCTCGTCCCTTGCCTTAAACAAATTTCTAAAAAAAACTATCCTTTTTATCCTTTTTCAAGTGTTCCCTGCCCTCCGCAAGGGCACTTGGGTCCAGAATTGCCCTCCATAAGGGCACTTGAATGGTTCCTTTGAACTAAACATTGAACCAAGGCATTGAACCGACCCGTTGAACCAAGTGCTTGAACCGACTGCTTGAACCAAGTGTTTGAACCAAACCGACTGAACAAGGTTGTTGAACCAAACACTTGAACCATTTTAGGTCTCTTTCCTTGTGAATTTCTTTAGATAAGAGTCTGAAGAAGCTTTGTAAAATCCGTACACTCTTTGAACTAGTTCTTCATCTGCTGAAAGGCTCCCTGTAGAGTCCATAGAAATGCCTTACAAAGTCCGTAGAAATTTCCAGACTTGTGAAAAATCAAAATATGAACTGGCTCAGAACATCAAGGAAAGAAGGGCACTATTTTTGGCCTGTTGGACCAAAAATGGTCAACAAATTGGTGATTCCCAGGGGAAGCATGCCTACTATGCTTAGAAACTAGTTGCCTTAAAATCCATTGGGCACGGAGTCAGAATGTGGCTTTGAAAAAAGGTTAACAATAGCCTTGAGAGATCCAAGAATCAATCATGAAGCTTCTACCCCCAAACACAAAGGAAAACACACACAAGGCTAAAAACACTACTTGTGCAAATAGCACTTAGGGAAAACAAGGAAAGAAAACTGAAAGCAAAATTCTATGTACAACTAACTAGGTATACTTGCCTCCCTCCTGGATCAAAGGGAAAACTTCTTAAGTCTCCTTCATGGAAAGGAAATTTATGGTGCCAGACAAGTGGCTAAATGGAATGGAGATTTGGTGACCTGCTCCTCTTTCTTGCCACCTTGATTGGCTCGTATCTAAGTGCATTAGAATCAAACATGCTTCCAACATATATGTACTCTTCTTATTCTTGGAAGCTTGTTGAATGTTGGTCCTTCATGATGGTACATTTTATCAAGAAATCAAAGGCTATTGGCTCATCACCATAAGCCCTTTGATATGCACAGTGCCTTTGCAATGCATCATGGTTTGACCCATTCCCTTCTATCTCAGTGAAAACCCTGTCAAACTCATCCTCTACTCCCTCATGGCCTTCTTGAAGAAGGGTGACTGTTGTGATGTCTAAAATGGAATCACAAACTGATTTTTCATCCCACAAAACATCACCCTTTTGTTTAAAGCTCTCTTCTTCAAGGCTTTCCTCAAGATGAACAGGCCTCTCCTTTTCTTGCTCAAGGATCAGAGTCTCTAGATGTTCAAAGACATCCATCTGATCCTCCTTAAATTTAGGCTCCTCGACATAGTCATCCTCCTCATCTAAGTAATAAGGAAGTTCATCAAACAAGGGAGGAGAGAGCTCACCATGCTTACGTTCCTCCTCATATTACTAGAACATCTACATGTATGCATGACCCACGTCTTCTCCATCACTGATGATGTCTTCAGAGGGAGCATCCATGATGATTTCCTCTTCATTGTCGCTCATGATATCCTCTTGGACAACTACAAATTGGATATTTTCTTCCTCACTCACCTCCTACAAAATAGGTTCCTCCTTGAGAAGGGATGAAGTGGAAGGCTGATGATTAAAACCATGTAGAAGAGGAGGTAGTCCTTGAGCTAGAATCAAATGATTCTCCTCTTTCCATTTGGCCAACACTTCATCTATATTAAGTGTGGCTTGATAGCTCTCTTGGAGGTGTGTAGATGGGGTGTGTTCAGACATGGAGTCTACTGCATCCATCACACATTGGCTAAGGAATCTCGCTCTAGACTCCAAATCTGCAATTCTCCTGGCTATATCTTCTTAAAAAAGCCTTTCTTGGAGGTCGCAAGAATCATCATGATGGGTAGGAGAAGCTTCATCTTCTTCAAGGTTTTGAGAAAAACCTTTCTCCTCCTCCTTCCTGTCCCAATATTCCACTGTTTGCTTCCAACTCATGACCTTAAGATTAGAATTTTCCCTTTGTGAATGGGGAACAACTTTGTTTTCTTCAAGGTCCTGAACTGGTTCATGATTTTCCCTCTTCCAACTTGGAATCTAGAGATCATACTGAGAGACCTGAGGAAGTTGGGGAAGGATAGGAAGGGTCTGTTGATGTACAGGAAGAGTTGCTTCAAGAGAGATGAGTTAGTTCATGGTGTTCCCTTCAAAGGAGGATTCACAATCTAAGGAATTGAGAAGGTTCATCTCCATGGGGGGTTGTTCTAGTTCCCTTTGATGTTTTAAGGCTAGGCACACGGGGTTAAGAGTAGGATTGATTGATGCATCAAATGAGCTAGAATGAGAAAGTGCTATCTGATAGAAAGGATTTGGTGCACAAGAGGGGTCTTTCTTTAGAATAGGAGGCACACAAGGCTGACTACCTTGAATGAATGGACTCTTCCATTTTGCTACCTCCTCCTCCATGGATTGCAAGGCTTGAGCTTGCCTGAACAAACACTCCTCTTTGTACATCATCTCTTGCTGATATGTATACCACTCATCTAATCTATTTATTTCCACCACCTGCTTCTCAAACTCTAGTGTTACTTCCCTTATCGTTGAAGGGAAACTAGGAGAGCTGCTTGGGGTGATTCCATAAACAACTTGAGCTTGATCAAATTTATACGAAGGAAAACAAGGCCCATGATTTTGAGTGATGGAATTATACATATGGGAAATGAGATTTCTTGATGGCACCAAAACTGCTTAACTAGTTGATTCAACTCAGAGTCACCATTGGTGTTGATGGAAAAGCCTCCAAAGGCTAGTTGGTTGAAGAACACACCAAAATTTCTTCAACTCTTTGGACAAAACTTGTCCTATTTGGTCCCATCGGGCATGCTAAAAATTGTTGACATAGTGGATTGCACCCTCGACAGGAGGCTGAGCTCCCTGCCTTCCACATGCAATAATGGAAACTCCCCTCTTGCCTATGCACCTGGCAAAACTGGGGGGAGAGTCTTTAGATAAGGGCTAGCTCCCTTTGATGTATGTTTTAGGTCCTGGATTTCCTATTGATAACAAATAAATGAAAAAAAGGGGGGGTTGAAAAGGTAGAAAGATGCTAAAAATAGAACCTAAACCTAAACTAAAAGGTGATACACCAAAATAGTTGATCTACTTAGCTCAGACATACGCTTTTCACCAAGAAGAAGCTAGCATACACTTCATTTGATATGGGTAACTCTTTGGTATTAGTGAGTCAGGGGTCTATGGAGGTACAAGGAGGAAGAACTACCAGAGGTGTTTTAAGACACTCTATGGTAGCCTGTTCACATATGCCTATATTCCTACTGGAGACACTTCTATCAGACCTGCAAAAGAAGAAACTTCACAATGCACTAGACATGCTGGAATTGTTCTGTGAAAGCATAAAATAAAATGAATTAATACAAAAGGAAAACATATACATATGCATGAGTGCAAGTTCAAATAGAGGTAAAAAATGCTAAGTCTTGATTCAAGGTAAAATCTGGCAGAGTTTTGCCTTACAAACCTAGAGATTTTTTGGGTAGAGCTTTGCCTTACGGGCTAAGAGATTTCTCCTCAAAATGAGAAGCTTACAATATATAGAAAGAGGAGAAGAAGTAAAGGTGCCCCTTTGGAAAATACTTTGGCACCTTTTTGCAAGTTGGCCCATGTGCGTTGAGAGCATCAGGAAGAGGAAGCTGCTGAAAAAAGGATGTTGTGTCAGCTACCAGTTTTGACTTTGGAATTCAAACATTAATGTGAAAGCATGGGTCGTGCCTCTTTTCCTACAAATAATACTGCTCCTTCTAGATATTCACGTAGTTTGTCTACTCATAAATGCAAAGTGGAGAAAATAAGGCACACTGTTCACTGTTCGTGCCTCTTGATGACCACTTGGCAGGCACTATGTCAACCGCTGGAATAACTCCTTCCCCTTTGCCACCTGGGCTATTTTTTCCATTTTTGCATTTGGCACTTTTGCCCCTTCTTGGCTTTGTCTTCCTTCTAGCCTTAAGCCTTTAAATTTCTTCAAGTTCACGCTTAAGTCTGTGAAGACCAACATCTATTTCATTACCACAAATTTGACGTCTTTGGGTCCATCATCTTCCTTAGCAATTATTTTGTGTCTTTTCCTTTTGCTTTGGCCACTTTCCACTGATCTCCACAAGTGACATGTGGTGTGTTCCACTGTGAAACAGGGGAGGACACGTGGTAGCATCCGCTTAACTTATAGAAGCTTTAGGTACCTTTTGAGAGTCCTGCAAAAGATGACACATGGTGGCTTATACTAAGCTTTAAAAACAACATAGAAACATTCAAGACTCATTCAGATTCATGCGAACGATGACACCTAGTTTTCTCTGCTTAATTTGGTAATTCATCTGGGGCCCACCACAGTCCTTACTCAAATAACAGAATGAAAGGAAGAAAATGTGGATGTTGACACTTGTCAGCTTCTACCAAGATTTACAAGGGATAGGTGGCACGTTCTACTACTTTTACAGACAAATTATAATGTGTCCTAATAGGCAACACTTGGTAGCTTCTGCTCTCAGGCTTCTTTCTGGTTGGTGCTCAAGAATTTAAAGATCAAACAGCTAGTCTATTTCCCTAAAATTGACAGCTTCAAAGACATCACCATCCTTGGCAAATCTTTCAGTTCTTTTGCTTTGGACCCTCTCGAACGGAAGGTGACCCTTTAGCTTTGGAGAAGTGTCTTTCTTTTGGAAGCTGAGAGTCCCCCACAAGGGCACTTGCCCTTCGGGATCCTTCAGTGGCCTTTTCTCTTCAGCTATTTTCTCGCAAATAAAATGTCTACAAGAATTGCCTTGCTCGCTTTGACCTTCAGAAACTTTCATTTCATGAGATTTTGTTCCAAAGAATTTCTTTAGACAAAATGTCTGAAGGAATTCCTTCGGGCATTTTGTCCGCAAAAATTCTCGTCCCTTGCCTTAAACAAATTTTTGAAGAAACCTATCCATTTTATCCTTTTTCAAGTGTTCCCTGCCCTTCACAAGGGCACTTAGGTCTAAAACTGCCCTCCACAAGGGCACTTGAATGGTTCCTTTAAACTAAACATTGAACCAAGGCATTGAACTGACCCGTTAAATTGAGTGCTTGAACTAACTGCTTGAACCAAGTGCTTGAACCAAACCGACTGAACCAGGCTATTGAACCAAACACTTGAACCATTTTATCTCTCTTTCCTTGTTAATTTCTTCAAACAAGAGTTTGAAGAAGCTTTGTAAAAGCCCTGAACTCTTTGAACCGGTTCTTCATCTGCCAAAAGGCTCCCTGCAAAGTCTATTGAAAAGCCTGCAGAGTCTATAGAAATGCCCTGCAGAGTCCGTAGAAATTTCTAGACTTATGCAAAATCAAAATATGAACGCGCTCAAAATAGTAGGGAAAGAAGGGGATTGTTTTTGGCCTATTAGACCAAAAATGGTCAAAAAATATTTCAAATAGTTTTTAAAATATCAACTTAGCACTCTATATAGTGTAGGGGGCATGATATACATTCATGTCCAAGCTACTACTTTGTAAAATTCAAATTTCTCTTTTTCAAGTATCATGTTTCAAAAATTTATAGTTCAAATCTAGATTTGTCTGTAATAGTGTGATTCATCTTTTAAAAGTGGACCATGTTTGAGCTTAGTGATGCTACACATTTTGGTTGAACTTTAGTGAGCCATGTACTATTTCCCACATCTTTTTAAACTAGCAAGTGAGTCACATTTTAGCTTAGTGACACTCCATGTCTTAGTTGCACTTTAGCAAACCACTTTATTGATTCCCACTTCTTCAAAATAATTATAGAGTATTATATGAAGGTTTGGTCATATAATATTTTCAACCCCAACATCATCATTGATTCTTCGAATTGAGACTTGACCACTCTCAATCAATCACATGTTCATCAGCTCTCCACATGCCTCAACAAGGGGGCATGCACATATCCATGACAAAGGCAAAGTGTGTATACACACTCAAGAATCAAATTTCCTTTACTCCAGTAATTTTATGTATCACTTGAATAAATCAAGGGGAGGAGGGGGAGGAAAAAATGTAGACACTAAAATCAAATCAATAAATGCTTGACAATGTTTGTCCTTGACATCTTACCTTCCTTGGTTAACTCATCATTTTGATAACCCACAATCTCTACGAAAGCCTTCAAAATCTCTCAATTACTATGCATATCTCTAATACTTCCCTATTCTATCCGTATTAGTCCATATTTTCCATATAATTCACTATCATTTTTATTTCATAAGCCTATTTTCATGTTGGACAAGAGTGCACTAGTCAAAAAGAAACACACTACAGCCTTATCCATAATGCTTTAACGATCATTTTTTCAAAATGACATGCTTCATAATGACTCTCCTGCAGAAACCAACATGTAGGTTATCAAAAATATTTGAGATATTCACCTATAAAACCACATCAAGGCTCATACTTGAAACCCCTGATGATCTTACTAGCTCTCACTTACAAAATCATTTTTCTAATGATTCTAAAGGGATCTTTCTTCTGAGTCAAGACTGTCATTGTAATTCTATTACAATACCACAGTCCCTAGCCAAACCTAACATTGATTTATCATAGATTAAGGGAATCATTTGTCAAGTATTTTAATCAAATCTTGCTAATTATATTCACATGATCTTCTCTAAGGGTGAAATACATCGGCCTAAAGCCTTCGGGATATGTAGGTAACTCTCAATCAACAAGTGGTTGTTTTAGGATAACTTGATCATTCCCACTTCCTCATTTCCCTCTTTTGTATTTGATCTCTTTTTTGTGCTTGTGTGGGACTAGGACATCAATTTTACAAGTCTTTCATGCATCAAATTGAGGTCCACATAAAACTAGTTCATCTATAAATAGGGGTGAATAAACCAAGATTTTTAGATCCAATGCACAATTTAGTTGGACAAAACTACAGTAGTAGACAACAATGCAATGGAACTTTGTTCACCTAATATGGCCTTGTCCCATTATATAGTGAATCTTTTTTTGATGATGCATCTATGCTTGTAGGTCATTTAAAATAGTTATAACTTATAGAAATTAATTATAGTTTGAATTAATTTTTTTACAAGGACCATTCTCTAGCCATAGCCCTAGTTTCTATTTTTAGTAATTTGCAACTTTTGTAAATTCTATATCTCTTTGTATTTACTGTATTTTGTCTTATTTAACTTCCTAAATCATATTTCAATATTTTAAATTTCTAATTAAAATTTATTATCTATTATAATTAATTCTAGTGTAAACAAAGGCATGACTCCTTAAGCTTCGACTAAATACTTTAGGCAATATTCTATCATAGGTACTATATTTTTTAAGAGATGAAAAAAATTAGTTAAGATGTACATAAGGATCTCCAAACCCATCAAATAGTTTAAATCTAGGTATAACAAGATCATGAGGGAGAGAAATATCAAGAATCTCATACATTATGGGTTGGTCATATACAAAATTCATATCGGCCCTAGAAGTACATGTAAGAGACTCAAGAGATAAAGTTTTTATTTTTATTTGTAATTCATTTATTGCATTCATCATAGACACAAGTTCATGGGTAGACACAATGGTAGTAAAAAAAGGTTCAATTAAGGGTTGAATTTTATCATTGGTAACAAGCATGGGCACATTAGGAGGATTAGAGATGGAAACATAAGACACACAATGGTCACAAAGTGTATAAGAGGACATAACACAATCACAAAAACTAGAGGGGTCCTTATCTATATAGGAAACATGTGCATTAATTACTTTGTTTACCATATTTACACTTTTAGTAAGACAAGAAGGATTTTGCATTAGTATGTTTTAAAGATTTCCATAATATTATCTTTAAGATTTTCTCTAAATCTAAAATTATAATTTGAATCATTAAAATCACACATTTTTTCCTTCAAAAGATATGACAATCACATTACATGCATCCATTTTGATAATATAAACCATAATGTAAGCTAATAAAGAACACTAACTATGAGCTAAAAAGAATAAGAAACCCTAAGAATGAAATAAGGAAGGAAATATCCTAAAAATGGAACTAAAGCAAGGGAAAAAAGAAAACCCTAAAGGGAATAAGGGAAATAAAGCTTATGTTAGGAGTATCTAGTTTTCCAAAATGTTCTAACTATTTAGTGCAAAATGAGAATAACACTATGCCTAACGAATCAAAACTAAGGCACACAAAAAATTTATAATAATATAACCCAAAACAAAAATCACATCTAATATAAAGCCTAACATATTGATAAATAATACAACTAGACAATTGAACAAGAAAAAATAATGAAAAGAGTGAAAGACTTATAAAAACTAACATACTTGGTAATTGAAATTGATTTCCAGAACTTGTAGATGCTTTTGGAAGTATGTGTCTCGTAACCATGAGAATATGATTGTATTATATCTTTGGGTCATAATTGATAGATAGTCAATAGTGTCTCGATTATAATCAACAAACCATCGAATGTGTCCTTATCATCGTTGATTCTATCTTGTGAGTTTTTTCAATTTTGTAACCATTTGAGATGATGTGCATGCTGATGATAAATAGTTCTATACCTTCACTTGACATAATTAATAGCTGAATTATGTTGATTTTTATTTTCCTTCTCTTTGACCTAATTTCCATAATAGTTTCAAGAGGAATAAGAAGATATAAGGTTAGCTAGCTCAAGAAATCTCTTGAGGAGTTGCAACTACATACCTTGCATACTTGAAATCAGAGCTAATGTAGTCCTATTGCATGTGATTTTAATCCCAACCCAAATGAGAGATATGGAATCACATTTTCTCCCTTTGAAATCAAATGTAATTACATGAACATTCACTTAATCCTTCTTTTGGCATAAGTATGCAATGAATTGAAATTTTAAAAAGTGTTGAAGAGTAAAAATATTAATTGAGTAGTGTGCCTAAGACTAAATTCATCTTGAATCTCCTTGATACCTCTTAATATTTCTTCTTGAAATGCCTACCTTGGTAAATATAGACTTCTATAATATGAATTAGGGACCTATAGGCGCATACACCAATGCAAGAAAAGAGAGGGAAGCAAAAAAAATAGGGCCACACAAAGGGGAAAAGAAAGGGAAGGGGCTAAAGGCCCCCAAAAAACAAAGGGACACAAATAGAAGTTAATCAATTATGTTCAGGATAGAATCGATGAATTTTTAATTGTGTCCTAGGCATAAGAACAACATAAGATAAGCACATGAGGAGATACCTAAGACAAGAAAACACAAAAGGAGATAAAAAAATTGAAGAAAGAACACATGGCCACACAAAGAAGAAAGAGAGAGAAAACATATCTAAAAGCATTAATAAGTACATAATTTGAACCGATTATCTATATGTACAAAACAACACTAAAAACATTGCAATAATAAACCTTGTATCAAAATTAGATATGTACATTGTAATATAGAATCTAAAATACTACAAATAGTCAATTTCAAAAGTGTAGGTAAACTAAGTTTTCCATATAAGAAACCTAGGGTCAAAGCAAGAGAAGGTAGGTTAGGTACAAATGAATAAGTAAAAACAAGAGGGGCCTTGGTTTTGGGGTAGAGTCGGACTCTTTATTATCCCCTAGTTTTTAGATCGATCCAACTACTATGGTGGTGTTCGAAATATTAGTTTAGGTTTGGCTCTCAAATCTTCCTCTTCCTTTCTAGCACCCTTCAATGTGTGACACTATTAGAAATACGCTGAGAAGATTCATCAAGATGGATTGTGAGAGGACTCAACACGGAATTTTCACTTATGTGCGTATTTGTGTGGAAGAGATAGAATACAATTGAATCGTGACAATTTTCGTTGGATCCAAACCTTGGATTATGAAAACACTACTTTTGGATGTCATTTTGCCATCACACTAGGAATCTCTAGGGAGCATGCCCTCAAATAACTAAACCAAAAAAAAAAGACCAGCACGTTAAATATTAAAAAAAGTTGGCAGCGATATGAACATCTTCTTTCGAAAGATGAAGAAGATGAAGTCTTAACTGATACGAAGACATCTAAGATCAAGGAAAAATCTACAGATGAACCAACAAAGAATTCCGGAACAGAAGCTATGGAAGAGATATCTATGGAAGGTAATGTTACAAGTGGAGGAATCAAAAGATCGTATGAATCTGATACTTCTGAATTGCATAAGGATGAAGCCACAATTGAACCTTAACCACATATGGTTATTGTGGTTCTTCCTTCAGAACTCTAGACAAAGATTAAAAAAATAAAAGTAAACAAAATCGCTATAATATTATTAATTATGAGTATAGTTTTCTAAAATATATCCGTAAAATTTGATCTTGGTATTTCTTATAATTTATGTAGTTCTTTTTTAAAACTTATTTAATTTAATATAATTTAACTCTTTCACCATTTTTTTATCACTAACAATATATTATATTAATAAAAATATGCCTTTTAATTTAAAAAACTAATTACCAATATAAAAACAAATTGAATTTCATATCCATCTAAATATAGAGCGGAAACTCTCTAATGGAGGATGGATCTGTTCTTCATTGATTGATTTATTTTTAAATGAAATACGGTCCCTTAAAACGTGCTATGAGCATTGGAATTTGGGATGAAAGTATATTATATTATTTATAAAAAGTTACATGGCTATTTGTAATTTAATTTTTATGCCCGTAAGTCAAATTTTCAATCGTGGAGAATCAAATTTTAAATATACGGAGAAGTACAAAATCAATCATAATCTTTATTAATAATATATGATCCGTATAGGGTAGATTTTTCACACGCCAATTATAGTTGGTGAGGGGGAGATATAACTTTAGAATGAAATGATAATATCAACGTCTTTACGGGTTTATAATTTGTGGAGGCCAGTCGCAGTTCCAACACTCTAGGCATGCATTTTAAAATAGTTTTAAGTTTAAGATAATATAAATTATAATCTTTTATTTAGGAAGTATATAAAATGCACATTATATATTAATGTGTTACGAGAGAGTGTCAAAATTGTGGAGTCCATGTTTCTTGCAGATGTTTGTTAGGTATGAGTTTCGAAGATTTTATTTGTAATTTAAAATTTTTATATTGATCTTTATAAAATTGTCTTTCTTCTTTATATATATGGGTTTTATGATTAGAGATAACAAGGGTTTTAATGTGTTTGTTAGGTATGGGGTTTCGAAATTTTCACTTGTCATTTTGAATTTTTATATGAATCTTTAGAAAATTGGCTTTTTTCTTCAAATTATAATAGTGACTGATTTTGTAAAGGATATATAAATATTTTTTTTGGACCCTATGATTAAAGATAATACGGTTTTAAGTGTGTTTATTAGGTATAGGGCTTCGAAAACTTCACTTGTCATTTTAAACCTTCATATTGATCTCTAAACATTGACCTTCTTCTTCTTCAAATCCTAATAGTACACTGACCTTGCAAAGGATATATAAATATTTTTTTAGGCCCTATGATTAGGGTCAATTGCATTTTAAATGTGTTCATTAGGAATGAGATTTTAAAACCTTACTTGTCATTTTGAAACTTCGTATTGATCTCTATAAAAATGACCTTCTTCTTCAAATCTTAATAGCGCATGGACCTTGCAAAGGATATATAAATATTTTTTTTGGGCCTTGTGATTAGAATCAATAGGGGTTTTATGATCCCAATACTTATCAGGGCCTTCAACAAAATATAATATCGGTTGTAACACATCAAGTAACAAAGTAATGTAATGTATATTTACTATTTATGATAACTTTCAATGCTATAATTAATACTTGATTTCTTTTTAAAAATAAGTTACAATTAATGCTCCATTTCTTCTAAATTATAATTTTTTATTAGACAGGATTAAAAAATGCTTTTGATTGGAGCTATGAACCGGCTTTGGGACACAAAACAGGGGCCCAATCCCTAAAATCAAAGGAAAGAAAGATCTAAAAATAACAAAGAATGAAAACTGACAGTAACGCCATAAATTGAAGAAACAAACCAAAATAATTTGGGACTTACATCAAAACTCCAATCCTCTGCCCAATAAGAGGCTGCAGCGTTTTGCAAAATTTTCGCAAGCTTGTTGAAGAAGACCAAATATGAATAAATAATACTAAATATTTTTATGTTTATTATATGATCTCTAATGAGTGCTCTATATAGTTGCATTGATTACCTCCTTGAGAAATGTTTTAAAGACATTTCTTATAATAACGAGAGAAAGATCACATGCTAGGATTCGATTTCTTGTGGATTATAACAAACAAATAATAATAAATGTTCTTATGATTTCTATTAAATATTGGATGAGTGCTCTATATACTTGCATTAATTGGTTCCTTTCATGATGTCTTAAAGATAGTTTTCATAATAACGAAATAAAGATCACACCCATGATTTCTTTTATATTATAATGAACAAAAAATATCAAATCCTCTTATAATTTCTATTAAATCTTGGACAAGTGCTTTATATACCTGCATTGATTGCAGCCTTTAATGATATGTTAAAGATATTTTTTATAATAACAAAAGAAAGATCACATTCTAAGACCAGGATTTGATTTCTTTTGAATTATAATGAATAAAGAATACTAAATGATTTTATAATTTCTATTAAATTTTAGATGATTGCTCTATATACTTGCATTGATTGCATTCTTTAGTGATGTGTTGAAGATATTTTTTATAATAACAAAAGAAAGATTAGAACTAGAGTTCAATTTCTTTTGGATTATAATGAGCAAAGAATACTAAACGATCTTATAATTTCTAATAAATCTCGGATGAGTGCTCTATATACTTACATTGATTGCATCTTTTAACAATATATCAAATATAATTTTTATTATAACAAGAAAAATTATATATTAAAATGATAAATTTTTAAAGCTTTTATTTTTATTTTCGATCTTAACAATTAGTCGTTGGGTGTTATAGAGCGGTTTGCATGGGCTATTAACAACGTAATTTTGTTTCGTAAATCGGTTGTCCTTATCGACCCTCATCCATATGCTATAAAAAGGTGGTTGTTCGACCACCACCCATACAAGAAGATAGACATTACTTCCCAACCACGAATTACTACAATTAAAGAAAAGTGGGATAAAATTATGAAAGAAGTTTGTGTGGGATAAAATACCCCGCTAAACTTGGTAAGTGGACAACCAAGTTAATTATGGGATTCTACAATGGCAACACCCACTAAAAATTGAAAAAAACGGGTGCCTCGTTTCTATAAACTGGTCCAACTAATTCTTCTCCGCTAGTTGGATTTGGCAGCTCTGCCAAATTTGACGAAACCACAACCAAGGAAAAAAAAATCTAAAATTAAAGGAAAAAATAAAGACTAAAGCTTGGAAAAAGCCCCATAAATAGCGCGCTCTCTGTCCATTATTTCGTAAGAAGATGATCGCCACCCTGTATTTCCTTTTCTTTGGCGTGGTTGTGAAGGAAATGCAAGACTGGAGGGCTTCCTGTCATAGATTCTCTTCGATGATTGGGAAGCTTTAAGGATTGTATCGCTCAAGCGTTTGTCTTTTCCCGGGCTAAATTTGCAGGTAATTCATCTCATCGTTTTCTTCAATTGCTTCGTACGTATGTTATAGCGCAAAATTTGCATGGTTCTGGATTTTTATTTAGGGTTTGTGAAATTATTCCCCCAAATTTAAGCTTGTCTCGTCGCGCTTTTTGGCCGCAAGATTTTACTTTCGGCGCTCTTCGCTGAATTCGCTCTTTTTTTTTTTTTTTTTCAGTGATCGGAATATTTTTGGGCGGGATCTTCATCGAGCAGTGGAATTGTTGATATCTGCGCCAAGAAATTAGAGGTACGGCTCGGGTTTCGGCTTGATTGGAAGGAAATGTTTTGCTTTTGCAAAGTCCGACAGGAAATGATCTGGAGGCCGGTGGATTCGGCTGTAGCTAAATTTTATTGCAGAGAATATTAATCATTAGCTCGTGATTTTTTTGTGGGATGTCTCGCGTGCACAGGGTTTCTGCAGAGGTTGATTTGACAGCAGGTTTTGCACTGTGGCTGGGGTGGCCTTGCATGGGATGGATGAGTTGTCATGTATTTAAGGAAATCGGTTTCCTCAGATTTTGCCGCTAAAGGATGGGCCACTCTCTGAAGATTTCTAGGGCTTGAAATTTTTGAGAATTTTCACGGGCTTTGCACGCTTCAACGGTAACGTTTGTGTGGAGGTCCTGATTTGCGTAGGCAGACAGATAATTTTTTAAATTATTTTCCGATGAAAATGCATTTCATCTTGCCATTGGAATCGCTCCATGGATATTTGAGAGTTATTCCTTGGGTTCTTTGAGAGGGTAAATACTAAAGACATTTGGTTTTATTTAATCCAAAGCCATGGATGATTCCAGGATTGAGAGGCGGAGTATTAGGTCTTTGTTGTTTGGAAGGTCCGGCTTTGGTCGCAGGTTCCAGTCTTCGACTGAATATTCCTTTCGTGAGAAGACCGAAGAAGCTGAAGCAGGTTTGAGGAAATGTTCAAGTCACCGCAGCAACGGTACCGGTTCAGAAGATGCATCATCGCAGGCGTCGAGGGTAAGGAAGAGTTCGAAGAGTTCGTTAGTTCGATCTTTGAGCTGGATAAGGTGGAATTTCTTGAGCTCTTTGAGTAAAAACTCCAATCCTTCACATCCCTCTCCATTCAAGATTTTTGGTTCCTCTCTTTTTAATCGCGAGCATGAAATTTCTAGCTCTTATGAAAAGATTAAACCCTGCGTTGAGTCGGGCGGGAAAATAATCCAGCAGCAAAAATCGGGGTTTGCATTTTTGGAAAAAGAAGTCGACGAAATGACAGCAAAGGAAAATGTTCAATCGGAGTTATGCAGAAGGCCGCCGGCTAACTATTCTTCCTCGGCCGGAGACAATGAAGACGGCGATACTGCAGAACATTGCGAAGATGATAAATTATGTGGAGAGGATGATGTTGCAGAACATTGCGAAGATGATAAATTATGTGGAGAAGATGATGTTGCGGAAGAGGGTTTTTTTCAGCAGAGGGGCCTCATAGGCTGCCCTACTGAGGACCATGTCTGGTACAGGAAAAAGGAATTGAAGAGCTTTCCTCCTCCGCTTCCTTCTCTCGCTCGAACTGGTAATTTGCCTTGCCATATGCCATGGGTGCATTTGAGATCCTACAAAAGGGATGGTAGGCTAGTTATACAGGAAGTTAAGGTTCAGCATCATGAATTTTTTAAGGCAGAGCGCTCCAACGGCCGCCTCATTCTGCACTTAGTACAACACGATGAAGGAAAGATCCGAGCTCACCAAGCCGAAAAGTTCAAAGCAGAGCCCCACTTGACCGCCACTGATCCATCCGGCCAGGATTACATCGATCAAACTGAAGAAACGGGAGCTGAAGGTGTGCTTGATGAAGCCATAGATGTACTTCAAAAAAATAATGGCGATAAAGAAGAAATGGGAGCCGAAGAGGTGCCTGACGAAGCCATAGATGTACTTCAAAAAGATAACGGTGATAAAGATATAGTTGTTGCAGAAGAAAACATTCAGAAATTTAATGGGGATGTTAAGGGGTTGGATAAATTATCACCTAAGTTTAGCAGAGGGAAAAGGGAATCGAAGCTTTCTGATCCTGTCCAGGATCCTGTACAGCAGCGCTTCTCACCATTGGGTTTGGGAAGTCCAGTGGGATGTTGTGCACCAACACCCAATTCCTTGTTTGAGATACCCATTGCGGCCATTAGGCCAATTCGTAGCTAAAAAAAATATCTATCAGGTGATGTTTTCATTCTGTCCAGAGAATCTACAATTTTGTAAATATTGATCTGCATTCGTTCCAACACATGCTTAGGAGTAGTTTTAATTGTTATATTAATGGTTAGAATTAGTTTCAATGTTACATGAATGCCTCTCTAAATTTATTTAGAGAAGAGCTTTAACTTGGCGCAACTTATATTAACCATTTTATTTCTGGTTCAAGGCCATGGTTATGGTTGGATGCTATTTGCTGCTGGATGAAATTTTCCTTTGCTTTTCATAATTTTTTTTTAATTTCATATATTTATCTTTCATCATTAAAAAGTGAGTATTTTCTAAATTGAAAAACGTATTTTTATTGATAAAATAATTTATTCATTTTTTATTTGTAAAAATCTTGTCAGATTATGTTACAAGAAAAATGAATGCCATTGTGTTCTACTTGCACCTCCCAGTCAACAAGCTAAATTATATTCTGGCTTGTATTATTTTAGGACAATTTTATATAATGACTTATTTAAAAATAAAAATAAAATAAGAGTTGCTGGATTAACAAAATCATTTTATTCCAATGCAAGTGAAAATATGTGAAGGTTTAATGTCGAATTGAAAAAACTCCACGTTAATATATTAGTGGCCTAAAATCATTTCATTCCAATGGAGGTGAAAGTGTAATGTCGAATTGAAAAAATATGATCATGTTAATATGCTTAAAATCATTTTAACCCAATGCAAATATATCATGTGTAGGCGTAATGTGAAATTGAAAAATCCAGTCTTAATAGTGGCCCTTAGACAGCAATAGTGTAATGTGAAATTGAAAAATCCCATCTTAATAGTGGCCCTTAAACAGATATACTGAAACCATTGTTCTCTGGGTATAGATCTTTGCAACAAGCTTTCAAAAAATTAATCTTTAGGTTTTGTATGTACTTTTACTACATAAATTTAATATAATTTTTATGTCAATAGGCTCCTATGATGTTATGATGGAAGTGGCTTTTTAATTTTGGATAAATATATTTTCTTACCCTCCCCTCTTCTTTTCCATGGCTCATAAAATAAAAATAAAATTACATACAACATATATTTTTAAAATGTAAATTTTTTATTAAAAATAAATCACAGATGTTGATTCTAAAATTGAAATAAACAATAAACTTTTAGGAGTCCTGAAAGCTTATAATCTAACATTTTAAAATACACTTAAACTATACAACTTGGAATTGCTTCTACCACCCTTTATATCATATTTGAGCAGAGCTTAATTTTTCATGTGTGTATCTAACAGGTAAATGAACTCCGGAAACCAGAGGCCTATTCTGACCTTCAAGCAAAGCAAAAGGTAAATATTAATCTTACAGAGATAATGTCTGGTAATTAATGTTAGTAGTGCAAGAGATAATTTCGGTCAAATTTTAGTGGAACGACGTACAGCATGGTCAAAAGTTTGGGTAAGAAAATCCCAAATATCTGAATACAGGCTGTCCAAGAAAAAATCATTTCCAAGGGCTATTGAAACGGTGATGGCAGTGACAAAAAAAAAACAAAGCCTGGAATATAGTGGGGGCATGAAATATGATAAATTAGTTTGATACCATCCTCGTCACTTAGTTGTCAACCGGTATGGATCACAAGCTAGCTAGGCCGAAGATTAAACCTTGATTTGCTTTGACGTGTTCTGATTAGGTGGGGATGAGGGGAATACGTCACGCGTCATCCCCCAGATGACCAGAGCGTGAGTATCTGAAATGTGGCAGTGGGGTTAAAAAAAGGCCGTGTTGGTTTTATTCTCAACCAAGCAATGAAATCCGATCCAGCTCTCTCTATCTCTATCTCTATCCCAATCACACGATTCACACCCACAGCCTTTGACCTTCTTTTTATCTGTGTCAACGCGTTCCCCAGCAAACCCTAGTTTACGATTTATTTAAAAAACGTGTCCGTGCCAAGTGTTGGGTGTTGCGGTTTTAGGCATTAGGGAGATTAAGCCGGAGATTGACTGACTTTCACGTGTAGTAAATAGAATAAGAGTTGGAGTTATGGGGTCCTGTAGACGCGTTTTCCGTTCAGCTCTCGCGGACAGAATTAGATATCTCCTGGAAGCGTGGAATTTTCAATGACAAAGCCAGCGAGACAGAAGATGCAACGAAGCATGCTGTATCCAATCATTTGGAGTGATGTCTTTGTGTCTTAAAAGTTCGCTGAGAAAGTCTGTGACTACTTTTCCTTTTATGCAGTCTTTAATGTTGAACTTGAGCCCATATTTTGTGGCAAGATAACGATGCAGATTTCTTGATTCCCACTTCAACACCGCCCCCCACCCCCCCACCTCATAATAATTAATAAATTAAATAAAATTAATTAATATATTTTTAATTATTTATATTATTATAAATTTTAAGATAGGTATTTGTTTTTTTTATGGAAATTATACGAACTTAAATTTGGTATACAATCTGAGATGAGATCATCAATCACATATATTATATATACCAACAATGACCACAATAACTTTGAAAATACCAACAATAACTTATAACTCTTTTATTAATATAATTATTGTAATTATATATTTATTAGAATTTACAAAAAATAATTATAATCAAAGATAGGATATTTCCACAGTGTGCATACAATAATAATAAATAATCTTTTAGGAAAACTGTGTCAAGTTTTGAATCTCAACATGTTTGGGATCTGCTTATGTGATTGAAATTTATTTGGATCCACTTGTGATCCAAATTTATTTGGATCACACAAGTGGATCCGAACCACGTCGAAATGCAAAACTCTACACGGTTTGTTCAAAGAATTATTTATTGTTCAATAATTATAATAATTATTATTTTCTTAAACTACAAATTTTTTGTGTTTCGGATTCATTTGTGTGATCCAAATTTATTTGGATCACACAAGTGGATCGGAAACACGTTGAAATCCGAAACTTGACATGAATTTTCCAAAAAAATATTTATTATTAAATAATTATTATTTTCTTAATCCATAAAAAATTTGTTGTATAATGTTTTATAGACTACCCTCTTATATTTAAATTATATCTATTATGGTTTATAAGCCACCTTCTTGCACTTGTGCAAAATATATTTGAATTATTTTTAACATAATAAATTTTCATGAATAATTATTATTTTATTTATTTAAAAAAATTAAAAAATTAAAAATTAAAATTGTTGAGATATAATTTATGACCAATTAATTTATGTAATATTTTTTTTGGTTTGGTTGTGTTTTCATACCACCTACATATTATGTTTTTTATTTAAGAAATATATTCTATACTTTAATATATGTTTTTCATGGTTTTTGTTGTGTAATGTTTTATAGTCTACCTTTTTATATTTAAATTATTTATATCATGGTTTATAAGTCACCTTGCACTTGTGTAAAATATATTTGAATTACCTTTAACATAATAAATTTTTATAAATAATTATTATTTTATGTATATGAAAAAAATATAAAAATTAAAAATTAAAGTTGTTGAGATATAATTTACAACCCAATTAATTTTTTTAATAAATTTTTTATTTGGGTGTGATTCATGCTACCTACATATTATGTTTTTTATTTAAGAAATATATTGTATACTTTAAAAAGAAAGAAAAAAAAAGACATTTACTACTATTTTTTATTATATTTTACTATTTATAAGATTTTGACTTGTATTTATATAATTAAATTTATTTTTAAATAAATTTTTACAAATAATTATAATTATAATTTTTAGAAGACAAAAACCTTCAAAATATATGAATTAATATTAAAAATAATATTAATATAAAAAAAATCTACGACTTCAAAATTTTCAATCTTTAATTAATATCCCTTAATAAAGGAAGAAAAAAACCTACAAAATACACACGCATCTTAAAATATTAATTAATATTAAAAATAATGTTATTTATTAAAAAAAACTACCACTTTAAACTTTTCAACTATATTTCCACTTGTCCACAAATCTTAATACCCAAAAAATTGTTGGAACTTAAGAACATGTCCGAGTGCATAGGCACTTGGGAGGATGTCATTTTTATCCACATTTGGTATGATTTTATTGAATATTTATATTACAATTTAAATTTGATGGGCAAATACAATTTTAATATTATATTAAATATAAAATGAAATTTTAAATAAGTCATGAAAAATTTAATATATATATATATATATATATATATATATATAAATGGGTTTTTATTTTTGTTTTGATTTTGAAAGTTTGAGAATCAATTAAATATTTTGTGTTGATGTCATTTATTTTCATTGTCTTGGATGCTCGGTGTCAGGGGTATAAGTCAATTTGGTGGAACCTTTCTATCAACAAATGATCTTTAGTTTTGATTAGGGGATGCTCTGCCTATGTCTGGTACCTGAAGGGACTACAGAATTTTAAGGATCTCTTTTTCCATGATAATTGTGTTTCTTGGGTTGAGATTTCCAATAAATTTCACATCCCTTCTCAGAAAAAGATTTTCACTCTCCTTTCTAAAGCCCTCGAGTCTACTCATAATGTTGCTATTTTTTATGAGGAATGTGAGTTCTGGGATAATATTAAATGGTTACATGGATTTTCCTTACATGAATATTCCACTACGATGTTGTATGAGAAGCTTGCTTTTACCAAATGTCTTTTCTAGACTCTTAACTGATTGTGACATGTGTGTGACCCCTTGTTTAGCTGGATGTACAGATTTATTTTGATTTGGACTTCTTGTTTGGAACCTAAGAAATTCTATTTTTGATGGTTTTTTTCGGTTTAATAAATTAGCTATCAGGTCTATCATTTCGAAATCTAGAATTTGCCAGCCTTATTGTTTGTTCTGTGGGGAGGTGGAAACTATTGAACATGTTTTTTTAATTTTCCTTTTGCTGTTAATGTTTAGAAAAAATGTCTCAAAATTTGGTCTTGTTTGTTTGATTGTGAAATATCTTGGTATAATATTGCTTTTGGTTATGTGTGTGCTCCAAAAAATCTCTACATGTTTTTTCATAAATTCTGATGGGGTATTTTTCTACCTAAGTTCTCTGGTTCATTTGGAAATAAAGAAACTTGGATGTTTTTCCGTTTGAGACAAGTATGCTTACTGATTTCAACATTGATGTTATCTCTAGAATCTTCTCCTTGCAGATTTTCTTACAGCTCAAGATTCCTCAAGAGTAACTAAAAAAGTTTCTACACATTGGAATGTTGAATATCTCTTCTTGCTTCTTATTGGATACTCGAGGTTTTACTAAATGACCTAACTCTCCAGATTGGAAAACTACTCAAGAGGCTACTGTTGAAGTCCATTTGATAGAATATGAATGGGAATTGATGGACTCCTTTTTGCAACAAGTTGATGACATAATTTTTACTGAGTGGGTTGGATCCTCTTATTTTGACAAGGTTAACCACTAACATTTGGCTATCTTCTCATAAAGAGGCAATGGAGGCTTTGCATCAAGTTGTTCCTAGCTCCTTATAGACTAATGTTGGACCAGTGGTTTTTGTGGTTTTGGCTCCCAATTTTGATAATGCAAATGCAATGTTTGGTATTGGACAAGGTGATGGTGATCAATCGATGTCAATTGATTATGGTGCTCAAGTTGAGGAATGTATTAGTAACATTGTAGCTTATTTGGAAAAGGTGATTGAATCTGGTAGATTGGTTGATGTTGAAGAGCTAAGAAACTATGTCAAGGCCTCCATCATTCACATGCTCCTCGATAAGGTTGAAAGGTTCCCTCTATCAGTGGGTGTTCCTTAGTTGGGACTTGAGTTTTAGAAGGGACCTATGGAACATAAGGAGCATGAGGATGATAGTGGCTTGCCTGAAATTAGCTTAATGGATATTAGTTCATTTGAATAAGTTGTGTGGCCTACATTTTTTGTGTTGTGTTTTGTTTCCTTAGCTGCTACCACTGCTGTGTGGATTTTTATATTGTAACATCATACCGATATTATGAACCTTGTTTCTCCTGGTGATTGGTTGTTGTTACCTCATTTATTTTTGATGTTCTCATCTTCAGATGTATAGTCTTTTGTAAATGATTATACAATATAAAAAATATTTCCTCCTACTATCAATTATATTACCTTTAATAAATACATATATATTTTTTAATATTTCCCCCTTCTATCAATTATATCAACATTTAATTTATGTTGCTCATTATCCACCATATTCTTCATTATATTTACTTTAATGATATCTACAAAATTTTACTTTATTTAATTTATCTCTTCCACCTATAGATATCGATTCCTCCACACAGGATAACTCCCTCAATGCCATCTTCCCTCACTTCATATAGTTTTTAATAGAATAGCGTCATGTTTATTCTCTAGTAAGCACCTAAAATGAACCTCATCACATCCCATCTTTTACATGCATTGATTGACACATAACTAAACAAAAAAATATATATATACCATTTTAAACCTCCTTGATTATGGAGATGGTTTCTCTATTATTTTCTCACCATTTGAGATTTAATTTGAACATTCCATTAATTTATTTTCTTAAAGTTACTTTTATTTACAATTAGTTGGCTTATTAATCTCCTATATTGTAGATTGGTTCCTTAATTTTTTTAATGATGCCTTGAAATTGTATACTTATGGTCAATGTTATTAGACAAACAGGGCCTCTGATATATTAATTTTGTTTCAGTTTTTGTCATTGCCTTGAGGGATAGCATACTATTTATCCCTTACTTTGTCTAAGTATATCAACTCGACCAAAATAAAAAATGATTTTAGAGATTTGTACACCTAATTATTGGATTCCTTTGGCCATTTCTTGATAAACAACAATAAAATTATGTTTTCCCTATGCTCACAAATCATCTTAGGGAAGCTAAAAAGGAATAGGGTAAAGGACTTCAATGAAGGAATATAAGTTGTAATAAAATCCTTAAAGCTCTAGATCAACAAGGTACACTTAATATTTTAAGTCCCCAACTATGGTATACTTAAGATTTCTTCTATCCATCTTGAATCCACTTACAACCAAATTTAACAAAGTACTCAAAGTTAAGAGGCATATTAATGTACCAACAAGTCAAATCCAGGTAAGTATATCTTTGCCATATCCCCTTTACATTACACATGGTTTTATTATGAATGTCTTATGTTCCATTTCATTTATATATTATTATCTTTACTTTACTATAGCCCTTACCTTTTACCAAATCCCTAACCTAAATAACACATCTCAAAGTTATTAGTTATATGTCAGTTCTAGTAAGATATTTTATCCTTATCTCTAAATAAAGCTTACATGTGTAGAAACTTATTACTAGGCCTTATACATTCTGGTGAAACTGATGAGAATCTTATCCCCTAATGGTTGTGCCATTTTCACAATTTTTATTTTCATCTCATTTCATTTTTTTTCAGAATATATATTTTTTCTAAACATGCCACATCTTAAGGTTTTCCTAGAAAGTCTCAACCCCCTTAAAATATATAAGGGTTGTATCTTTATTAATTCAATAAAAATAATCAAAGGTAACACCTCTTGGTGAAATTTCACTCAACCTCAACATAGTCCATCAATCTAATGCAACATGATTGAAAGTACTAAATTCTAAAGTAGTAGGGTAGGTTCAAAAGAAGATATTGATAAAATATTTAAAATTAAAGACATAGAAAATAATAATGAAACAAATTTAGGATGTTATATCCCACCCCGAGTAGGTTTTGGCTCCCTATGAATGCCCTATTAACTTATACTTCTTCCCTTTCATTCATTCCTACATCAAACATGGGTCCCATAACTAATTACCTACCTCTGGCACATATACTAGACAAAGTTCTCAACTATATACATTTGAAATATTACTACAAGTCTTGGACAAAATTGGGCCAAATGTAAACCAAAATTAAAAGCAAAATGGTTCAAATTAAAAATTTAATAATGCAAATAGCCAATTAATCACAACAAGTTTATTGGGGACCTACTAGAAAATGTCCCCCTCCCCACTAATGGATGTCAACGAGAACCATATCTCATAACCTCCAATTCAAAACAAAGTACTCCAAATTGTACAAAATGAACCTTTAGCTCCTATATTATATTCATGGATATTAGAGGTATCTCTCTAACTATCACCTATGATGGATTTGTTTATCCTACTATATAACTTAAAGTATTTGACAAACTTTACAAATATTTGATAAAATATAGTGCTGACCTAATTACTAAACTTTTATATAAGACCCTCATTAGAGATGCAGTATAATCATATAACCAACTCAAACCCAACTTGATTGTCCAACTAGAAGGCATAACAATGCTATCATCCAAGACTTACAATATTAAGATTTACATGAAAAAAACTGAAGAAAATTTGTCGATACAAAACAAAATACTAATGAATCAACACATGACTTCATCAAACAATAAAAATCATTTCTTCCATATTTTCATCATAACCATAGAACCAAAATTATAGTATAAGGTATGATCCTTTTTCACTTAAGACACTAGAAGGAGATCACAATCAAGCAAAAAGACAAGATTGTATCATAAGACAATTTAAACATCATCACAAGTCAAATACAAAAAATTCCTTAGATCAATGCATATAATTAACATCATTCACCCAAGCATTTCAAAACATTTCTCACATGTCATCCATACCAGGACTCCATTTTCCTCAAGTATCAAAACCCAACAAACCTACCCTAGAGTCATGATGAATTCAACCATAAACTACCTATATACTGAATGAGAGATGGATCCTATATTTTTTTGCCTCAATGGTATAACCCCAACAAAATATGTTGGTGGCATTCTAATTTGGGACACTTACAAAAAAATTGATGTGACATCAAAAGGTTTGCATATGATTTCACATTACACATAAAATTTGGTCATGAATCAATTGCATGAGAAAAATATCAGGAATGTTTCATAACCTCACAAGGACATTTTAAGTTCAACAATAAAATCTCACCAACCCACTATCTATCAAAACATACATATGTAGAACTTTGTTGACTCCTCTCCCACACCTTAACCAACTATCTCTAACCTCAAGTAAATCGATCCAAGTAATGGAATTTGTAGTTAATAACAAACATTGAAGAAAGTTATGACCTAAATCTTATCAACCCAGAATACATTAACACAACCAAAGTAAACCATAGGCAAAATCCTACCCATAAGGAAATTATCCAACCAAAACCTAAATATACCCTTCAAGAATAAATGATCATCAAAGATATAAAAACTACAATAAACAAATATAGTAATTCACCTATTCCATCAATAATATCCAAATTTGAAGGAACAACCTCCAATTATAAAAAACTACCAAATATTATTCTAATGTTCAACTTATATACCAATATGTCAAGATAATGGAACTTTCTCAAAGAACTAAACACCATGCCCTATAAAATTCCACTAATGGAACTCATGTGAACATCTCCATATCATAAAATATTTCTCATGAACAACTACAAGTTATAGAAGAATCCTCACAACATATAAATATCGAATAACCTATTCAACCTCCGTAAGCTCAACAAAACACCAACATACATATTTGAAACCATATCTCACCTTCAATCAACCAATAAAAAATACATATAATTTTGAATGGATGGCATGATCAATGAAAAAATCCTTTATGGTACTAATGATCCTCCTATCTGCATTATTATTGTAATCAATGAGTCAAAAGTTTAGAACTACCTAGTGGATGAAGGTTCCTACATCAATTGCATCTCCATAAAACTAATAAAAACAATAAGATAATATAAAATGAAATAAAGAATACTCAACTTAGCTACCATGGATTTGAAAAAATAACAAAAAACCACTTGATAATTCACTCTCCTATAACCTACTCTGAGGACAACCTTGGGCTTATCACATGAGAGTGATTTCTTCTTCCATAAAGTAATATCTTAGTTTCATTCATAACTCATGAAGATAAACCAAACCCATGGGACCTCTTGGTCACCAAACCAAAAGTTAAAATTTTAATTCCTACAATGGACACATTCATAAATGTGTCTCTACTAGAATATATTAACATGAACCATGATTTACATGGCTCTATAGTAGATTTAGACAATAATGAGCCAAGCAAACTCTAACATAATTTCAACATTTATAAGCTACCAAATACATCACTAATTTGATAGTACCGTCCCTACCACCAAAAGATATATAATTACCCATGATTTATGTCAAAAATGATAAATGATCATCTTGAAATTCTTATGAAAAAACATTTGATGATGACATATTTTAATGTGATGACGTGGGAGTAGTAATTTTTTTCCAAGGTCCACTCATGCTTTCCCCTGGGTCCTTTATTAAAATATGAATATATAATAAATAATTTAAAAATGAAGAACATAAATAAAAATATTATGCCACATAATCATCTTATGACAATGATTACATCTTAATACTTGTTTAAGTCTGACATTTACATCAAAATAAACTAGCGTATGTAAGGAACATATGGTTAAAAATATAAATATAACCCAATATAGGAAAATATAGAAGACCATACTATATCTAACACACAAAATATTACATTACAAAAAATAATATAAGACTATAGACAAGGGTCATATACAATGAGGATATCAAGGATATTGTGCACCAAATTTCAAGATTCTTGAAATATTGTCAAAATGACAATACAAACCCAAAATCTAATGACACTAATAAGAATGGATAGAGGAGATAAATTAGAACTAGTAGAACATTCTTACCATGCTCTTTACCTTCTCATGCCTCTATTTCAGGATTCAAATGCATATGATTAGACTCAGATTGACAAAGTGATAATTTGATGTTGGATGCTTGATAATGGATGCTTTGATGGTTGATTATGGATTGGTTATAAGATTTATAGAGTCATTTTGGCATGGTTTTGGTATGAGCTCAAGAGATGGTTTGAGGGTGGAGGGATGACTTGATTATATAGGCAAATGGAGGGAATATCAATGGTCCAAATTCAAATTTGGGCCTTTGAAATCTAGGGATAGGAAATTTCCATGGAAATCTCTAGAATTAGAAAATTCTAGAGAAAGGGGCTATTTTGGAGAGATTTCTAGATTTAGAGAGTTCTAGAACTCTCTTTAGGAGTTAATGATAATTAGATGAATGTTAGGTGGGGATTAAAGAAGGATTAGGTGACTAGGGGTGTAGAGAAGCCTAGGGAATAGGCTAGTAGGTGGGTAGATGGGGTTATGGGAATTTTAAATTCTCATATAATGGATAAATAATATTAGATTAGGTTAATGGGAGATTAGGAGGAATTAATAAAGATATGGGATGGGATAAGGTTAGTGAATGAATATTAATGGAAGGGGATGGCTAGAAATAGGATAAATTAGTGGAATAAAATAGGATGAGTAGAATTAGTGTCAACTAATAGGAATATTAGTCGATTGTAATTAAGCGAGTGATTTTAGGTGCATACATTTTTCCCCTCTTTGAAAGGTAATTGTGAGTAGATTTAAGTGGAAGGAGTAATGGTCTTTCAAAAAAAACATGTCATAAATGAATGTTAGTGGATGGATATGATGCCCCCTTGAGGAGACATGAAGGGAATATGAGCCAGATGGCCACTCAAAAGAAGAAATTATGGGTGGGATGAGATGGATAGATGAGGGGAGGAGATGATAGATGTGGGATAGAAGATGAATAAGGTGAGTTCAATGTTGATCAATGAGATAAAAATTGATAATGATGCCACCCCTGGCAAGGACACCTGCATAAGGAATAGAGATGATGGGTGTTACAGTTGTAAACACATCCCAAGGGGGATCAACCATAACAGGATGATGGTACGATAAAAATTCATAATCTTTAGGTGTTTCCCAAGCAAGGATTCATGTAAGGGAGAGATATAAGTCATGATAAGACTATTTTGATTAGATTAGATTAAGGATGGGTGTAGGTCAAAGCTAAATCGATCAAGATGATGTAGGTGATGATAGAGAAGAATCAATATGATCAAGTGATCAAAAATATTGGGATGATGCCCATAGAAAAGACACATGCAATGGAGTGAGAGAGGAGAGAGTGGCTGAGCTATCTTTGGGCACTGAAAAATGGCCAAGTGTTGCCTACATAGTCTGAAAAGACCTCAAGCTGATGTAGTTCTGACTAGGGGATGATGACAATATTGATGATGATGATGATGAGTAGGGATTAAAAAATGATATTAGTGATGATAGGATATGAATTAGATGAGGGGATTATGATAAAATATTGGATGTTAACTGGATGGGTTATGATGGAGAGAAGGATGATGAGATCAAGCCATCACAAATTCCATAAAGCTCATCATAGTCTAAGTAATCTATAAATATATCACTTGACAAGATGCCCCATGATATAAGCATGACCAAGAGGACATGATGACAAAGTGCATGGGCAAAGGATGAACTCTGCTATCCTCATTGCATCCTCATTCATTGCCTAATAGATAAAAATAGATATGATGTAAATAAAACATAAGACAATCAAGATATATACATGACATGCAAACAAGATAAACAGAACAAACAAATAACACACACACAAAATTATCTACATGAAATGTCATAATGTCTTGCCTAATACTAGGATGATCATGATGTCATGGGGATAGAGGATAGACTTGGATTTGAATAGGATGATGATGATTAGAATGAAGCCAAGGTGTTTCCCCTAGTTTAGGACATAAAGATGGGTGACATGATAAGGTCTTTCAATACTAACTTGTTCTTGAAATCATATTGAAAAGTGGCCAAGGATGGTGATTAGACATGTTATGACCAAGGATTACCAACAAACAAGGCCCTGCAAGAATCCAATCTAGCAAAGAGACTAGGAGATGATGGGATCAAATACCTTTCATGCTAGCAAAAGTTGATTGGATGGGTGCTAGACATGAAGAGGAAATGATAAAGACAATGATGGGATCAAGTTCCTTCCATACTGACAAAGGGTAATTGAATGGGTGTCAGATATGAAAAGGCCTTGATAAGAAGTGATATGTGCTAGATTAAAAATCTTTGACAAGGTGATGTATGTTGATAAGACCTGACTAATAGGATGAGATGGAAGACATGAAGGGATGGGTGACCACTCTAATTTGGTCTCAAGATGGGATGTGGTATCCAAAGATGGGGAAAATATGAGATGAATGGAGATGGATGTGACTAGGGGATTATGTATAAGATAAGACACAATGGGCAATTTTTGGCTTTTTCAGATTTTATGATTTTTAGGGTTTTTGACATTTTTAAAATTTTAGGGATTTTTGGAATATGTATATACACTATAGAAATGGGGTTACTAGCAAAGTGAATACCAAGCCTAGAAACCAGGAGAAGGATGGAGAGATGATATATGGGATGACGATGATGGGGACCAAGGATGAATGGACTAGGGATAGCCAATGACCATATCATGAAGGAACTAGATGGTTATTTACCTAAGTGTCCATTAGAAGATATGCCAGGATGGTACAAAGATAGTTGTCAAAACACATTCTATTATGTTACAAAGGTCAAGGTAGGAAGGAAGAAAAGAGAGGATGCATGACATGGTGATGGATGAGGGCTAGGAATAATCAATTAAGGGATATGATGATAGGTGACATAGATAAGGTGGACAAAGGATGTGACAAGTGAGATGGCTGGACGAGGATATAAAATGAATGGACTTGCCCCCAAGTGTTGAAGAATAATGTAGATAATAGGTTATTTACCCATGACATTGAAAACTTTTTTTCATCATGGTACTTGCCCAAAGTACCAGAAGATTGGTTTTCACCATTGGATGAATGATTTTTTATTTGACTTTTTTGACTTTTTACTGGGCATCTCAGTTTATTAGATGATGGGTGAGATGCAAGGCATGTAAATTTGATGGATTATTTATCCAATACCTATTATATGGTGGATGCTAGATGCCTAGATATCCTGGTGGCCTTTAGTGATTCTTGATGGTGACCCCTCTAGATATCTACACTAGGTATTGTCATTACCTTTAGGAGAGACAATGTTGCCCAGGGAGGTGATGTGGGGTATGGATTAAATTAGAGCTTGATTTTGATGGAAGTTAGTATGACTTGATGGGATGATAGGATCATGATAGGATGGTATGAGGGATGATGGAGGATTAGGACTAGCAGTTACATACATCATTAGAGGTGTGGGGCATTGCTTCATTTGATTAGTGCCAAGTGATAAAGGATTGTAGGAGATCTAAGACATTTTAGCTTTGTGTCTTATCTGTGATCTGATTATTTGATGGATGATCAGCCATATGATTTTGAGCATTTGATTGAATTTGATTTTGACTACCCCCTAGTGCTTGATTTTGGGCTTCACCATGGGAGATTTATTGATTATTTTGGTTTTGATGGGTCCCTAGTGCTAGTTTGTGGGCTTCACTAGGGAGAGATGCATTTGGATTAGGTCGATGATTTAAAGTTTATTGACTTTGACTAATGGGATCAAAGATGATTTGCTTATTATAATTAACTTTTATAATATTGTCTTTGACCTTTGGATTGTGGTACACATTATATTACTCAAGGAAGGGTCCAATGATGCATGTTCCTATTCATCCTTATGGAGAGAGGTGATTAAATGATCATTGATGGGAAGAAAGGGATCTATGATGGAGGAAGGTGATGGAGATGGGATGATGAGGTCAATGAGTGGTGATGGGGCAACATAATCTTCATAAGGGTTCCTAGGAGACCCAGTTTTGACATCAAAGAAAATCTCCTCAAGATCAACAAAAGGATCACTAGGACTAGTTGTATTAGATGCATCCAAAGGAGGATCAGACTCACTCTAACAATCTTCAATAGATAAATATTGCAAGAACTCATTTATGATGTCATCATCAAGTGATATTCCTGGTAATGAATCAAAGGTATCTATATTATAGGCATCCTCTAAAAGATAGGCATTATCAACATCAATGAGGGATGACATTTTTAATGAGGAATCTGATTTGGATATGGGTGTTGAACATGATCCTATGGAAGATAAAACATCAGATGTTGACTTTGAAGTTGAATCTGATGCACAAAGTGTAATGCTACTAATAGGAGTTTCATTGTTTGTGATTGACCTATCAATAAGAGGTGTTTGAGGTGATGGGTGAGAGGGAGATGAGGGATGAAGGATATATTCAAAGAGAGGGCCATGGAAGGATTCATGATATATGGGTGGACTAGGCTCATAAAGAATGGATTAAACTTTTATAGATGATTTTTTAGAAATGAGAGTGGTGTCTTGACCTTGGCTTGGAGAGGGAAGAGCTTGATCATGACTAGGAAGGGGATCTTGGCATTCCTCTTTTTGTTTACTTAGGGATTGAGACTCATCTAGTTCATCATTAATTACTATATCACCATGGCCAATGAGGTCCTAGACAAAGTCTTGAAAATGTCAACATTGATTAATAGTATGCCCCCAAGTTTGATGGTATGGACAATAATGGTTTTCTTTATATCAAGAGGGCTTTAGCTTTGTGGGATCAAGATGTAGGATAGGTGGATAAACCATCATGTTAGCAGTTATAAGTTTTTTGAAAAGGGCTTTCAATGATATGGGAAGGGGAATATAAGGACCCGATTCATGTTGTGACTTAGACATGAAAGCATTGAACTTATGATGAAATGGTTGTAGATATGACTGGGTGGATGGATTCAAGGTAGCCAAGATTAGATTCCCTTTTATAGTATAAGAAGGGGTAGATGATGGTTTATGGCTAGTGGATGGAGGATTGGTATGGGATTCACATGATGTGGCTTAGATGGGAGGTACAATGAGTTGAAGGGGATCAATGCCTTTGGGAAGTTGTATACCCATCATAATGAGTCACAAAAGGATCTCATCCTTGTTGTCATGTATGTATTGGTCAATAAAGGTGGGGTCTAGTTCCATGGTGATGGCTGATAGATAATGGATGATGTAGTTAGGATAAGGATTAGATGTAGGCTCTTGAACAAAATAGATTGAAAGGATCTAGCTAATATGATAGGTAATGATGGAGATGAGATAGGCTAATGGATTAAGGACTATGATCAAATGTAAGATTAATAATGCAATTGGTGCTAACAACTTATCAACAATTCCTAGTTGTTATGCTAGAAAAAGGATTGGGAATGTGATGGGTGCCTAGATTCAAACTAGCTAGAGGATGATATGGTGGATGCTAGTTATGAATAAGGTAAGATGATTAGACTACATATGATTGATAGTTGATGGGTTTGCTAGATTGAGACCAAAAAAGTGGTAAGATGCTAACAATCTATTGGTTGCAATATGAGATTTGACCAAGTGGATTAGGATCATAGGATGGTGATAAGACAATAGGATGATAGGGGGATTAACATGATAGAGCTAGCTCAAAAGCTTAGACCAATTTTCTCAAGATGGGATGGGGTAGGATTAGGTGATGAAGGTGATTAGGACAATAGAATAAGGATAAGTGTGCTGATGAAATGATAAAGTGGGAATGAAATGTGAATGGTTTAAACTCATATGTGACCTATAATCCAACTAAGATAAGATGAGGTGATGACTAGATGGGTGATGAAGGCAAGGCTAAGACAAGTGATCGGGTATGGAGTTAAGGTAAGATGTGGATGATGAGGTATGATTAGGTGATGAATAATGATGTATGGGTCTAGTTATAAGATGTCATTGAAAGGATGTACAAGGGAGAAAATTATGTACAAGAAGGTAAAACAAGGATATACAAGGTGATGGGATGATGAGACAAGATGGTATAGGGGATGATTACGATTATGGATGAGGTAGAATTAGGATATAATGTGGATGGTGAGACAAGATGGGTTTAGGATAGGTAATGGATTATGATAAAATATGTAAGGGGGTGATGCCAATAAAATGATATGGGAATGATCAAGACTATGGTGTGATTGATGGATAAGGTAAGGTCAATGTGAGGCATGATTGATTATGGATGAGGTGGTATTATGACAAGGTGTGACTAATCTAAGATAGAAGATGGGATAATGAAAAGGATATACAAGATGATGATTAAGAAAGGATGTACAAGATGATGGGGTATGACTAAGATGGGATGAAGACAAGATAGTATGGGATGTGTAAAAGGATGTATAAGGGGACAATATATACAAGGGGATGAGTTAATTTGAGGATAAGATAGGTGGATTTATGGATGATTGTTATGAAATATGGACTATGTGGATAAACAAATTATAATGAGGTCTGATTATACAGCGATAAAATGGGTGAACTATGTGGGTATAATAGGATAAGTTGGATGTAAATGATGGATTATGAGGAAAATAGGATTATATGTAGATGATATGAATGTATTAATAAATGATAGTTGTGACAGGTGGACTATGCAGGTAGGATGAGATAAAGATTAAATATATGGGTTAATGGATAATTGATGTGAAAGATGGATTATAGAGATCAAAATGATTACAAGAAGATAGAATAAATAATGAATGATAGATGTGAAGGATGGACTTATATGGATATAATAAATGTAAAAAATGGATTGTGTAGAGATAGGATGATATAAGGATAATATGGATGGAGGGATGAATAATAATAAAATATTATGATATAAGGATATAATGGGTAGATTAATGGATAATAAATGTGATAAATGGACTATGAGGATACAACAAGTGAGCGGATGAGATGTTATAAGTACAAGATGGGTAGATAAGTGGATGATAGGTGTAAAAGATGGATTATGGGGATAAAATAATCACAATAATATGTGATGGAAGGTGGATATGATGTAAAGGGGGATGTTTTAAACTATTCTACAAAAATAGGAAATATGATAATTATATTTGGCTATGGATGGAGGTAAATACTAGGTGGAAAATGATGTGTGTGGATAGCGAGGTGGATATAAATATGAGATGAAAATGTAAAGGAAAAAATATGATGAAGAGAATGAATAAAAAGTGGATAAACACTATATGTGGGATGTTATGAGATATAAATATGATAGTCAATATAAGGCAAATGGGGAAGGAATGTGTTATGGAGTGAATCAGATGTGTTTAAATATACAAGGATATGAAATGGAACTAGATATTAAATACTTATGGAATGGATGTAGATGAGAGAATTGTTAAGCACAAAATATACTAAGAGGGGGGGGGTGAATCAGTATATCATATATCTTATAAAACTTTTCCTTAATCAAACATTCAAGATATGAAATAAAACTCAAATAATAAACATCACACAAGAAAGAGAGGGACACCAGATATAATGTGGAAACCCAATGTGAGAAAAACCATAGAGAACAATCTCAAGTATATGAATGAGCACAAACCCAAACAATATTCGCAAGTCAAACTTGTAGGAGCACCATACCCCTTTCCCGAGCACCACCCCAACTACTATTCATGAGCACCAACCCACAGGAGCACCATACCCCTTCGCCGAGCACCAACCCAGCTATTATTCATGAGCACCAACCCACATGAGCACCAACCACTTTGTGTATACCACACACCTATCTCTCAATGTTGCTATATCAACAAATGATAGTTCAATACAACATCTCTTTCCTCTCTCTCACCTTTGCTCTTCTAAGCTAGATATAAAAAATACAAATCATATTCAACTCTCACAATTGCTCTTCTAAGCTAGATAATACAATATCAAATCAACCTCACACTTCCATATTACAAATGGCTACTCAAGCCTTTATTTATAGCTTTCCAAATGACCTTTGGCCTTCCCCCCTTTGTGACCCTTCAATCCTCATGGAAAATGGTGCCAATCTTGGATGACCCTTCATATTCAAGCCTTTGAAAAGTCATGTGGTGACCCTTCATGACCAAAAATGTTCTTCCCACTTTTGTCCTTATCTTTGGTGACTTTTCGTATTCCTTAAAGTGTCCCTTCATGAGAAATTGTGCTCTTACTCTTTTGTCTTCACTTGGTGACTCTTGGTATTCCGCAAAATGAATCTTCATGGGAAAATGCATCCCATCCTTCTTTTATCTTTACCCCGTGGCTCTTTGACTTCTCCATTGGCCCTTCTTTTCTCTCATATGCAACCAAAAATATATTCATTAATATTAAATAAATATTAACTCATATTAGCCAAGATATAGTTATTATAAACAACATTAAATGCAATGGGGCCTTTATCACCAATAATGCTAGACCTTTGACATCAATGAAAATATTTCCAACAATCTCTCCCTTTGTCATTGATGACAGCCTCAATCCTGAAACTGCCACATCCTGTCACCTGCACATTCTATCATCTGAAAACATACAGTAACTCCTTCTTACTGTAGCAACCTGTACCTATTCCTTGTACCTATTTTTTACACCTGTACTTGTACCTGTTATTCTCCCCCTTTGACATCAATGGCAAAGGGCCTACCTGGAGCTAACACTTAGCTCCCCCTCACTTGATGCTGAACCTCAATGGCAGGAAGTAAAGAAAGTTACTCCCAACTTCTCTTGCAGATACTCAAATATGTCTTTTGGTAGTGCCTTTGTGAAAATATCTACAATCTGCTTTGTAGTACTAATATATTCCAACTTAACCTATTGATTTGCAACCTACTCTCTCAAAAAGTGATATCTAATGGGAATATGTTTTGTTCTTGAATGCATTACTAGATATTTTTGAAATATTTATAGCACTTGTGTTATCACAAAAAATGGAAATAGGTTCATCATAATTTACCTTGATATCTTCCAAAGTTTGCTTCATCCAAAGCACTTGAGTACAACACAATACTGCTGCAATATATTTTGCTTTAGCTGTAGAAAGTGATACAGAGTTTTGCTTCTTGCTTAGCCATGGTACTAAGCTATCACCAAAGAAGAAAGCTCCTCCACTTGTACTCTTTCTGTCATCTAAGCACCCTGCCCAATCTGAGTCTGTATAAGCAACTAAAGTGAAATCTTTACCTGTGGGATACCATAATCCATAATCTAATGTCCCTTTGATATATCTAAATATTCTTTTCACCAACTGAACATGACTATCTCTTGGAGATGGCTGATATCTTACAACCATACCTACTACATGCATGATGTCTGTTCTCGATGCTGTCAAATATAAAAGACTACCAATCATAGATCTATACAAAGATTGATCTGTAATAGGTGAATCTTCATCCTTGCTCACCTTATTTTCTATACACATAGGTGTGTCAACTGGTACACAATCTTCAAAACCAAATTTCGTCAACATTTCCTTGGCATATTTACTTTGAGATATAAAAATTCCTTTATTTGATTGAAATACTTGTAATCCTAACAAAAATGATAATTTTCCAAGCATAGACATCTCAAATTCTTTTTGCATTCTATCAGAAAATTCTTTTGTCATCTTTTCAATATTTCCTCCAAAAATGATATCATCAACATAAACCACAACAATCAATTGATGCTCACCTTCTATTTTGATTTAAAGATTATTATCAACAAATCCTCTCTTGAATCCTTGATCTTGTAGGTACTTATCAAGTCTTGCATACCAAGCTCTGGGAGCTTGTTTTAATCTGTACAATGCTTTCTTCAATCTGCATACATGATTACTAATATTCAAGAGAATAAACCCCTTAGGCTACTCAATGTAGACCTCTTCTACAAGATTCCCATTTAGGAAGGAAGATTTTACATCCATCTGAAATACTTTAAAATTTTTAAATATTGCATATGCAAGAAACATTTTAATAGCCTTTAACCTTGCTACTGGTGCAAAAGTTTCTTCAAAATCTATTCCCTCAATCTAAGCATATCTTTTACATACTAATCTTGTAATATTTCTGGTTACTTCTCCATTTTCAATCAACTTATTTCTATAAACCCATTTTGTTCCTATCACATTGTGATCTTTTGGTCTAGGCACTAATTCCCAAGTATAATTCTTTTCTATCTGATCTAATTCTTCATCCATAGCCTTAACTCAATGCTCATCATGTCTAGCTTCTGAAAAATTCCTAGGCTGAATTTTAGATAACAAAGAGAAATTAACTTGTTTAGATTCACTTACCATCATTCTTTTGGTGCGAATTCCTTCTTTTATATCCCCGATGATGTCACTTTCATTATGATTTTTCTGAACATATTTGGATGGAGTCTTGTTGCCCTTTTTCTCCTTTTCTTCATCTTCATCTGATTCTTCAAAGCCTTCCTCTTCAATGATTTCAGGAATGTCTACTAGATCACTGATCTTTTGTGTTCCATCTTCTTCTATCCTGACACTTGCACTTTCAATAATTTTCTTGGTTCTTTTGTTATAACATTTATAAGCTTTAATTTTGCAAGAATAACCAAGAAATATACCTTCATCTACTCTAAATTCTAACTTACCAAGTTTTTCATCGGTTCTCTTTATGAAGCATTTGCTACCAAAAAATCTAAAATAATCAACTGTTGTTGGTTTGTCTTTCCATAGCTCATAAGGAGTCTTATCGTTGTTGAATCTTAATAAAGCTCTATTCAGAATATGCACTACTATACTAATTGCCTCTCTCCAATATTTATTTACTATCTTGGATTCATTTAGCATTGTCTTCGCCATCTCTTGAACTGTTCTATTTTTTCGTTCAACTACTCCATTTTGTTGTAGAGTTCTGGCTGCTGAATACTGTCTCTTTATTCCATGATCTTCACAAAATTAAATAAATTGATCTAACATTAATTTTCCTCCTCGATCTAATCTTAGACACTTAATCTTTAGATTAGTTTCATTCTCAACTAATGCTTTGAATGCTTTGAATTGTCTAAAAGCTTCTGATTTTTTCTTTAAAAATATTATCCAAGTCATATGTGAAAAATCATCAATAATCAACATGAAATATTTATCACCTTGAGTACTTTGAGTCCTCATAGGTCCACATAGATCAGTGTGAACAAGCTCTAACATCTGAGTGGTCGAGTACTCTTTTGTTTTGAACTGCCTTCTAGCCTGCTTCCCATGCTGACAAGGTCCACAAAGTGTGTTAGATGGCTTTGTGATTGTTGGAAGATTCCTGACTACTTGCTTTTTGAAAATTTTGACAAGATTATCAAAATTTATGTGCCCCATTCTCCTGTGCCATAGCCAACTTTCTTCAATCTGACTCAAACAACATTTTTGACCTTTGATGTCTGATAGCATATATAAGTTATTACCTATTCTCTGAGCATTTGCAATCAATACATTTGAATCTTTTCTTCTAATTTCACAACCTTCTGCATAAAACTTTAGTGTGTGCCCCTGATCACACATTTGACTTACACTCAAAAGATTATGCTTAAGACCTTCTACATATAAAACATTTTCAGTTTTAGTTTTACCATTATCTAAACTTAGTGTACCTTTTCCAACAATTCTGGTAGTAGTATTGTCCCCAGATTTCACTGTGCCACCATTGATCTTCTTCAGGGTTATGAACTTGATCTTGTCTCTTGTCATGTGCCTCGAACATCCACTATTAATAAACCATGGGTTTTCTTCATTTCTTGCATGCAAAGCTATCTGGACCAACATAGAACCTTCAAATTGTTTCTTCTGCCATGTTTGAACCTTTTTCTTGATGAATGGAGCCCTAAAAGTCTGGTCCTTCTTGACTGACTCGAACACGCTTCTATAATACCAAGCTATGTGTCTGAAGTTGTTACACATGTAACAAATTATGATCTCTTCATCAAAGCTTGATAGAGGAGCAAAAGAGTTATAGCTTCTGCTTGAATCTACATGACCTTCCTTTTCCTTATTTTTGAGATTGTTAGCTCTTTTTCTACGTTCTAATTTCTTATGACCATATCCATTACAATAAAAGTAGTAACCATAAAAATAGGACCTGTTTGTGAATCTCTGACCTGATTGCCTTTTATAGCTTTGTTCCTTCCAACCTTCTTTGTCCTCTGTATTATTCATTCCTTCCCTTCTTGTTTCTTTATTTGTAAGAGCTTTAACATAGCTCTTCTTCTTTTCAAAATCGATACCTATCTTATTTGATATTGCCTTTTGGATTTTTAATATTTCATTCAACATATTAGTGCTATTCTCAAATTTTGAATCATTGACTATTTTATTATTGACTGCTTTCTCAATCTCTTCTTTTAAAGAGGCAATTTCAGTAACATACCTTTCACATTCTTTTCTTGATATTTCCAATTGTGTCATCAAATCTTCAATTATCTCCTTTGACTCCTTTTCATTTTTCTCGATTTGATGCTTTAATCTTCGACTTTTATTTTCAACAATTTTCAACTCTTCTAAGGCACACATGAGTTCTCCTTCCATATTCACTTTGGCTTCATCCTCTTCTTCTTCTTCTTCTTGATCAACTATTCTTTTGCTTGTAGAGGCACCTTTATGTATGGCCATCTTGTGCTTTTCTGATCTACCTTCAAGTTGTAAAAATTTTCAAAAAGGAACCTGCTATGATACCAATTGTTAAGCACATAATATACTGAGGGGGGGTGAATTAGTATATCATATATCTTATAAAAATTTCCCTTAATCAAACATTCAAGATATGCAATAAAACTCAAATAATAAACATCACACAAGAAAGAGAGAGATACCAGATATAACGTGGAAACCCAATGTAGGAAAAACCATGGAGAACAATCTCAAGTATATGAATGAGCACAAACCCAAACAATATTCACAAGTCAAACTTGCAAAAGCACCATACCCCTTTACCGAGCACCACCCCAGCTACTATTCATGAGCACCAACCCACATGAGCACCATACTCCTTTGCCGAGCACCAACCCAGCTATTATTCATGAGCACCAACCCACATGAGTACCAACCACTTTGTGTATACCACACACCTATCTCTCAATGTTGCTATATCAAAAAATGATAGTTCAATACAACATCTCTTTCCTCTCTCTCACCTTTGCTCTTCTAAGCTAGATATAACAAATACAAATCATATTCAACTCTCATAATTTCTCTTCTAAGCTAGATAATACAATATCAAATCAACCTCACACTTCCATATTACAAATGGCTACTCAAGCCTTTATTTATAGCTTTCCAAATGACCTTTAGCCTTCCCCCTTTGTGACCCTTCAATCCTCATGGAAAATGGTGCCAATCTTGGATGACCCTTCATATTCAAGCCTTTGAAAAGTCATGTGGTGACCCTTCATGACCAAAAATGCCCTTCCCACTTTTGTCCTTATCTTCGGTGACTTTTCATATTCCTTAAAGTGTCCCTTCATGAGAAATTTCACTCTTACTCTTTTGTCTTCACTTGATGACTCTTGGTATTCCCCAAGACGACTCTTCATGGGTAAATGCGTCCCATCCTTCTTTTGTCTTTACCACGTGGCTCTTCGACTTCTCCATGGGCCCTTCTTTTGTCTCATATGCAACCAAAAATATATTCATTAATATTAAATAAATATTAACTCATATTAGCTAAGATATATTTATTACAAACAACATTAAATGCAATGGGGCCTTTATCACCAATAATGCTAGACCTTTGACATCAATGATAATATTTCCAACAAGAATGCTTGTTGAATGGATGGAATTATGATAAGGATTTAATTAAAATACACAAGGAAGGATGTGAGAACATGATGGTGCTAAGTGAGATGGATCCTATGAGGTGTAGGTAGGATAAGAAAGTGAAAATGATATGGGGAAGTGTGATTGTCAAAAAGAATATGACAAAAGGTAGTGGATGCTAAGTGTTATGGGATGGGTGTAGACACAAGAGGCACTATTAACTAAGTGTAAAATGATGGAATGATATATTTTGATTATGGGGGGGTGTATATGATGGTCAAAAGATTGGTAAAAATATACAAATTATTAAGGAAGAAGGATGATATTAGGATGAATGTGGAAAGTGATCAGAATGGAAAGGATGTGGACTAAGGTAAATGATAGGAAGTGAACATATAATATGGATAGTCAAAAAGAGATGATAATGAGATGAAAAAATGATGATGGGATGATGTAAGTGATCCTATAGGTTTTTGAGGTATGCACATAAAAAATATGGGTGTGGTTGACTCAGCTAAAATATAAAATGGGTCTCATCACAATACACAAACAATCATTCACAAGTACAACCCTAATTAGTAAATTATATGGGAGTGTAACATGATGCCCACACCATCTAATGACTACACAAGTGAGGATGTAGGTTGGTGACCCATTATGAAATTGATTGAACCCTATTGACCTTGTTTACACTTGATGGTAACTTTAGTGCTATTACTGACACTTGCAGTGTAACACTTGTTATAGCTAGAAAGTCCTATACTAGGTTCAATGAGCTCTCTAAGGGTGTCCCTGATATACATGAAGGTACATTGGGGCCCAAGTCCTTACAAGGTGATATCTAATGCCTAGTTCAAAGAGTTAACTCTTCCCCTTCATAGATGACTCATATGAGGTGGTCAATCGCTTACCCTAATGACAACTATCCTTGATTGTTATAAAACATCAGAACACAAAGTATGGTTAGTATGCGGTGATGAAATACACAACACTAACCCCTATAGACTAATCCATTGCATGGGTGTCAATTCCACATCATGTGTTATCCTAGGGGAGGGCTTAAAAAATAGGCAAACACATGATATGATTAATTAACCAACTAATTACCTATGTATGATGAGCACGATATGATAAATTATTTACATATTAATACACACACACATAAGTATATACAAGTAATATATACACACAATAAGATGATTAAAAATGATACAAATAATACAAAAATGATGTGAAAAAAATGCCACAATAGGTCTTTGACTAGCAGCCTATGAGCACACGGGTTAGTAGTTGGATATAGCACTCAAGAGAGGTAACTTGCAAAACAAATGTTATACCTAGAATATGAGTTTCAAGATGATGTTGGCATAATAACCCCTACAATAAACAATAAGTTGGTTAAATATGCCTTAATAAAATACCCTAAAAAAATTATGGTTTGGCTTTATAACTTTTTTGGGGTGAATGTGACATGATATGGGGGTTTGGGGGTGGCATCCCCTAGTAAGGTCAAGGAGAAATTCCCATTATGGGTTCAAGGGGTAGATCCCCTTGCAGGGTCTAGGGGCAGTTCCCCTGGCATGTTCCTTGTCATGGTATAGGGTGGGGTTGAGGGACAGAGCTCCTCACTGCTAAAGGCAAATTGAGCTTTACAAGAGGCTTGTGGTGACTTAAAATTCATGAAAATTGACTCCAAAAATGATCTCAAAAAGGACCAAATTAAAGGCAAAAATGGCTATAAACCTATGACTACATAGTGCAAAACCATGACTTTCAAGACAAACCCACAACTAGGAGAGTTGTGGGATTGTAGATGTTAGCTAACCATAATAGTTAACCATAAAAACATGGCAGTCTAACAACCCCATGACTATGAATAACAGTCCCATGATTAGGAGTAGATTGATAGTAGCAATTTTGTCATAAACCACAAAATCATGACTCAGATCAACAAACTCATGACTAGAAATTAAAATTCAAATAGCGATATTATAGTGATTAATAAAAATAGTTTATATATATATATGAAAAAAGATTATAAAAGTAAAAATAAGGCTTTAGTTTTAATACAATTATTTGATGATAATATATGCTATAAAATCCTATCACTAATCTAAACTAGTCTAAACTATAATGCCACAATTTAGAATGAAAATCCCGCTAGTTGCAGGGAAACCCCACAACTGAGGGAGTAGTGGTATTTTTAAATGGTGCTAAAGTAACCTATAAGATGAATCTTTAACTAATCCTTTTACTCCTATGTTTCACCAATACCCTACAAGATAGAAAACACCACTTTTTAGGAGTTGATTTCAAATATAGAAGGTGAAATGTCTATATAGCAAAATGTTCAAAATTTTCAATAAAAGGACAAAACTCTAGTTTGCAACTTACAAACCCTCAAAATTCTCCAAACAAGTCCTAAAAACACTATAGATAATGATTCAAAAGTAATATGGATAGTGTTTTACTAGACTGGTAATAAAAGATAATATCATGACTGGGATTTGCAATCTCGCTATTACTAGGGTAATTTATCTATTCAAAAAGTGGTGGGATTATAAAAAATACTTGGCTAGTTGATTTACTAAAGGATTTTCTCTTTGACCTACATACAAAATCAACAATGGTAGACAAACAACCTATGGGTGCAAAAGGGTTGGCAGAAATAGGATATATTATGGACCCAACTATTGCTTTTAAAAAGATCGCTACTAAAAATGACAACCCCATGATTACCAAGGCAATCTCATGACTGGGTAAGTGGTAGGATTGTTGAAAATGACCTATAAGACAAACCATTAGTGGTTTACAATATCAAAGCTAGGATTGAAAATCCTATGACTAGAAGGACAATATCACTACTGGGATAGTTAAGATATTGTTGAAAATAGACCTATAACATAAAAATCATCATCAATTTACAATATTGTGACTAGGATTGACAATCCCATGACTATCAAAGCAAACCTGTGACTACAACCTAGGTACACAAAATTTCAAATTTTTTAAGATTTATTGATTGAGTTAGACCTGCAAACTTTTAGAAATAATACCAAAAATCAAAAATTGATTAAATGGGAGCAGGAGGTCCCACCATGGTCATCAAAATGTGCACCAAATTTTGGGATTCTTGAAATATTATCAAAATGATAATACAAATCCAAAATCTAATGACACTAATAAGAATGGATAAAGGAGATAACCAAAACTAGTAGAACATTCTTACCATGATCTTTACCTTCTCATGCCTCCATTCTAGGATTCAAATGCATGTGATTAGACTCAGATTGACAAAGTGATAGCTTGATGTTAGATGCTTTGATGGTTGATTATGGATTGGTTATAAGATTTTTAAAGTCATTTTGGCATGGTTTTGGTATGAGCTCAAGAGATGGTTTGAGGGTGGAGGGATGGCTTGATTATATAGGCAAATGGAGGGAATACCAATGGTTCAAACTCAAATTTGAGCCTTTGAAATCTAGGGCTAGGAAATTTCCATAGATTTTTTAATTCCATGAAAATCTCTAGAATTAGAAAATTCTAGAGAAAGGGGCTATTTTTGAGAGAGTTCTATAACTCTCTTTAGGAGTTAATGATGATTAAAAGGAATTTTAGGTGGGGATTGGAGAAGGATTAGGTGACTAGGGGTGTAGAGAAGCTTAGGGAATAGGCTAGTAGGTGGGTAGGTGGGGTTATGGGAATTTAAAATTCCCATATAATGGATACATAAGATTAGATTAGGATAATGGGAGATTAGGAGGAATTAATAAAGATATGAGGTGGGATAAGGTTAGTGAATGAATATTAATGGAAGGGAATGGCTAGAAATAGGATAAATTAGTGGAATAAAATAGGATGAGCATAATTAGTGTCGACTAATAGGAATATTAGTCGCTGTAATGAAGTGAGTGATTTTAGGTGCATACAGATATAATTAGAAAATATATACAAGAAATTGATGAAAATTAAAGACCAACATATATATAAGATATAAGAGAGATAACATTAATAGAAATAAATGCCATTGAGTAGTAACCAAGAGGTATATAATTTTTTTTTGATTGAGGATAAAAGGTTGGTTTTGACTGGGTCTCATCCCAATTACATTAAGTCGGACTGAAGCTAAAAGAAACTTATATCCCAAAACAACTAACATGTATATGATCTAAAATTTTGTAACCAAGAGGTATCTAAATGAAGGTTTTGTAACCAAGGGGTGTGAATAAAGTAAGAAATCATGAAAAGATAACATACACTAATAAACATAAATTAACATGTAAAATGTAATGATCCTTCTAAATTAAAAAATAAAATAAAAAGTAAACATAAATTAATCTAAGCATGGAAGATAATAACATACCAAAAAAACATGTAGACACATATATCCACAAAAGTAAATTAATAAAAAGTATATGGATAGGAATACTTACCTTGTTTGACTTATCATCTCATCCATCTCCCCCTTAGTTCAATTGGAACTTTTTGAGAGATGTTGTAATTGATTCTCATTATGGAAAGAAGAAGACCTAAGTATCCTTAGTTGGGGACTCCAAAGACTAGGTATACCTCATTGGTTCAATATATTTTCTTGATATCTTCAAGGACCTTGTGTGAACTAACCTTCCTTAAGTGTATTCTACTTATCCCTAATTCCTCTTATTCTTACTAAGATGGATTTGTATGTGTGAGTAGAACATAATAGATGTTTTTATTATGAAAAATGTAGGGAACCTGTAAATACATATTAGATCCTAAAAATCATAAGTCTAACTTACACCATCAACCTGACCCTAATCATTTTGAGAAAACATAATATTTCTTTAGCATGGCCAATGACATCAGCCAAGAAGGGGACACTATAGGACATCTATAGTTAGGCCAAAGACATTGAATATTAACACATAAACATGAAGAAGATGAGGGAAAATGAAAAATGAGAAAAAGTTGAGGCCAAATAATCAGATGATGATAATGAATGCAAGAAAATATAAAAGATTGTCATCAAGGAATCTTTCACAAAGCACTATGAACTAGCTCACCCCGATCTCTGTGTACTCAATACATGCACTTAGAGTGATTGCCATGCTCAAGAGTATTACATGACAAATCATTAGTATGTGAAAAATAAGGTGTATACATATGCTCCACACAAAAATCATCATTCACCACAATAGTTTACTTTGGGATGGTGCTTTGGAAAAGAACATAGTAGAATGAAATAAAAGTAGGAGCTTCTGATTAAAAAAAATTCACTTTGTGAAATCACTCCCCAATTATTCTCTTAATAGGAAATATGAGCTAAATCAAGGATAAAGATGGTAAATAATTTTCCTAATGAGGATACTAACTATGTCATCTAATAGAAAAGGCTTAAAAAACTCATTCATAGTACCGTACCCAAGTAAATGCATAGAGGGAAATTGTATAGGAAAAAAAATTTGGCATTCATGGACTAAGAACCAAGTTTGAGTATTTTTCATTATATTAAATACATTAATTATCATAAAATTAATTGATTTTAATTCAAGGCCATGACAAGGAGTAGGTTAGGTTTACAAAAGGAATCATTAAAGAATTCATTAATTCTATTAGGGATAGATGATTGTGAATTTGACGACATGAAAATCAATGTTGACATTAGTGGTATTTGGTGCTTGCTTGATTTAGAACTTATGTGATCTGACACTTCTTTGATCAAGATTTTGTTTGATTTGGATCATGTTTGCATTTGGAATTTGTTTACATTTGGTGCTTATTAAATTTGGTACTTGTTTGATTTAGTGCTTGGTGCTTACTCAATTAAATGCTCATTGGATGTAGTGCTCATTGACACTCATTATATTTTGTGTTAATTGTATTTGGCATTTTCTAGAATTTGGTGATTTTCTCATTTGGCACTTGTTCAACCAAATATGACACTTTTTTCATTCGGTGCTATTTTGATTTGATTTGGCACTTGTTTATTTCAGTATTAAAATAATTTATTGGAAAACTAAATTTAAGAATCGTGATGAAGTTTGGCATTGATTTAATGCATGTCAAAATTTAAAATAAGTCAGATGGGTAAAGGTTATTGATACACATTGAATGACAAATAACTTCTTAGTATTGAATAATATTTATATTTTTTGGGTAACTAATTTTTATACTAAATTCATTTTATATATATTTCACTTTAAAATGTTCCTATGTGTAAAACCTCTAAAATGGAAATAATCAAAGGTGAAAAAATCAAGTTAATGGTGTGGTGGGCCCAAGTAAAAACTAGAATAATTTGTAAAGTGCACTTAAGTAGTTATTTAAAATTAAAATTACTATTTTTATACATGCAAAACACTATGTATAAATCTAGAAAATTAATTTAATATTTTTTTCATGTAAAGTCCTTTAGAAATAGTGCCCAAATGCAAAAAGGAAAGAAAAAATTGGGAAAACTAAAGTTAAGGAAAGTTGGGTCATGGGTTTGGTTAGGTGAAAGGTAGTTTCTCAACTACCTAGAAAAAGAAAAATATATAAAAGGCCTAATTTTTAAGGGGTTCTAGTTCTTTTCTCTCAACCCAAGGAAAGGGTTGTTACCAATTTAGTGTATAGTGATTTGTGTTCTAATAATTTATAAATGCATTAAAGTTAATGGTGTAAGATAAATTTAAGTCTAATGAGTTTTAATGTTTTGAATCATGCATTGTTGTTATTATACATTTAAGCTATCAAAAATTTTCACACTCTTTATTACACATAAAGATCCAGACTTCATTGACCGTGTGGTTTGAATATATGATAATAGACTTTGTACCAATCATGTGCATTTATATTTGAGAGCGGATTTTTTTCTCCCATATATTTATTTTGTATCATCATCATATTTTATTCTATGTATTTCCATTCACATCTTGGGGAAGAGATTCCAACTCATTTCATGAAAATATAGGTTATCCAGGTTATCTTCTATGTTTATTCTATCATGTGTTTTTCACTCTCCATTCTATCTCTTCCCCTTATTTTTCTATTTCCATATTTTCATTTATATTTTTTATTCATTTATTTTTAATTTCAACTTAAAATTACTCAAAAATCCAAAAAATCCCCATCAAGGAAGGAGCTTCCCTTGTCAACCATAGATAAAATATGCAATGAAATTATTCAGTTAAATCAAGATAGTTCACACCAATGAATATAAATGTAAACATCATGAGCAAATCAATATAAATATAGTGCAATAATGAGAATAAAATGAACATATCCACAATAGTAATTGATAATAGAGCATAATACTTGATACGTAAGATTGAGCCACTTTGAGAGGGAAACCTCCACAACCATGCAATAAGAACATAATTCATAATTTTTTGCTCAAGTACTAACAACTACCTTGTATATATAGCATACATATGCTATAGTTACTCTATAGGTGGACTCTAATAATAATATGATAACATAGAGAAATGTGACAAGATAAGATAAAAGGTGATGTAGGCCACAAACTAGCCAAATATCTCTAGAAACACTATAGGTTAAAAGTGTAACATGTCCCTCCCATTCAAAATAACATTTCCATCACCATTTAATAACTTTGGATGTTGCTTCAAGAATGATTTATCCTCCCGTGTTTCATCCTCGCTCATCAGGTTCTTCCACTTGATCAAATACTCCTTAATATCCCTTATTAGTAATTACTTAGTGTAGGTTTAAATAATCTCTTAGGTTAGAAAAATGAATCCACCTTCCTCATCCAACTCAGATAACCTAATTTTGGTAGATAATTTATGTTTGATTACCTTATTTAATCAAGATGAATGAAATAGTGGATGTATGCATGTCGACTAAGGTAGATCTAGCTTATATGTGGCATTTTTGATTTTATACATGATTTGATAAGGGCCAAATTACTTGGGAGATTTTTTGTTATCATTTTTTTTGCTTTAAATAAAGTCACTTGTATGGATAAATGCATAAAATACCTAGTTTCCTAATTTAAACTTCATATCCTTACAATTCTAATTTACTGCTACTTCATTCTATTTTGTGCCATTACTAATTTTCTCTTATAATTACTAATACCTTATACTGGTATTGAAGGAGATCCTTAACAACTTATTTATTTTAATTTCTTCTCATTTCTTAATTTTGGAAGAAGATAAGAAACTAGTAATACAGGTGTGGTAAAAATAATTGGTTGACGACACACACATAATCTAGACAAAGATGGAGAACTCATATTTGGCTTGGAAGGAATAGCCTACAGATAAGAAATCACTAACAAAGGGGTTGTTAGCAAGATAGTTGGGTGGACTACCTAGCATGAGATACACCTGAGAAGCATAAGCTTGCTAGGAGGCTATCAATCCACTCTTAATAACAATCAAGTTGAAAATGATGAAAGTAAAGTATTTGCATAAAGTAAATGAAATTCAATACAAGAAGAAAGTAGAATGCTTGTTAAAGAAAATTACTAAATATAGCAAAAGTAGGTCAATACTTATACTAAAGTGGGTGAATTCAGGTTCAAAAAATAAAAAAAGGGCCTGTGAATAGGTAGGAACATAAAAAGTTAGGTTTGGTTGGGGTTAAGGGGATAAAAATAAATTTATATTATTTTTTTCCACTGTGACCATTGATGGTTGAGGGAACCATCAATAGTTAAGTTAACTATCAGCAGTTGGATAACCATCGATAGTTGGGGATGACCATTGATGGTTATGCTAACCATGAGTGGTTGCCTATGGATTTTTGAAGGTACTCAAAAAAGAGTTGTAGAATGGGTGAATGGTCTGATAATGGTTTTGTTATGGATCTATAAATTGGGAAATAAGGTGCAGATAGGTTTGATCAAGTTAGGGGATTTAGAAATCCAATGAAATAAAGAACAAGTAGAATATACCTATGGCTTGCTAGATGGTTGATGGTTGGGGGTTGGGGAAATTTTGCTAGAGTAATAGTACTTTGGCCTCAAAAGTAAATTTTATTGAGTTTCAAGTCTCTTTTACTATTGTTGAGTTACTAAAGGAAGACTAGATGCTGGAAAGCTTGAATACTTGTATGCAAGAATGCTTGTGATTATGGATCTAGTTCACCTCCTACTCCCCTCTTTTTATAGAAAAAAAGAGATGGAGGATGAAAGGTTCCCTAGAGGGTGAAGTTATTGATCATGATGCTTGGAATTTTGTTATTACCACATAAGGAGAACATATTAAATTATGCCTCGTTAGCTTGTACACAATTAGTAATGTGTTAAGAAGGTAAGGACCTGACCATCAATGGTCAGACTAATCATCGATGATTAAGCTAACCATCAATGGTTGAGTGTCTAAAGGTAAAGGGGTCAAAAAAAGTTTTAAAAGGATTTGGTTAAAGGTTAAGTTAATAGGTTGGTAAATTTAGTTAACTAGGTAGTCAACTAGACTTAAGGTCCTAATAGGTTGTTCAAAAAGGGTCCTAAAGCATTTCAACACCTAGTATGGTTTTTTAGTGTCTAGATTTTGCCCCTTTTTATTATGTAGATTTGAATTAATAAGCTACCAAAAAAAAAATTGTATTGCTTGGTCGAAGGTCTATTTGCCCTAAGTATGGGAGGAGGTGTTCCCCCTTAAATTAGGAGTCGATCAGGTGAAACTAAAATGAAGTCAGTGTTTGATAAGTGGTATATGGTGAATCATGATGTTGGTGACAAAAAGGTGGGGTTAAGAATTTGAGATGCAAACATGTGCACAAAATGTGATTAAGTGTGATAGTTAAGATCGTGCAAAGACTAAGATTGCCAATGTTGGTAAAGATAAGGTCAATTTTAGAAGTACGAGTGATAGGGTAATCAGTCCACAATGTTGGTTATAGATTATTTAGTTACTCTATTAGTCTTCTAGATAGGGTTGGTGTTTTTGTAGGTATCCAAGGTAAGAAGTGTTCCTTTGAAAAACATAAATGGTTTGGTCATGCATGAGGTGGTGCAAATTCAAATGGTCAACATGGCAAGGCTGGTTGATGCAGTCAAAAAGACCAATGCAAGGTCATCACAAAATATGTAAGTGTTCAAGTCAAAATGGCCAACATCAAGGTGAACATGGTCAAATGGTTGGTTGGAGAAGGGTAATATCTAAATGTTCAAGTTGTGGTTTAGGGGAGATTAGGTGATCTCCAAAAGTTTAACACCTAGGTTGGGTTCTTAAAATTTTAGAAAGTGATACCTTAATTATCGACAATTAGGGGATCTAAGGTTGATCATCGACGATCACCTTGAATATCGATGATTAGGGTGAAACCCTAAAAGTGTGGAATATAAAAATTGAAAATGAAATTTCATTTTCACTTTTGACATTTTGACCTTCGAGCTTCTATGCATTTTGATGATTCAATGTTTGGTATTTAGCTGTGAGAGTTGACTGAGTATTTGGTGAGGTGTCAATTATGGATTGGTTAAACATGTGTTTAAGGAGATCAACTAGGACTAGATATGTAGGGTAGATACATACGTGGTTGAGCAATAGGACATGAGATCTGACCTCGACAACAATCAAATAATAAGGTAGGTAATGTTTTAAAAATTTTAGTTGATTTGGTTATTCTTGAAGTTAAATTTGGGTAATTTGTGATTATTTTAGTAGGGTTTTGGGAGATTTGACCTAAGTTTAGGTTTTAGTTCAAATTAGGAAAATTTATGAGTGAAAGTTAAATTTGAATGAAACTTTGGGTTGGGGATAGGTAATAGGTTAGATTTAGGTGATTTAGTTTTTGAATTTGGTTGTTTGGATGGTTTTTTTGTGAAGGTATGTTAAGGGTTTTACTACCAATAGTCACACATAGTGACCATCAATAGTTAGACCCAACTGTTGATGATCAGACATGATCTTTGATGATCGACCATCAAAGGAGGAACCACACTCGACTGTTGATGGTTGTAAGGACCATTGATAATTGAGTATTTAGGAAAGGTGAGGTTAAAATAGGAAGAGATAAAAAAAATGTTTTGAAATGTTTAGAAGGGGTTAGGGGTAATTAAAATACCTAGGTAGGATATGGCAAGTTCTAGTAGGAGTAATAGGTTGAAATGGGTAGTTAAAGGTAGTATGAGGTAAAAGGTTTGATAATTTTAGGGAAAGTTGTTGAAAATTTTGTGGGGTAGGGTAGATTTATGTAAAATAAATGATAAGTATTGGTGTGATAGGTTAGGGTAGATGTTTTAAAATGGTTATGGTTGAGTGTCATTTTAGGTGATAGAGATAATGTTGCAATGATAATAGTTGGAATAGGTTGATTAGTTTAGGTTGACAAAGAGTTTTATGTAAGTAAATTGAGTAATGAAAGTGGGAAACTAAGTGTATGTGCTAACTTGGTTTGTTTTTTAGGTATGAGACCAAATCTAGATGAGGGATCAAATCTCAAGGATCTTTGTGAAGATCTATGGAGGGATGACTAGTGATGAGTGGACACACATGGAGGAGGTTGGGCTTGGAGCCATGAGACATTATCAGTGGCTACTACAAGATAAGATGATGATCATGGCCCTCATTGAGAGATGGGATCTAACCAAGAACACCTTATTGATACCAATAGGAGAGATTACTATCCTTTTAGAGGATGTCCACAAGATTACATGGTTGGCTATTCAAGGGGATCCTATTTATCATATTGAGAGTGAGGAGAGGGATAAGTAGATGGAGCTCTTGTATGGTAAGGATTAGGCTTATGCTAGGTGGCATTTAGGCAATTTTGGTTATGGGCCACTATACCATAAATCTCCAAATGAGAGGAACTTGATGATGATGATGGTAGTTTCCTATTTCACATTGCTTGATTCAAGTAGTGGATGATTTCCCTATCTGCTATTGGGAGTGTTAGTAGAGATGTTACTGGGTAGGATAATATTCAGGTGGGCTCTTATTTTGTTGGTACAAATTTATAGGGAGTTATGGGGATTTTAAGCTCACCAATGATATGGGATCAGTGTTGGGTTCATGCTCCATTGTTAGGAATATAAACATATTCAGGCTCTAAGACCATTGGGGCTACCATGGGATGGTTATGCCCAAGTGGAATATAGATTGGGTTTCCTACAATGGAGGGGTGACTATGCATTGATAGGGGTTGGTGGTGGTGCTAGAGACATTAACTAGTTCAAAAATACCTTGGAGGTTTTGGTTATACGTGATGTGGTATGGAGGCCATTTGTGGGATAGGCTAGGTGGGCCCTCTATAACTATCACATGTTATCTTTATAGAGCTAGAAGTGGATCTATGAGAGGAAAGAGGCTGAGACTAGGTTCATCCCATTTGATAGAGTTTAGAGGTAGTATAAAGTTGTATAGGGGATTTTAGCTCCTTTTTTGAGGTATAAGAGGGAGGATGTAAATTTTTTGTTACCTGAGCCACAACTAGTAGATGTAGTATTAAACCATGATGAGCTACTTTTGAGAGCAGGGATAGATGATGACAATGTCATTTAGGGCTATACAACATGGTACTAGGCCATTTATGAAGTAATAAATTTTGTATGGGGTGATGAGGGTCGACAAGTCATAGATGTGGATCTAGAAAGTGCATAGGTACAGAGTGGTGGTCAAGATGGATAGGTAGTGACAACACTGGTAGATACACAGGCTTAGATTGTAGGTTTATAGGGATATGTGGCCATATTATATGGATAAATTATCACTTTACATGATCAAGTTACCACATTAACTGGTGAAAGAGATCAAGCGAGGACCTCCCTTAGTTTGGTGACCCAAGAGATGGATACATTGAGGTAGAGGGTAGGAGTAGCAATATCACCAGTAGGAGGGCCACTATGTATGATTTCTATGACATGATACTTGGCCATGGTTGAGGAGTTCAGATATTATGAGGCCATAGTGCTAGCACAGTGTCCAAAATAGCTGAGATGGGGAGATTACAGGGCTAGTTTGGTAGGTGGATGAGCTTTGGTGACTTTAGGATATTGGACCTCTATAGTGAGTGGACATATAAGCATCTTAGGAGGGCTAACACTAGATGGTAGTATAGGTACAAGAGTAGGAGGGGCCAATGGTAGTGGTGCCCCAAGGGCATGATATTATGTGTTTTGATATGTTGTATGCACATGTTTTTGATACTATCTTATGTGTCGATCATGCAAGATATACATGAGAGAGAGATTTATACATTATTACATGTATTATTTATTTGATAGATATGATGATGTTTATGATGCTCATATTTATAGATGTGATGTATAGGGTTATTTTTGTGATCATGGTTTATGGTTTATGTTTATGCTTTACACTTATGAGATGTGGAATCTTAGCATAGGCATGTGATGATGTTGGATGATGTTTTTGTTATGTTCATGGATATGATGATGAATGGTTCAATTATGGTTATGCTAATGTGGTTTTATGATTTGATGTTATATGATGAATTGTTATGATGTTTTGATCACATATAAATATATGATGTGGTACATGCATATGGTTCATGATTGATGTTTATTGTTCATGATGATGGAGATGTAATATGATTATGGTTAAGGATGTAATGAACATATATAAATTAAGTTAGATAAAAAACTAAATGTAGGAAAAAGAAATGAGATTCATGAGACATATGTCTATATGAACCAATGATAAGAGGGTAAAGAAAAAACATGATGCCTTTACATTGGTAAAAACATAACAAAACCAAAGTTAGATTGGCTTAAGAAACTTAAGCCTTTTGAATGCTTCGCATTAGCATGCTTTGGGAAAAAAAAGGTGTCTTGATCACATTATGTCAAGTAAGCTCATAATCCCTTGATTAAAAGATGGTATAAAGGGGAGATAGGTGATGGTTGAAAAGGTAGATGGGTTGATAGGTAAGCTAACCTTATGTGGGTTAGTTTTCCCCTTCTTTAGGTGACCTGAGAATTAAATTAGATAAGTTCATGTCATAATATTAGGTGTAGACTGATTGATGTGGTAAGTCTACTAATGTTATATATGAAAGTTGATTGCAACTTTCTTGGGATAACATATTATAATTTTTTTATAGGGTCTTTTGTTTATTTATTTTTTAATAGTTTGTGAAGCTGATCGATGCAAAAAGCTTCAAATGATTGCTTTTGACCCATTTGACTTAGCCATCCTTCAAGGGAGTGATCTAAATTTGGGTTTGTATTTTTGGTAGCTATCCTTGAAAGGAGTAGTCTATCTTATAAGAAATTTAGTTTTGTTTACAACTATACTTCAAGGGAGCAGTCTACAATGCTACAGATATATGACCTAAATGATATTTCAGTATCCCAAATTATTTTGATATGCTAGGTTTTAGACCTGGACAAGTTTAATTAGGCTTAGATGTTTACCTTTATGAAAGCAAAACTTTTAACACATAAAGGTAATGATAGGTAAAAGGGGTGGTTGTGAGAGATAAACAACCATGGGATTCTATTTGATTAGAGACAAAAAGTATCCATGAGAATGATGCCATGGGTAGATTTGTGGTACCCATATTTATGATTAGGCTATGACTGTAATAGATAATCACATGGTTTTATGTTGTAATCGATTGTCCTTAAAGGGAGAGGGAGAGATGAGTGAAGGTGAAAATTTTTGTAAATCAAGGGATGAGCTTAAGTTAGACAATAAAGTGAGTTTAATCCTTTTTTAACAAAATAAAAGATGCAAATGCAAAGCATGGAGAGGCTCAAGTTTCAGTTTTCCTTTGAGAGAGGACAAATGGTAAGCTCTTGATCCATACTTATGGATTATGATGTCAAGTCCAAGCCAATTAAAAGCAAACTTGCCTCTTTCTTTTCTCCATATTGATTACATACTAGTTTTCCTTTAGGATGAGGTCTTTGATATTAAATTATTGATCTTTTAGGTGTTTGTTATAGGCACACTTGATTCATTCTTGATAGACACAAAGATGGTTAAGCACTACGAGGTAATACTCACTAAGTAGTTCAAGTTGTGCTAGATGTTCTTGAAGATCATTGATCTTTGAAATGATCTCCTACAAGGATATGTGAAGAGAGGGAATATGAACTTCAAGAGGCAAGACTGCCTCTGCTTCGAAGGCTAGATAGAAAGGGGTAGCACCCGTAGATATTTGAATGCTAGTGTGATAGGCCCATAAAGTCAAAGGGATGTGCAAGTGCCAATCCTGACATGAAGCACTGACTACTTTGGTCAACATTTTGTTAAGGGTATTTTTTGAGACTTTTACTTTTCTATTTCATTATGGATGGTAAGGTGAGGAAAAGCTTAACTTAATGCGAAATGCATTGTAAAGACTTTAGACTTGTTTGTCCTTGAAATATTTACTGTTATCAATGATGATATTATGGGGAACACTGAAATGATAGATGATATGGTGGTTGATAAAGTCAAAAATATTATTAGCTTAAGTTGAGATGAGAGGAATGGATTCCACCCACTTGGTGAAATATTTAGTGGTGGTAATGATGGATTGGTGTCATTGTGAATAATGAGGGTTGATTTCCCCAATGAGTTTGAGTCCCAATTTTAAGAAGGGCCAATAGTATTTGGATACTTGTAGGCCATGGGTAGGTAGGTGATGTAAATTGGCATGTTGTTGACATTTAACACACTTTTTTACACAATCATATCAAAATTGGTTGAGGGTGGGCCAATAATAGCCAAGACAAAGGATATGTTTAGTGATAGCTAGGGCACTAAAGTGTCCCCCACATGTTTCATCATGTATTTCCTTGATAGCATGGGAAGCTTCATGAATATGTAGATAATAGAGAATGAGACTATTAAAGCCATGTTTGTAAAGGATTCACCCTAATATGGTATAACGATAGGTACTCTGAACAAAGGCTCTTAAAAAATTTCTAGAGAGGTTGGAAGGAATAATGCTAAGGTTGAGGTAGTTGAAGGTTTGTTCATACCATATGTCAGATGGAGATTGCTCTATATTAAAAATATTAGGAAGATAAAAATAGATATAATATGGGGTGATAAAATTGTGGATGGTAACAAAGAGTTTAGACTCAGTAGGTTGTGATGGGATTTGGGAAGCAAGGGAAGCCATTGTATTTACAAACTTGTTGGTAGATTGTGGAACATACTCAATGAGGTAATGTTTAAATGATGCTAAGAGTATGTATACCATTAATTTTTGCTTTTGCAAGACATCATTCTTATAATGGTAATATCCATTAACCTAGTTGACCATAAGTTGAGAATCACCAAATACACTAATAGTCTTAATTCCCAAGGCTAAAGTAGTTTGGAGACGTATGGTGAGGGATTCATACTCAACCACATTATTGGTGCACTCAAAGTCAAGTTTAAATGAAAGAATAAAAGGTTCACCATCAAAGTGAATGAGGATCACTTTAGCACCCCTACTATGCTAGCATTTGGAGCCATTGAAGAACATGGTCATTTGGTAGGTGGGGTCCTCTTGAGAAAGATTCATGATGGACTTATCCAAAAATGCAAGAGGAAGTTGTTGGTTGTCTAGTAGAGGAGATTAAATCAATTGGTTGGAAATCACTTGTCCTTTAATTGACTTCTACTAGAGGAACTCAAGATCAAACTTAGCTAAAAACATGAGCCATTTAGCCATACACTGGTTCTAGTATGGTTTAGAGTGCATGTATTTGAGTGGGTCAGTGTTAGTGATGACATAGGTTTTGTGATTAAGAAGGTAATGACAAAGTTGAGAAGCCACAAAGACTAAGGTGAGGAAAAGTTTTTTAGGATGGGTGTACCAAGTCTCATACTCTATAAGCATTTGACTTATGTAGTAGATAGTTTGCTCTTTATTTTGTTCATCACAGTGAGTGAGAATTACTCCTAGCGAATGGTCAGTGGTAGAGATATAAAGGTAGAGGGGCTGATATTCTTTAGGTGGGGTAATAATGGGTAGAGAAATAAGGTATTATTTTAGTGAATCAAAGGCTTATTGGTAGTCTTTGGTCCACTTAAAAGATGTGTCTTTCTTAAGAAGATAGTGAAAAGGTTGGCATCTATCTGATAATTGAGAGATGAAGTGATTTATGGATTGGAGCTTCCCTTATAGGCTACAAAGTAACTTAAGGTGGGTAGGAGGAGGCATATCCAAGATTTCTCTAACTTTGGTAGGGTCTACTTCGATTCCTCGAAGAGAGATGATGAATCTAAGAAGCTTTCCAGAAAGGACCCCAAAAATACATTTCTTGGGGTTAAGTCTAACATGGAAATGGATTAGACATTCAAAGATGATGGTGAGAATAACTAGGTGATCTTTGTGATGTTTAGATTTCCCAAGAAGATCATCCACATAGTACTCTATGATTTTTTGGATTAGATCATGGAAGATGTACGTTATCACACGTTGGTAGGTTGCTCTAGCATTTTCAGACCAAATGACATGACCTTGTAATAAAAGGTTCCCCATGGGGTGATGAAATAGATTTTATGTTGATATTTTGGGGTAATCAAGATTTGATTATATCTTCAAAAACCATCCATGAGGGATAACATCTCATGGCTAGTTGTAAGATCAACAAGTTGGTCAATGCTAGGTAAAAGAAAGTCATCCTTTGGGCAAGCTAGATTAAGGTCATGAAAGTCGATACAAAGGTGAATTCCCCCTGTGGGTTTGGTAATGGGAATGATGTTATAAACCCATTAAGGATAATTTATGGGTTGGATGAAACTCATAGATAAGAGATGTTGAAGCTCTTCTTTGACTAGAAGGGCAATGTAAGGGTGTATCCTACGAAGCTTTTACTGAACAAACTTAGTGTCAGGATGGGTGATAATGTTATGGAGGGATATAGAAGGGTCAATTCTAGGCATATCCTAATAGAACCAAGAAAATTCTATGCTGTGGTCATAAAGGAAGGAGGGGTAATCCTTTTTTTCCATGGAATCTAAGGATTGACCAATATTGATAATGTGAGGGTTATCCTAAGTACCCAAGTTGACATTAATAATGGATTCATTCAACATGGTTTAGTTATTAAGAGGAAGGGATTTGTGGATAGAAGAATCCCCAGCACTGAGGTTGGTGATAGTGGAAACATCATCTTGATGTTGGATGGTGTTGATGGTAAGAGAATCATTTTCTACCATTTTAGGATGGATGAGAGGAAGAATTTTAGTTTGGCCATCCTTTTGATAAATCAGGGGGCCTAAACTAATAGTATTGATAAAAAAAAGTTAGGTAAGATGATATCAAAATCTTCTAACTTCAAAAGAGATGGGGTTCGTGAGGATGGGATATCCTCATCGATGGTGGTGGTGGGTTTATGTGAAGTGGATTCTTTTGGTGGTATGAACCCAAGGTTGAATAACTCATGAGGTTTCTAAGTTTTGATGGTAACTCATGAGGTCTATGCTCATACTAGCTAAGGACAAATCCCTTCTAGGCACACCTATGGAAGTATAGCTTTGAAAATGCCAATTTGTCAAGATAGGAGAAGTGAGAGGTAAATGGTCGAATGATAGAGGTATCAATAGAAGCAAGAAGTGGATGATCAAGTCCCCTATAGATTAAGTTGGTTGATGGTTGGGAGGCCCAAAAGGGATAATGGTTCTGATGTTGGGGTCATAACTAGGATCATGGGTGAGGTTCCCATACTCTTGAGGAGTAGGGAAAGCATCCAAAACTAGGAGATGATACTCCCTTGATGAGATATGTTGGAATGTGGGCTTGAAGAGGTCCTCTACAGGGATATGGGAAGAAGGGATAAATGAGTTAGTTGAAGCTTCATCGATGGTAGGGGTGGAGGTGTTATTGATTTTGGTTGATGAGATGGTATTGTTGTTGGTTAGTGGTGAGGTGGATGAAGGAGGAAGAAGAAAATATTTGGGTTGAGATGTCATGTTACATGAGGCAAAAGGAATAGGGTTAGATCTTATGGTAACAACTTGACCTTCGTGTTCAAATTTGACACATTGATGTAAGGTAAAAGGGACACAACTCATGGTATGGATCCAAGGGCATCTAAGTAGGATGTTGTATTGGAACTCACCCTATATAATGTAAAATACTTTAGGAATGGTGCAAGGTCCCAAGTGGATATTGAGGATGACTATCCCTAAGGTAGTGGCCATAGTGTCATTAAAAGAGTGAAGGACTACTATAGTTTCTAACATTTGTTCTTATGAAATTGAATTTAGTCGTAGGTATGAGATGAGATAATGTTGATACTGGCTCCTCCATCAATCATCACCATTTTTATGTAGGTTTAATTAATGCATGTAGTAATGAAGAGAAGAGGATTGGGATATTTAAAATAGATAAAAGGTACTTCCAAATCCTGAAAGGTGACAAAGGTAGAAAGTTGAAGGGTTCTGACAAAGAATGCAAGAGGTTGAGGATATTCTAGTTGAACCTCTATATATTATAAGGCCTCTATCAATGCTTGGTATTGATGGGGTGAGGTGTTGATTAGTTCATAAAGGCTCATCTTCACCATTGTTTGGTGAATTTGTTTTAACACTACTTGCTAGATTGTTTTAGAAGGGTTGGAAGGAGAGGCACTAAAAATGGATATTTTGGGTTTTGGAGAAGGTGAAGGTAAAGGTGAGGGTGCTTGGTTTTGGTTGGAAGTTTAAGGGGTATAAGCATAGGTACATGGTATGGACACTTTTGATTTTCCCTTATCCTTTTTTTGGGCCTTAGATCAGGTAACCATATGGATAGTGTGGATTAAGGGAGGTGTTGGGCTAGGTAATTGTTTCGATTCCTCCTCACTTTCAAATGAGATTATAGGAGTAGGTAAATATTGGATGGGTTGAGTGGGTGGTTGGGTTGGAAATGGGCTCAAGGGACATTCATTTGATAATAGATCATCCTCATCCCATAATCTATGGATAAGTTCTTGGAGAGCTTTGCAGTTCTTCATATTGTGTCCAGGAGTTCTATGGTATGAGAAAATCAAATTGCCATTAAACCATGATGGTTTAATATGTGAAGGGTTAAAAGGTTTGATGGGTGGTAAGGTTAAAGAAGAGGTTTGTAATAACCTTTCTATAATGGTCAAATAAAATTTGGTCAAAGATGTTGAGGGTGTTGGGTTTTTGGTTTTAAGAGTGGGGGCCTTCTTAGGAGTAGGCTTCACCATGGAGATTGGAGGTGGTGGATTGACTTTGGTAGGTGGTTTTAGTTGGGATTGTTTGGTTATGGTTAGTTTGGAGGTGGAAGATTTATATGTGGAGGGTGAAGGTTTGGTGATAGGTGAGAAGGTATATGTAGCCAGGTTAGTTAAAAATGATGGGGATTTTGGTGACTTGGAGGTAGGTGTGGGTAGAGTAAAAAGGGAAGGCTTACTAGATGAGGAATAGGTAATGGGGATAATAGAGGGATGGGGTCCTAAGATGGAAGGTAGGTGGGAATCAGGTGGTATGGGTCTCGTTTAAGGTAGTTCCACCTTCCTAGTTGGTTTGGTTTGGGATTTATTTAGTGGACTAGAAGGGGTTAAGTCCAACTTCAAAGATGGGTGAGCTAGGATAGGTGTAGGAATTATTCCTAGATTCTTGGTAGGTTTCGTTAGAGAGGTATAAGGTGATTTAAAAAATTTACATGAAGGTGGGTTGGATGGTTCTATTATGGTTTTAGAGGGAGAATTATTTTGTGAAGGTATTGAGGTAATGATGGGTTTGATGGTGGATGCAAGTGAGTTTGAGGGCTCAAGTTTGTTTCAGTAAGGGAGCCTAAGATGATGCCCAAAAGTGGATCTATATAGGTTTGGTTGAGAAGTAAACTCTAGACTTTAGACCAATCTATAAAAAGGCTTATAAATGGGCTTGATTCCTTGGTCATTAGTTTCAAAAGTTAAACCCATAGTGGAGGTGAGGGGATGGTTTATTCACCCATGTTCTTAATGGAAGGTTCCAAGGTTTGAGAGGATGTTTCATCCATAGAAGTTATAGGTAAGGTGATTTCTTATTTTGGGATGGTTCCCAAAGAGAGAATGGTTGGTTCCATGGTAGGTAAAGAAGGTATAATAGCCTCAGGTGAAGGAAGAGAGATGGTTGCTTCCTTTGGTTGGGTGTTCAAAGGAATGGTAGGTAATTCAACCACTTCAATAGGTGGAATGGGTGAAGATATGGTTGAAGTAATAGTTTTCTCCTTTGGTATTTATATCAAAGGAGATGTGGATAAGTCCATGGTCTCATCAAGTAAAGAAAGAGGGGTATTTACTTCCCCTATTTGGATGTCCAAAGGAATAGAAGGTGAATCCACAACTTCAATGAGTGGAATGGAGGAATGGGTAGATGAGGTAATGTTATCCTCAATGATAGGTTCACTAATAATGACATTAATTGTATGGACCTCATGAGCATGAGATGATTCCAGTTTAGTATCATCATAATTAGTGGAAGGGGCATGATTAGGAAAAGGTTTACAAAAGATGTCAAGGGACTGATTTGGATGTGCATTGGGATGATCAAACAAAAGTTATCCCTTATCAATCATATTTTAGACAATAGTCTTAAAGGTATTTCACCTACTAACATCATGTCCAATGACGTGATCGAAATCATAAAGATCATTCTCATTGTACCAACTAGGTGTAGGGTGAGAGGCATAAAATTATTGGGGAGGTTTTATTAGAGGAATTTGTATGATGTTTGCTTTGAGTAGTTTATCCAAAACTAAAGCATAAGACTCCCCTATCAGAGTATATTATTTTTGGGTAACTTGATTTTAGTTTTGGTTTAGTTGGTTAGAAGAGTTAGAAGGATTGGTTGGGTTAGGTTGGTTGATAGTTGGAGGTGGAGTGGTTTTAAGTACAATCAAGTTGGTGGATGCCTTTGATTTGGTATTGGGATGGTTAGGTTTATTGGTGGTTTTAGTAGAGGAAGGGTCATTGGATTTAAATCTAGAATTTTTGTTTTGTAGTTTCAGTTTTCCCTCATCAATGGCTTAGATTTATAATTTTTTTTCCATGGTGAAAGCCTCATCAAAAGTCTTGAAAGTTTGAACTTGAAGAGTAAGGGAAATATATTTAGCACAACCTCGAGAGAAGATTTCAATCAATTCTAGCTAGGGTAAGGAGAAAGAAAGTTAGTTGATGAGACCTTTCCATCTAGCTATGAAATCAATAATTGATTCATCATCAAATTGCCTAATGGAGTAAAGGTTGGTAATAGAGACCTCTTTAGATATATTGACTAAAAAGTGATCTAAAAAGACTTGGGCATGTTGATTAAAGGAAAAGATGGAGTGCTTGGTGATAACACTATACCAATCTAAAGCTAGTCCTATTAAAGATATGGGGAAGGTATGCAGGAGAAGAGCATCATCATATGCAATCAAATAATAAGAATGGTGAAATGCTCTCAAGTGTTTTTGGGGGTCCTCCTTGCTTTAAAACTTGGAAAATTTGGGTAGTTCCCATTAAGGAGGATAAGATCAGATAGGGATGGATGGATAGATAGGTTTGTTACATATCTAATCATATGATAAAAGGTTATGGGCCATAAAAATAGATGATTCAAGATTGGACATTTTATCCATAAAAATCTTAACCAAATATGTTTTAGGTTGGGAATCTCCATAATTGGATGGTAACTTTTGTTGAGGTTGGGTGGAAATAATAAATAGATAAGAGGTATAGGGTTGAGATGATACCACATATTGGTATATGGTCATTGTAGGTTGGGATGGTGCCACATAAGGGTTTATGGGCACAAAAGGTTGAGTAGAAGGTGCTATGTAACCTTGTACATTAGGAACATATTGGTAATATGTCATGGGTATTTGTTTTGGTAATGATATGGGTTGATTTAGAGGTATGGATGGGTTGGTAGATGGTTGGGGTTGAGCAGTAACTCTTATGTTAATAGGTGGAAGGGTAGGGGGTATGGAAAGTACCAAATTTTGAAGAGGGGTATAAATTGGATAGTTGGTGGTGATAAGAGGAATGGTATAAGATAATCCTATGGTGGATGGGTTTTAGGTAATAAGAGGTAAGGTTTCCCATACATTGGAGGTGTTAGTTGGTGTAAGGGGTGTTTGGTTATTGGTTGAAATGTTGGATTGGGTTTCAGTGGTGATAGTGGATGGGATATTGGTAGAAGAAGATGATTGGGTGATCAAAGGTTGGGTAGAGGTAATATCAACCATAAGAGGGTGAGGCATACCATAATGTGGATATGTGGGAGGAATCAAAGAAATAGGGGTATGGTGAGCTAAGGTGTTGAGATAATGTTGGAGGGCCACAGGGTTATTATTGAGGAAGGTAGTGAAATTTGTATAATGCTCAACAACTATTAGAGGCATGGTAGGAGGGGGAGAAAGATGAGTAGGACTCTCAAAATATGAAGTATACTCCATGAAAGAAGAGGATGAGGAAGATGGTGGTTCTTGGTTGGTTTGATTCATCAATTGCTATCTAATAAAGACCATGAGAGGAATATAAAATAAATGATGAAAAATCACACCTCAAATAAAAAGCAAGCAAAAGGAAAAGAATCTCAAGACAATCCAAACATACACTATAAGTGTGTTTAAAACTTAGGATTCTTTTTAGATCACTTTTGGCTTATGCCTTAGAAAGTGTGAAGAAGAAATTGTCTTGTAGATCAGGTACAAAAGAGGAAATCTAAGGTTTGTTTCAAGTTGTGTTTAGGTGCTTAAAATGAAATATATATTGAACTTTAGTACATGGCTTGATATTGGGGCCTACCCCCTCACTTCACACACCATAATGATAGGGTGTCAGGGGTTTATCCAAGATATACTGAATTTTAGAGTTTATACTCAACCAAAGAGCTAATTTGGTTCTCCCCTTGGTAATGACCTCCAAGTAGGATTGCTGAGAAAGGGTAAGGTTTACTGCTAGGTGATGAAATCCTAGTCGGGCCTTGTCTCAAGTTTGTTTTGATGTGTTGATTGATTATGTGGTTTGGTAAAAGTGTGTGATAACAAGAGTGAAAACTATGATTGATTAATTTTGCCTTTAAGTTAACTAGATGAACTAAAAGTAAGCGAACAAACAATGTATGCAAGGTATTTATTTTAAGCCAAAAAGAAATTTTAGATTTGATTGGATGAGAAAAGAATAAAGAAAGAAAGGGTCACCTAGATGATGTTAAGGTCCCACTGAGCATGGTTTCTCTTAATTTCTTCTTATTTCTTAATTTTGGAAGAAGATAAGAAGCTAGTAATACAGGTGTGGTAGAAATACCTGGTTGGTGATGCACACGTAATCCAGATGAAGATGGAGAACTCCTCTTTGGCTTGGAAGGAATAACCTATAGATAAAAAATCACTAAAAAAGGGGTTGTTAGCAAGATAGTTAGGTCGACTACCTAGTGTGAGCTGGATCCTAGAAGCATAAGCTTTGTAGGAGGCTATCAATCCACTCTTAATAATAACCAAGTTGAAAATGATGAAAGTAAGGTACTTCCATAAAGTAAATGAAATGAAATACAAGAAGAAAGTAGAATGATTGTTAAAGAAAATGACTAAATATTGTAAAAGTGGGGCAATACTTGTCCTAAAGTGGGTGAATTTAGGTTTAGAAAATTAGAAAAAGGCTAGTGAAAACATAAGAACATAAAAAGTTAGGTTTGGTTGGGGTTAAGGGGTTGAAAATAAATTTCTTTTATTTTCTACCATAATGACCATCGATAGTTAGGGGAACTATCAATGATTCAACTGACCATCAGTAGTTGGGTAAATTTTGATGGTTGGGGGTACCATCAGTGGTTGTGCTAATCATCGGTGGTTGCTTTTGGATTTTTTAAGGTACTCATAAAAGAGTTGTAGAATGGGTGAGTGGTCTGATGATGGTTTTGTTACAAATTTGGAAATTGGGAAACAAGGTACAAATACATCTGATCAAGTTAGGGGGGTTAGAAATCCAATGAAACAAAGAACAAGTAGAATATACATGTAGCTTTTTAGAAGGCTAATGGTTGGGGGCTAGGGTAATTTTTCTAGAGTAACATTACTTTGGCCTTAAAATCAAATTCAGTAGAGGTTTAGGTCTTTTTTTCTATTGTTGAGTTGCTGAAAGAAGATTGGATGATAGAAAGCTTGAACACATGTATGCAAGAATGCTTATGATGATGGATCCAATTCATCTCCTACTCCCCTCCTTTTATAAACAAAGAGATATGGAGGATGGAAGGTTCTCTACAGGGTGAGGTTACTAATCATAATGCTTGGAAGTTTGTTAACACCACATAAGGTGAACATATTAAATTATGTCTCATTAGCTTGGACACAATTGGTGATGTGTTAAGAAGGTGAGGATTTGATCATCAATGGTTAAGATGACCATTATCAGTCAATTTTATAAAGTTAAAGGGGTCTAGAAAAGGGATTAAAAGGGTTTGGTTAAAGGTTAAGTTAGTAGGTTGGTGAATTTAGTTAACTAGGTAGTCAACTAAACTAAGGGTCCTAATAGGTTGGTCAGGAAGGGTCCTAAGACATTTCGACACCTAGTACAATTTTTGAGTGTATACACAACTTTAATCCTCAAGGATGATGTGAAGGATGGGGGTTGATACCCATATAGTTCCACAAATGGAGATATTTTGAAAGATACATGGAAGTGTTATACCACCATTTTGCTAATGGTAGCCAATGAACCCATATTTCCCTTTTATTTGATGTAAAATACAAAGATAACCCTCCTCTATTTTCCCATAAAATTTAGGATGTTATGATGATATATGAGTTGATTGAGTATCGAAATATGAGAATAAAACAATAAAAAAAAATTATATTAAAAATAGGATCATGATCACTTAATATGATCTTGGGGATACCATATAGATTTTGAACTATATCTTGAAAAGAACCTACTAATTTTAGATACTAAAATATGGTCTTCAATACTTGAAATGAAAATATTGACACCCTTCCATTCTGATGTTATACATCTATATGAACCTCACTATCTGTTTAAAACCTATTAGAAGTAAGATGACTAAAAGTGGGGGTAAATCAATATTTAAAATGTTTCTTTCAATTTAACTTAAGAATTCATGAACATTCATTCAAGCATGTAGATCAAACAATGACTAAGTAACTATCCATTTATGCATGAAACATAAAAACACAAGATAACACAAATTATACATGGGAAACTCTTAAGGAGATGAAAATCCACTGATATCTACAAATGGGCTATATTAATATAAGAAAAAAATCCAATTTATTTAATCACTCACATCACATGGAGTACCAAACCCAATTAGCTATCCACTAACTCAGCTAGGCTTTATCAAGCACCCACTTATAAGTGGGAAGCACCAACCCTCTAGATGATTCCACACCAACTTAGCCACCTGATATATTTGATCATATTTGGACACCATATTTATCAACAAACTGATTATGACAACTTATTCAACTCTTCACCCTTTTATCCCTCTCAAACTACCTTGTAGCCCTCTTTGCTTAACTAGCCTTCTTCTTGCCTTGATTAGGTCATATGACCTTGATTTTCATATATAAAAACTCTATAAAAACTTTATCACAATGAATATACACACCTATTATGGTCTATAATACATTCTTATGCTCACCAATTTTCAAATTTTCATTTTCTAGGTCTCTTCATACTCCAATAGGCCTAAAATTGCCTAGTATTTATACAAGTTTCTTGTCTATATCCTTCTTAGTCAGCCAAACACTTTTATCCTCTTAGGCTGGACATGAAATGTATCTTAGGAAATATCATAAACATGGATAAAATGTGCTTTTAGTCCCTTTAGGTATGACCTAATTGAATTAGGCATTATCTCTCCTTTAGGTCTCATGGAGACCTAATCCCATTAGACCTACTTAACACACTCTACTATTTGACCTTCTTGGAGAACATTCAAACACATTAAATATAAATAACGTATCATATTACACATACATATAACCATAATTATCTCATCTTATCCTCATACCTCCTTTTATCTCAAACTATTACTTGGAGCGCACCATTAGTATTGTTCACATTGGGCCTGTGCATACCTAGAAAGTCTGTCTTGAAAAACTGAAGCATAAACACAACTTTTCCAAGAAACCATGGAAAAAAATAATACATAAAGAAGATACATGAAATTAATATCATTACCATGTTTTTTATACTTCCCAATATATGTACTAAGGAATCAAGCCCTTCTCTGCAAGTAGCCCACTCAGAACTACCATAACACTCCAAAACCTAGTCATGAGTAACTTGATCTTCAACACCTAAAATAACACAATAAAGGACTTAAAATTAATGAAAAATATATTAAAAAATACTAAAAACAACCTAAACCAAAAGTATCATAAGCAATAATGGCACATATTGGTCTTATAGACCAATTTATTGATCTTCTCTCTCATAGACTTCACTTTGCTTGACAAGACATTTTGGATTCAACATGTCAACCTCTTAAACTAAATTATAAGATTATAAAAATCATGGATAGGTTAATAAAGTCCCAAAAAACAACATCATGTGCATTAAATTATGGAAAATAGCCTCCAACTCATCACTATAACTTGCTTATCCAGATCTATCAATTTACCTTCAAACACAGTCATGGTGAAAATGATCTTCAACACTTGTATAGATAGTTTCAAAGACTTATAATACATGTGAATGATCTTATGAGATCATTAGTCAACTCTAAGATAGAAATACACCATGGTTAATTGAAAATATTAGTCTTTCAAACCAATCTCATGAACTTTCACCTTCATTATTTCATCTTCACTAGACAGGTCAACTCATGAGCAACATTTTTATCATATAAAGCCTATCCATGTACTTGGATTCATGTTTATTCCATGATAACACATCCCTAATCAACTTCTCACTTCTACTTAGTTTTCTCATTGTCTACACCATTAGGTCTATTAACAACTGGTCAACTTGGATGATTGGTTTAACACCCCTAAGGGATAGAATCTACTCATAGACCACCATGGTCATCAAATACAAGTCTCAATATTCAAACTTAATCCATTTGGAAATGTTTACTTCATCAACTCTGATTGCTACATCAAATTTTTGAGAAATAAGGCCTTTCTTGTAGGGTCCATTCACTCACCTGACAAACCAATCACACTTGGAGGTTCTTCAAAGAATTGGATACATACTCCAATCACTTAAATATCTATACCAAACCATTATGAGTAATTTTAGAACAATATATTTCACAATAAGTCATTGTTAGGGTTTTAGAGAGGGTTAACATTATTTTTGGTGTTAACGATTATTCATAAAAGATTTACCCTTCTTTCCAAAATTAATTCCTATAGATATTAGATAAGACCCTTACCCATCTCTCTTAAATAGCTCAAGTTCCCATGCAAAGGTTACATGTGCCAATAAACACTTGAAAGTTCTTCTCTGGTTGAGAACCCTTCATTCTATGCACTAGAGAAACCTCAGAACCAATTTTCATGCTTTTTATTGTAAACTTTGACCTTGGAATTAGTCAACACACATAGGAAAACCTATCACACCATTGACAATGCTCACATGCTCTTTTTTGCCTTGGATGTTGATCCTGATCCCCCATTTGGTCACCATATCTCTCTTTACTCTTTAGGCCTTGACCTACAAGTCACATTAGGCCTTAAAAATGATATTATAATCTCTTTCCATGTGATCTTAACCTAATATACTTGCTCATAAAACATTTATAATACTCAAACATTTATTTACATCCTTCATATGTCTTGTCAATAGCTCATATTGCCTTATTAGGCTAAGCAAGGTCTAGAAATGGTCTAGTTGCATACTAGGTTTGTAGGTCTTACCCCTGTAGGCTTACCTTGAGACTCACTTGAGTGATCCAAATCATTATAATCATGTTAAAATAATCTCATATAGTCTCTTATGCCTTTGGTCATTGATATTACTAGGCCACCAAGATCATACCTTCTCACAGGGTCTCTTTATGTTATGACTAGTGTCATGACTATGTTTCTCAAGACACCTTGTACTTAATGACTAGTACTCAAACATGACTACCTTGTATTAAATTTTTACATCAAACTCATAATAATATTTAATTTTCCTTGAAATTATCTCTCATAAAATAGATAATAGGTTGCCTTAAAATTCTCTCTTGTGACATGACTTCCTTGTCACATCAAGTACACAAACTCATACCTCATAGATAATTCACCATGCATATTAAACATATTAACCTTGACATCAATGAAATCAACCATAAAATTACATAAAACTTGACATCAATGATAACACTTTTCAACAAGAATAAAATAATAAAAGAAATTATAGTAAAGATAGGATCAAGATTACTTAATATGATCTTGGGGATACCATGTAGATTTTGAACTATATCCTGAGAAGCACCTACTAATTTTAGATACTAAGATATGGTCTTCAATAACTTGAAATTAAAATATTGACACACATTTATCATGCATGACTTGAGCACCAAAACAAGGTCTTAATTAGCCATGTTCTCATATTTGCATAGTATCTTATGAGTCAACCCTTCCATTTTGTTGTTATACATCTATATGAAACTCACTATCTATTTAAAACCTACTAAATATATTAAAAAAATATCTCTAAACTCTCAAAGTAGTTCACCTATAGATGGTTCAATTTTGATGGTTATGATTTTTATCATTAGTCGATAGTGACACGCACTAGTCAGAACTGATCCACTCCAAATAGTGACTATTTTATAAAAACAAAAGTAGTCACATGTGATCATATAGTCATTATACCTCACTTCTATGTAGACTAATATCAAATGATGTTACTAACCCAATCCTACATAACCGAACTAGTGCAAACAACATATTAGTTTCTAAAATGAGTGAACTCGAGGCATGCTTATCCTTATTTTTCAATTTTAGAATAAAGTCATAGTCAAACAGTTAATCAGAAAAATATAAATATCAAGATATATTTATTAGTTTCCATATTTACTAAATACCCTTATCAAATCAAAAGAATCAATATTCAATCATTTACAGCTAAATGTATGCTTAAATACCATATCTATTTATCTCAATTCTAATTTAAAGTTTTATCTTAATTAGATTAATCTAACTCATTAATCCAAATTAGGGTAAAACATATTGGTGAACTCATACACATATCAAATAGTGAAAAACCATAAATTTTCCCTTATGGTTTTATCTTTATAAGGTTTCAGATTTTGGCTTTAGGGTTTTTAATTTTTTTAAATAACACACACTAATCATGACCATGTTGAATGAATATTATTGGTTAATACAACTATTGAAATTTGTCTTTTCATATTATTCTATGTGAATAATATATCTTATATAGATCAATTATATCTATAAATGCGAAAAAAATATCAAGTCCAAATTCACTAATAAGGTTAAGCTTACAAATTAACAATCCCAAGCATCCCTCCAATCCTATTTTTTAACATCTAATCTGAGATGGCTATTGTTACTAATAGATGCCAAAGGGTTTGCAAGATTAATTTTGCTCTTCCTACTATAGATTGCACAACATATTTTATCCAACCTATCAATGAAATCATCATGAATATTGAGATTGATGATAAAACTACTGTAGATGAACAAAATGACTTAAAATATGAATAATTCAATGAATATATTAATATTAATCCACATCAAATTGATGTTATGCTATACATAGTAAGAGATGAACATAACAGGTTATCTCAAGCCTCCATATAAAGTATTCTGACTAGTACTATTGGTACCATTTCCATGTCTACACCTTTCATGACTTCTGTGGCATATGCCCAAAACATACAAGCATCACAATGGTTTCAATAGATTTTAATGCCCAATCATATGCAGGTAACATTCACCTCATCTAGGATGGCTACGTAAATTCCATTTCCAACCTTGCCTTATGCACAATCCCTTGAGAAAACTATTTTGGCTTTGCATACTAAGGTATTGTGATTATATCAAGGTGCATCAAGAGTAAACCATACCATCAATTTAAATGCCTTTCTCCATAACCCATTAACTCTTAAGATAGTAGCCTATCCTTTACCTACCAAATTTTTTGCTCCAAAGCTTCCATTTTACGAAGGTCAAGGTGATCCTGAGTAACATCTTAGATCATTCCATGTATATTTATTAGACTATGCATATAATGATGAGCTACTGACAAAGATATTTTTAAGGAGTCTTGAATACTATGCATTGAGATGGTTTTATGATCTCCCTCTTACATCCATAAGATCATTTAATCCCTTGACTAACCAATTATTAGAACACTTTGTCATTAAAATCAATGAGAATTTATCTTATGCATAAATATATAAGCTAATGCAAGGATATAATGCACTAATCAATGACTATATGTTGTTAGAGGTACAATCATTAAGAGGGGGGTTAGATGAATTAGTGAGACTAGATATTTCAATTACAATTCCAATCCTTTCAAACTAGTAAACATTCAACATACATCAACTTGATCAAGTAACATTAACAGGAAAGCTTATTCATTCAATGCATACATAAGATCAAACACATAACACATAGTTATTATGGGAAACCCTCATGGGGAATAAAACCCACTCTCAAGCCTACAACACATGGACTGATATCCTATAATAAATTACAGACAAGATACTAGTCAAGCTTTTTAGACTAGAAAACCTTGATCAAATCATCCTAACCAAAAGCCTTTAGTGAAACACCTATTTCACTAGGAGGAACTGACCCTAAGGAAGATCAAATCCTTTAGACCCTCCTTTGAACACCTCGAACTTAGTACCAATGTATTCAACACCTAATGATGGATCTATAATTAAATAAACCCTACACAAACTCCCTCTCTATCTCATACAAGCCTCTTACATAGGCATGTCACAATCTCCCTCCTTCTTAACTCAAACTATCCTCATATGTATACTTAGACCTCTTTGCATATCCTAAAACTACAAGAGCACTATTAAAACATAATAAATATGACCTATAGGTCATACACATAGTCGTCAATCTTCTCTACTCATCAACTCATCAACTAGGCACTCTACCTCTCCTTCGCTCCGCAACTCTCACATACACACCTTGCACAAGTCTCACACAAAAGTGTAGAAACCAACATCCTTGATTTCACTATATATATATCCTTCATGAATTATAAATTAAAAATATTTCCTTGTTGGCCACAATACATGCCTTCACCCTTAAGATGTCTAGTCACACTTAAGCACAACACACTTTCAAATAGGCCTAAGTCACTTTTAGGTTCTATGGAGACCCATTCAGCTCTTTAACACTTCAACAGTCAAACTAAGAATAAAGGACCTCTTCCAAATACATTAAACCATTCCAATTGATCCTTTTGACATCTTCAAATTATCGCAGTCACCAAAATACTTTTCTATTAAAGCCCAATTAGCTCAAACACTTCTCTGTACACACAATCATTATGAATGAAAACATAGTTAACTTAAAAACATTTATTCATACTAGATATGATTGGTCAAAAATTCATAATGCACTTATATCATCCTTATGGATTCTACAACACTCAAAATAGCTAATTTAGCATGAGATAATAAAACACCATTAGAGCGAGCTCAAATATCCTTCTTGGGTCACTTGCAAAACATGCACAAACACATAGTCAACTTTGAACCTAAATATCTTTAGCTATACACACTTTCAAATTTTAAAATTCATATTTATAGATGAACCTTGGAGTCTTATACAAATTCACTTCTTACACTATGGTCAAATTATGTATAGATCAAAAATTATGGCTAAAAAATGAGGAAGTCATCTTTTCTTTGTTAAATTCAAGTATTTGAGTTCAAATGATCACAGTTAAACCTCAAACACCATGTTATCATCTCATGTCCTTACTACTTAGATTAAACACACATCATCAATATTATTATATTAAGCTTGAAATTTAATAAATATTACAATAATGCCAAATGTTAAACCTTGAACATGTTGACCTCATCTTATGCACTCTTTTAACATTGACTCAATGCACACCGTTGATCTTTATGGATTAGTCAGGTCTTTATCAAGAAACACTCACCATTTGATCTTGATCAAAACCCCCATGATCATTAATCTTATCACACTTGTGTGCCTTCTAATCAATTATAATGTTAAACATTATGCACTTATTACCATCTCACTCAACATGTACCATTGATCTGTATATGTATGAACAATCGATCGTCATTAGATCTTAGAAGAATATTGATCTTTATCATTATTAACCAATGAACACTTTGGCCTCTTTGAATTGATGTACACCATATATCTTGCCTATATGATCAATCATGATCCATTATATATCCATCTGGTCCTGATATTTAACACTGTGTAAAATAGACCAACTATTGGGACCATTGCTATCTGCCTTGAAGGCCAACTTTGTACCTTCATATCTTTTGCTTCACTCAAGTGAAAGTTCTAGAAATTAGATCATATGATCTCCTCACATAGGAGAATCTAACCATATAATAATCATCTCTTGAAACCCTCACACATGTGAGATATAATGACATAAAAATGCCCACTCAAATTTTTCTTTCACAGAGCTAAGTCAAAAAAACTTGTTTGGGAGGTCATCTTTGCACATGCATAACTTTTGTTGTACTTTAGAGATTGACATGAAAGTTAATGAAAATCAACTAGGAAAAAAACTTAACAAACTCATATGATCACTTTCTCTTGAAAATTTCACACATGTGAGATATGCCATCATCAAAATGCCTACGTGGCTTTTCTTGCCACATTACAAATTTGGTTAAGTATGGGAAAACATTGCCAAAATGCCTAAGAGCCTAACTTTTCACTTGCATATCTTTTTTTATGATTAACTGATAGACTTAAGACTTTTTACATATAAAATATGTACTAATTTGATCACAACCATGTGACCAAATCCCCATGAGTCATCCACACATGGAAATTATGATGTCAGCAAACTGCCTACTCAGATTTTTTTCCATTGGACCCAAAATGTCTAAATGAAAATAATGAATAACAAGATGAAATCCAATCATGCACACAAGTAATAAGAGCATATAAAACCTCTTATATGACCCCTTTTACATGCTCAAATAACCATACTAATCCCTAAACATCTTGAACCATGTCAAAACTAAAGATCACCTAGGCCTCCTTCAAGCATACTAGGACAAACACATTGCACACTTTGTCATTATCACTTAGACTATCAAGTCACTTCATCCTCTCTATAATACACCTCCATGACATCATGATAACATCATTGAAAAATCTCCAACAATATCCCCATTTGTCATTGATGTTAACAACCATCAATATAAAACTCACCTTTCTTCTCTCTCTTCAAGCACTCTCACAATAGGAACTTTTTCCCCCTTTGGCAAAATGACAAAGTCAAAACCAAATGATATTGAGGAATTGAAAATACCATCAACATGAAATAACCATCTTAAAAATATGATACAAAACCCCCCTTAAATTTATCCTTCCTCTTCTTGCCTTGAAACCTTATTCTTGTTTCATGTCAACACTCTCTTCAATTGAGCATTGCAACTAATGAAGAAAGAACACAAAAATTATTGAAATATGATGGAACTCACCAAGAAAAATTTGAGAGGGATTCTCCCAAATATATTTTATCCATTACACCTTTTGATCATCTTCATATCTCCTCACACCATGAAGAATAACAACACATGCTTAATAGCCTCCTTTTTCAAGCTACTTCAAGGACCACCAACAGAACTTCATGCCACTTATAAAATAGGAAACATGCACTAAACAAAACTGAGAACTCACTTTGAAATAATCATGACTTGATCTTTTGGAGAAACTTAACAAAAATCACTCTTCTTCTTATTAGGCCTATCTAGTCTCCTTGTATCCCTATCTTAAACTTGTAGAGCCCATAACTTTTAGTAAACACACATCAGAATCTAAAACTTAATATCTAGAGTAATCTCATATGGCCCCTCAAGTACACCAATTTAAAACAACTAGGAAACCTCTACCACATACTTCCTTCACAAACCAACTTTCTAATTAGGCTTCCAAATTGACAAAAACAAGAATAATTTGAAAACCATAAACCTTCATATCTTTTTTAAGTTGATTTGGAAACCCATTTGACTCATGTATCCTATTAGGAAGCCTCAGACCTCAAATCACAACAAAAACTACTTTTATAACAAATCCTAAAACCCTAAAATCTCAAAAAAGATAGAGTCGACAAACCTCCTTTTGGTCAACACCCATCTATAAAACTTCTTGCACACCTAAAGACTACCATTACACACTTATAGACCAATATTTGAGCTTCCACACCTTTGGGAACCCATACATCCTATAACCCACTTTTAGGCCTGCTTACCCTTAAGCACAAACTTGGAAACCTAAGAGCAAACATAAATCTCAAATTTGACTTCAACATACTTTCAAACCATAAAAACACCTGGAGAATGCTACAATAAGGTCTGCAGTACTTTATATGCATAAATATTATCTTGATAAAATAGAAATCCTCTTTTTCCACTTGGAAACCTTCGATTTGACCCTGTATACTGCTCCATATATAGCTATCAATATCATGACATCACCCTAGCATATCTTCCACCTGGACATACCTGCTCTAACTGAAAACACTCATCTCTAGCCTTCTAGGACCTTCTGAAGAAAACCATAGAAACACATCCTTCTTGACAGAAAGGAGTCTCTTAAGAATCATAGATAAAGATATCTTTTACACCATAGTGCTTTTAAAATAAAGTGAAGCCAGGAGTGGCCCACATCTCCTCAGTAACCACTTGAATCCTCTTAGAATTATAAGACTTATTGACCTTCTTCTTCTTAGTATGACCTATGACAACTGGTTCCTTTTGTATATCACTCTCCTTCTCTTCTAAGATAGAATTAATAACACATAGAGCAACTATGAAATATTGACATACCTTTTCATTTAAAGAATCAACCTTGCAGCTTGGAACCTCATCACTAGGTACTAAAAAATGATGTTCTTTAAATGATACTAAAAAATAATAATATGTTCACTTGGGATCCATACAAATCTTATGACTTGCCTTAACCAACACCTTGGTCTTCTCCTTGAGCTTGGTCTCTTCATTCTAAACATGAGAAAACAATGAGAGCCCCTAAACTCTTTAACATTTGTAGCATTATCCACCATAACAAATAGATTAATTGGACATGTAGAGTCATCATGACTCACCTTTTTTTTCCATGAGTTAACTTGATTTTTTTTTGCACTCTTGGAGCTTGATTGAACTTATTTTGACTTAATGGCCTTTGCTTACAGAATCTAGTAATGTGACCTGTCTATTCACAGTTGTAGTAAACCATACTCCTTGATGGAAACATAACTTGTCTTAGATTTTTCAGACAATGGTTTGAAAAGTGTCCCAAACCATGATATATGAAGCACTCAACCTTGATCACACATTTTTATTGATTTCCCCCATCATAGTTCCAAGTAAATTGATTTATAACAAGTCTCTTGCATTCTCTAGCCTTATGACCTAATTGATTATATGTGTAACAGTAACCATTGAAACTTGCATACCTCATGGCATTTGGTTGTCTAATCTAATTTGTCTTCAACATATTTATACTAACATTCCTTGTTTGATGATTTATCTTCAAAGGTTGATTGTCTTTGTTCATAGCAGTCTTCATCTTGTGTTGAGTTGCAGTCTCTAGTTATTCTTTGTATCCAAGACCAGTCTTATCACTTGTATGCTTTTGATTATTTAGAATGTTGTCTAGATCACTTGAGATCTTCTCAAATCTCATAAATGACATTACTATATATCTTTGTAGGTACCAAAAATATACATACCATGATTTTGAATGTTAAAATTCCCTTGGACCACCTTAAGACCCCCTTGGAACTAATGTGACCCTTTGACCCCTAGCTGAGACTAACTCCAATCAATTTGACTAACTAACTTAACCTAACTTTTTACCCACTCTTTAACTTTACCCTTGACTACCAATGCTTAGGATGACCATTGATGGTCACCCTGACCACCTATGGTCAGGGTGTACCTCCTTAACCAATAACATGCAAGTCACCTTCATTTATTTTCTAAATTTAACTTGTCTAAATCCACATGCAAATTCATGCATGAGTCATTTATAATTAAATAGCCCAGTTGAACATCCACTTGAACCTCTTGCCTATGTTTATAAGAAGAGAGGAGTAGGGAGGTGACATCCATCTACAATTGTTATCAAGAGCTTGTGCATCTAAAGTTTCTTTTTTCAAGTCAATCATCATCAACAATCTAGCGATCTAGCTATCACATCAAAGAGTATACTTGTTTCCATTCCTATATGAATAGCTAAGCATTGTTACTCTACCAAAATCATGTCAAAATCTACCAATGAACCAACCACCTCAAGCAACCACCTGATCAAATTTTTATAAGATAAGTATTTATTTTCCAGTATTCAATTACTTTATTTACCTTTTACACTCAACCCAAAACCAACCCATCTCCCAAAATCTAACTTTGTGATCCTGTTAGTCTAACCATTTACCAATGTAGACCTACACATAGTAACCATTGATGGTTGTCTCAACCATCGGTGATGTTAGGATTGTGGAGCTAAAAGCTTCACTGATGCAAACAAGAGAGGAGGTTGCTGAAGGTTGCTGAGTTGCAGAGAAGCTGGGGTCGGTCTGATCAGCCGACGTCGGTAGGATAACAAAGGGAAGCAACCGACATCGGTCATATATCAGCCGACGTCGGTCACCTCCAGGCAGACAGGGACCGACGTCGGTCGCCTGTGTGGTTCGACTGCGAGCTATTTACGGGCAGTTAGCTAACGAACCAAGTGTTTGCATGAAGAGATCTATTTTTAGACTGAGAGCTGCGGATCTAATTATTGTTTGGATGAGATCTATATAATAGACTCATGGTTGTATTGGAAAAGTGTACTAGGGAGTAAGAGAGCATAATTATAAGCTCCTTCTGTGTGTGAGGTAGAGCAATGGTGCGTTCCTCCTAGTGCCACAGTACCAGGTGTGTTGGTGCTGGATTGGAGAGCCAGCTGGGTTCTTCAGGTGTGTAGGATCTTGGTCACAGTTGCATGGCCTATATAGGAGATCTACATGGTAAGTAAGATCGTTGATCTGCAGGTGTATGTGTGTGCAAGGTCGAGGTTCACAGGTGAGCAGAACCATTGTTTGATTTGCAGGTGTGCAAGGTCATATAGATAGCAACACAATAGGGAGCAGTATCAGGCAGGATCTACTTGGAGTACAGGTGTGTACTCGGATAGAGCAAGAGGAAGGCAAGGGAGTTCCTTCCATAAGTATGGTCTGTTGAATTGCAGGTTGTTGCAGGTTCATGGGAGATCTACTTGAAGTACTTTGAGTACTTGTGGAGCACGTGGAGTGCTTGTGGAGTGCGTGGAGCACTTGTGTTGTGCGTGGAGCATGGGAGGTGAACACCAACTCTGTATTTGAGTTGGGTGTTGGGACCTGTGAGAGGGAGAGCTTTGGGGAGAAGAATTACTGTTCACTTGAGGTGTGGGAAACCTCTGTAAGGTGGTGGAGAAGAAGTGGCATCTTCTTTATTGTATTCTTTTCTGTATAAAGTGTTAATACAAGTTGTGTATTGTCTCTCATATGCTGTGTTATTCTGAATTCTAGTTACTTGGTGAATCTGGTTATTTCTGCATATTAAGTTGCTTGAAGTTTGGTAATCAACTGTATGTTTCCGGTTTCGCATCCTGACAAGTGGGATCAGAGCATGTTTGTTGTTCTAGATTCCTGACAAGTGGTATCAGAGCTAAGGTTGCAGGAAGCAGGGTTGTGTTTTGGTTATAGGGCACTCTCAGGGGTTTTTGATTGAGTGGGAGTAGAGCAACGGCAGATCAAAGTAAGCTAAGAATGGAGGAGTTGAAAAGCACAGACGGTTACTCACGGTCCGATGGAAAGAAAGAGCAGGTAAAAGAACATTGTTGGTTGGTAACAGATCAGCATGAAGAAACTGAAGATACAGATGTAGCAGGTGTTGTTGCACAGGATGTGTTTGCAGGTTTCTTGGATAAAGTTGAATCTTGGATAAAAGATTCAGTTGCCTCTTTCCATGCAGCCCCAGGTAGAGGAGCTGGTAAGCCTTGCCAAAGAATTGGCAAAGGGGAAGTGAAGCTAAAATTGCAGGCGGCCAACACACAGGTGTTGATGAAGGTCATGCAGGTCCCAGGTTTGGAGATTTGGCTAATTTCTTCAGAAAGATTGGGTGATGAGAGATGCACAAGAGCTCTCACAGCAGATGCACTTGAATTAGCTGGTGGTAAGAAAATAGGTATACTTTATCTACTTGTTTATATTACTGATTCTTCTTCTGTTGCAGAGACGTGGCTTCGTAGGCTTGGTCACATGAGCAGGAAGGAGATGCATGTTCTTAAGCGGAAGACAGATATATTTGACATGCTTAAGAACTGGAAAGCCTTGGTGTTCTTGGAGGAGATGGCGGACAGAGTTCAGTGGATGAGGCTGGATACATTTAAGCAGGGCAGTTTGGACATGGAGATTGATCCAAAGGAGCTCGCGGGTAAAAAGTCATCACTCACAGGCGAACACAGGTACCGGCATCGTTCAGGAGGAACTGGCATCGAACAGACAGATGCCGATGTCGGTCATGTGCAGACCGAAGCTGGCAGTGTCGGGCAGGGTAAGACCGGCGTCGGTCATGGGACTGACGTCGGCAGTATGTAAGACCGATGTCGGTCAGGAGGACCGACGTCGACAGCAGGGACACCAGCGCTGGCAGGTTGGTAGTCAGGTACAGACGCATGAGAACCGACGTCGGTTGGATGCAGACTGTGGAGTGACCGAGGTCGGTCACTGTAACGAATTTTGGGTGGACAGCATGTTGTCAAGGAGTCTCAAACACCCATATGGAGGACTGAAGGCGTAAGTAGGCCCTCAAATTCGTGTTCCTCTTCTTCATACTTGTTGCTGATTGTATAGCAGGAAGGATCCAGGAAACAGGTGTGAGCTTGGCATGGATGAGGATGTGATTCCTTGGAGCAGAACCAGACGGGAGTCTTGGTAGGTTTGCCAGCTGGATGTAAGCACAGAGACGAATGGATTCCTTAGTAGAAGAATAGAGAGAACAGATACGTGAGACGGAAGACCAGGCATATGGTCTTGAGGAGTTGCAGGACAGTGGTACCGGGTTTGACAGGTGGAGGACGAAGCATGGCTTCAGTCAGTGTCAGGTAACTATTGTGGTTTGACTTACCAGGGGGATGATGATTGCAACATCATTATGTTGCTGTATGTGGATAGTATGCTAGCTAGCAGGGGTGTACATACAGGGTTTTGCTGAGCTAAGGGTAAGATTAGTTCAGTGGCATGTCATGAGGAGTTTGGAGCAGCGGAATTCTTTGACATGGGAGGCATGGAGATCACAGGTTGATTTTGTCTCGAGTGGGAGCTGATGTGAATCAGGTGTTGGCGAGGTTCGGGATGCAGAACCGGAGCACACTAAGGGCTGGATAGGTACAGTGTCCGAAATCACATGAGGTCTGGTATAAACCTGAGTATTTCCATGCAGTGGGAGCTGTCAGAGTTAGGAGCCAATTCGAGGAAGTGGGTTCTCAGGCTTTCTGAGAGGGACCGGTAGCAGGTGTTGCTATGCAGGGTCAGGACTTCACTACAGGTGTTGTAGGTTCGGATGTGGCAGGTTACTCGGATGACAGGAGGTACATCACAGGTTGTGTGGTGGGTTGTCTTCAGGTGGGAGCTTGAAGAGGGATACAAACCAGGAAACAGATTAGATAGAGTACAGGTACAGGTACAGTGTAGCTATTTATCTCCAAGTGGGAGATTGTTAGGATTGTGGAGCTAAAAGCTTCACTGATGCAAACAAGAGAGGAGGTTGCTGAAGGTTGCTGAGTTGCAGAGAAGCTGGGGTCGGTCTGATCAGCCGACATCGGCAGGATAGCAAAGGGAAGCAACTGACGTCGGTCATATATCGGCCGACGTCGGTCACCTCCAGGCAGACAGGGACCGACGTCGGTCGCCTGTGTGGTTCGACTGCGAGCTATTTATGGGCAGTTAGCTAACAAACCAAGTGTTTGCATGAAGAGATCTATTTTTAGACTGAGAGCTGCAGATCTAATTATTGTTTGGATGAGATCTATATAATAGACTCATGGTTGTATTGGAAAAGTGTACTAGGGAGTAAGAGAGCATAATTATAAGCTCCTTTTGTGTGTGAGGTAGAGCAATGGTGCGTTCCTCCTAGTGCCACAGTACCAAGTGTGTTGGTGCTGGATTGGAGAGCCAGCTGGGTTCTTCAGGTGTGTAGGATCTTGGTCACAGTTGCATGGCCTATATAGGAGATCTACATGGTAAGTAAGATCATTGATCTGCAGGTGTATGTGTGTGCAAGGTCGAGGTTCACAGGTGAGCAGAACCATTGTTTGATTTGCAGGTGTGCAAGGTCATATAGACAGCAACACAACAGGGAGCAGTATCAGGCAGGATCTACTTGGAGTACAGGTGTGTACTCGGATAGAGCAAGAGGAAGGCAAGGGAGTTCCTTCCATAAGTATGGTCTGTTGAATTGCAGGTTGTTGCAGGTTCATGGGAGATCTACTTGAAGTACTTTGAGTACTTGTGGAGCACGTGGAGTGCTTGTGGAGTGCGTGGAGCACTTGTGTTGTGTGTGGAGCATGGGAGGTGAACACTAACTCTGTATTTGAGTTGGGTGTTGGGACCTGTGAGAGGGAGAGCTTTGGGGAGAAGAATTACTATTCACTTGAGGTGTGGGAAACCTCTGTAAGGTGGTGGAGAAGAAGTGGCATCTTCTTTATTGTATTCTTTTCTGTATAAAGTGTTAATACAAGTTGTGTATTGTCTCTCATATGCTGTGTTATTCTGAATTCTAGTTACTTGGTGAATCTGGTTATTTCTGCATATTAAGTTGCTTGAAGTTTGGTAATCAACTATATGTTTCCGGTTTCGCATCCTGACAAGTGGGATCAGAGCATGTTTGTTGTTCTAGATTCCTGACAGGTGATTTATCTAATCATCAATGGTCACCTTGACCACCGATGGTCACCCCAACCAATGATGATCATTATGATAGGAAATAAAAAGTTATTTTCACCCTCTTACCCCCAACCAAATCTAATACTTTGTGTTCCTACCTGTTCACAAACCCCTACCTAATTTTCTAAAATAGACCTGAGCTATTTAACACTAATGTTGACTGGCTCATTGCTATATTTGTTATTTTTAGTCTATTTTTTTAGTAGGCATTTCTTGTGTTCAATTTTAGTACCTTTTAATTATTGATGCAAGTAATTTATCTTTTATTTATGAACTTAAATATTTAAAATATGTGGATTGATAGCCCTCAAATAAGCTCTTACTCCTAGGATATAGCTAACACTAGGGCAATCCACTCAGCTATCTATCTAACCAACCATTTACTTTAATGTTATCTTATTTGTAGGTCATCCTCCCAAGCTAAAGAGGAGGTATTCACAATCTTTTGATTCAACATGTGCATAATCAAATAGGTTTTTTAACCATACCCATATTTAGTTTCTTCTTTTTCTCTTCTTGAAATATAAGTTGAAATTCACTAAAACATTTTGGCATGCCCGATGGGACCTTGAGTCTTTACTTTGGGTTTCTTTTCTTTGCATCTATAGGCTCTTCTCTCTATCTAGGATCATTAACAAAACAAAAATATCTTTTGGGTTTAAAATTAAGTGCATACATTGGTTGCTTGCAAGTTTAGCTCACATAGTTTAAATTAAAGCAAAATAATTCTACCATATCATCACTTTTTGTTGCACACACTAAACCAACCACCTTCATCAATTAAACATCCAAACAAACTTGAGACAAGGCCAACTAGGATTTCATCACCTAATGGTCACCTTACCCTTTTTCAACAATCTTACTAAGAGGTTATTACCAAGGGGATAACCGACTTAGCTTTCTGGATGAGTATAAACTCTAAAAATTAGTATATATTGGCTAAGCACCTAACATACTTATCGCTATAGTGTGTGAAGTGAGGGGGTAAGATCCAATACCAAGCCACATATTGATTCCTAATACATATTCCTTTTGAATGCCTAAACACAAACCTGAAACCAATGATAGACTTCCTTTCTAGTACTCACTCTACAAGCCAATTTTAGTCATGTAATTTCTTAAGGCATAAGCCAAAAGAGAGACTAAAAAGAACTCTACAACTTTACATAATTTTTAGTGTATGTTTTATTTCCTTGATCTTTTCTTGACTTCTCTTTATTTGAGTGGTGAGATCGTTTATGCATTTTCTCTCCCCCTTCTTGTATGGTTCTAACTCATCAACAATAAAAGAACCTAACAGAACAAAACCCATCACTAAATCGATTGACTTATTCTACCCACTCATCCATGGACTATATATTTGAACCAAAAAACTATCCTCACCCTTCTAGAAGTCCTCCTTTCCTTCAAGAGTTCCCCAAGGAGATATAAACTTTTCCACCTTTCTAGATAACAACCTTTTAGCTCTACAACATTATCTTAACACCATGCCTCACCGTACCCCTAATTTGGTTTCACCTATGGACCCACCATATGGCATGGTTTCCCATCTCATGGGAAACACTTATATTTACATAGTCACCAACCAATAGTTGGCTACCCAAGCTTCTTTATCCATAAATAATCCCTTTGATATTACTATAGAAAACCACCTACTCAACCTACAAACACCTTTATACCTTCCACCCCTACCAATGACTCCCCCACCTTAAGAGAAACCCAACCATTAGCCACCTATACTCCCATTAACATGGGAGTACCTACCATAATCATTGTTAACCTTTCTTTGGATACTTATAATCCACTAGCCCCTACCCCAATTGAAAATGTTATGGTGCCTATACCTTTTACCTTACCCCCAATTAGCATAAAGGTCACTACCCTTCCTTTGGTCACCAACCTAATGACTGATTTTACCTAACATGTGCCCATTATACCAAATCTAGGTTACATCCCTAACCCATAAGGGAATTTACCTCTACCTAGTACCCAACCACCCATATCCACCTACCCTTACATATCTTCCACCCAACCACCAGTCTCTGCATACCAATATGTGGTAGCCTCCCAACCTCCTACCCACTGTCAATATGTCACCCAACCACCATAAAAATATTCACCTTACTACCTTTTAGGTGTATAATCCCAAACAAACCTCATGAAAATGCTCATGGATATGATGACTACCTTAGAGTCATCTATTTTTGGAACTCACAATGTCTTATCATATGATCAGATCTGTAATGAAACCATTCACCCATTTGTCCCTATCCAATCCTATCCTCCTCAGTGGGAACTTCCCAAGTTCTCCAAGTTTTAGAGTAAGGAGGATCCCTAACAACACCTTACGGCATTTAGGAACTCATTTTATTTGATTTCTTATGACAACACACTCCGTCTTCACACTTTTCTTATGTCTTTGTTAGGATTGACATTGGATTGGTAGAGTGCCTTAACTAATCATTCCCTCTTCTTCTTCACCCAACCAGGTCAAAATTTCTTGGATTAATTTTTGATAATTATCTCCAACAAAGTTTCCATCACTAACCTCTACTCCATCTAACAATTTGATGATTAATATATTGCTAATTTTTTAGCTCACTGGAGGAGCCTAATCAACCAATTCTCCTTTTCCTTGCCTTAACCTAAATTGATTAAACTCTTTACCTGGTCATGTGCCAAACACATCTACTCCACACTACATGTTCAGAGCTTCCAAAAATTTGATGATATGTTTACCATGGTGCATAAATTTGAGAATAGAGCCATCGATGAAGGAAAGCTAAAAAATAAAAAAAAGAACTCTACCTACAAAACTAATGAGGATTTCTCCTTCAAAATTAGAAACCAAACCAATATTGGGACCAAAATCAAGGGAACTAAAAAAGTAGTTATCCTTAAATTTGCTTCTCCATCATCTTTCAACCAACCAAATCCCTTTGGTTCTTTAAAGCAAAACATGAGGAACCAAAACTTAAACAACTAGGAGCAATTCACCTCATTGGGAGAATCTTATGCTTTAACCCTAGAGAAGTTATTAAAGGCCAACATCATAAAACTTCCTCCTATCAAACCACCTTAGCAATTTGATTCTTCTCATCCTGCACCTAATTGGTATAATTAGAAAGATCTATACACTTTTCATTAGGTAGTAGGGCATGATGTTAATAGGTGTAACACCTTCAAGAGCATTATATAATCTCTCATTAACAAGGGCAAGCTTATGTTGGATAACCCCAACATACCTCAAAACCAATCTCTTGACATCTTTAGGAAACCTTTCCCTAATTACGCACCTATCAAAAATGAGATCAAAAAGGTTGAGTGTTTTCATGATGCCCATACTGTTAACATGGTTCTTGGCATACTAATTATTGAAGACCCTACTACCCAACCTATCTATTCCTTGCCCTCTCTCCTTGTTAAGGTAGTAGATTTACCTTCTCCTATTTTGTAAATCCAAACCTAAGAAACAATCCTTTCCCATCTTCTACTTATTGAGGTAGTGGAGCCATCAACCCCTCCTTCAATTGACATACTAGAATAAGCACCCATTTTACCTTCTCCCTCAATCACTGAGCAATTTCCTACCACTTTGGAGATCATTCCTAAAGAGTAAGTCCCCATGTCTACACATCTCATAGATGAGTCATCCATTTAAAACTTTCATCCTTTTATTGAGGAAAAGGATGAGGTTACCATCCCTTTATCTCAATCTATGGGCTTATCTTTCAGGTTCACTATCTAGGGAATAAAACTAGCCTATAAGATATTCTATAGGTTAGTGCAAAAATTAGAATTTATATCCAACCCTGACATGAATTGAGCCATATTTTGGTATCAATTATGGATCCATTATATCACCAAGCAAGAACCTCCAACCACACCATTGGTAGACCAACCTACCCCTTCCATTATCCATACTCCTATCTTACCAACCAAATCGATGAAAGCCTCTACCAACCCAACTATTCCTCATCCATATAAATTAACCAACTACAAAACCACAAAGTCATCCTCTCCAACCAAACCAACCAAGAAATTTGGCACCTTCCCTATGCAAATTCTTAACCACCCATCTGTCAAAGTCGAGCTTACCTCACCAAACCTAACAACCAAACACAAAACCAAGTAAAGCCACCAAAGGGTTAGAGAGACAAACTTCTACCTCCCTCAACCTTGCCCTCTATCTTGGGACCTCATCCCTCCACTCTAAGTAGGAAGATGGTTATCCCAACCATAACCCAATTACCACTGATAGTTACACTAGCACATGTGCTTTCTGACACACCTATTTTCATTTAACTATCAATGACCAAGGTAACTACCTTGAAACCTACTACATTAACTCTATCAACATCTATATTACAAAAACAAAACCACCAACCAAATACACCACCTTACCTAAACCTTCCATCATTGAACCTACTCCCAAAAAGACTTCCATCTCACCAACCAAGACCAAAACCTCTAAACCCTCTCCACCTTTAACTGAATCCTAATCTACCATTTTCCAAAGGTTATTACATGCTTCTTGCTTGACCTTACCCCCCATCAAGCCATTTAACCCTCTCAGTTCAAAACCTATATGGTATAATGACCACCAAGTGTGCTCCTATCATAGGACTATTAGAACAATTAATGTCTAAGTGGTTATTATTCATCCTTGGCTTACATTTGGTAAATATTAAATAACTATAATAAGATTATTTATTTTTCCAAAGTTTACACCTCGAGTAAATAAATAATATATTATTATTTATTAAATTACTTACCAATATAATCTAAGGGTTAATAATAACCACTTATAAATTGATTATTCTAACACTCCCTCTTAATGTCAAGTGGGGATAAAAGCCATAGTCACCATAAAGGAATTATACTATGTGTAAACTTTGAAGTATTTAAAAACCTTCATTATGCCAAAAGTCACATTTTGAAATAAAAGTAGTTATAATCCATAAACTATTCAAAATTAAGTTTAGGTTAGCATGATTGTGAGATTACATCTCACTATTTATCATAAAGAATCACTAACCATATTTGGAGACTTTTATAATATAAGGACCTCCATTACAAATTATGCTTTTAAATATATTGGGGTACACAAGTATAACTTCCACATAAAGTTTACTTAAATCAAATAACTTTCACACAATTTTTACAATGATTTACAAATGAGAAGAATTATAGAGAAGAAGAAGAAACACATGGCCATTAGGTAGTGGCATGATCATGTACAGTCCCCTTCAATGGTAACTCTGAGAGGCCCAACATTACATGAAACTGACAAAACTTGATGGCATTAAGTGGTTTTGTGAAGATATCTTCCACTTATTAATCTATAGCATACAAATGTAGATTAATATCACTATTGAGAACTTTCTCTCAGATAAAATGCACATAAATTTTAATATGTTTAGTTCTTTGGTGTTGCACTAGATTTTTTGCCATAGATATACAACTTTAATTATCACAATGAAGGATGTTACTTTAAAAAACACCCAAATGAAGTTCTCCCAATAATCTTCACCCACATGGCTTATTTAGTAACTTCCATAACACTTTTGTACTCTACTTCTATAGAAGAGACAGAGACAATATGTTGCTTCTTACTGCTCCAAGTATTAACACCTGCACCAAACTTAAACACATATCTAGAAGTAGATTTGTGATCTAAAGTATCACTAGTATGGTCAATATTAAAACAACCATATCATTTAGCATTATAAATAGAAGAATAAAATAAACTATAATTAATTATTTCTTTGATATAACAAATAATATATTTAGCTAATTTTTAATGATCCAAAAAAGGATCCTACATAAATCTAGAAGCAACACTGACAACATATGAAATAACTGACCTAGTAATGGTTAGATAAATCAAACTTCTAATAAGCTATTTAAACAAAGTAGGGTTAGTTTTTTAACATATAGGTTTAGGATCAAGTTTAATACCAACTTTAATAGGAGCAGTGGTAGATTTACAATCAAGCATGTTAAACTTAATAAGAAGATATGTGCATACTAAGATTGTGATACAATCATTGAATTTTTAACTTAAAATATAGCCATTCCTAAAAAATGATGTAGAATGTCTAAATAAGTTATTTTAAATATTTAACTTAGTTTATCTTTATATTTATGAATTAAACTAGTTAGATCGTCAGTAATCAACAAATCATTGATATATAATAAAATTAGAATCATATGACCATTTTTAACTTTAACAAAGAGATCATTATCTGAATAAAAATTAGAAAAACTTAAATCTTTGAAAAAATAAGTAATCTTAAAATACTAAGCTCAAGGAACTTGTTTTAGACCATATAAAGATTTCTTTAATTTGCATACATAATGTTCTCTATTAGGGTCAGTAAAACCTTTAGGTTGAGACATGTAGATTTTTAATTCTAAATCACCATTTAGAAATGCATTCTTGACATTTATTTGGTGGATGACCCGATTATATTGAGCTGCAAGTGTAATAAGAAGTATAACCATACTCATTTTTACTACAGGCACAAAGGTTTAAACATAGTCAATCCAGAGTTTTTAAGTAAATATGTGAGAAAATAATCTAGCTTTAAACTTGTAAATTTTACCAATTAAATTATATTTGATCTTATGAAGCCACCTGAAACTGATAATATGCCTTTTAGGTAGATAAGGGACAAGATCCCAAGTCTAATTTTTAATTAAGACATTGAATTCATGTTGCATAGAAACATTCTATCTATCATCTTACATGGATTCTTCAAAAGATTTAGATTCACATTCATACATCGTCATTAATGCATGATAAGAATGTTGAGTTCTAATTAATTTAAGATTATCAACATTAGAAGATTGGATTATAGATTCTGCCCATTTAAATCTTTTAGATTGAACATGAAACTCAGATGGTTTATCAGACTCTAATTTATCCATAAATGGATCAACTTCTTCAAGGGCATCCATTTCATCATAAGGAGAAACATGAGAGTCAGATTCATCAATAAAAGAACACTGAGGAAGATCCATAAAGGACTCACACTTTTTTTAAAGAATAAGAATATTATTATTCTCAATGATTTGACATTTAGAGAGATTATATACTCTTAAACCTTTAGTCTTACCTCCATATCTTACAAAAATGCAAGATTAGGAATTGGAGTTAGGCTTCTTCTTTATAAATTTAGGGACAAAGATAGAAGCATGTCTACCAAAAATCTTAGCATGAGCCACATTAGGTTTCTTCTTAGTCCAAATTTCTAAAAGGGTAGAAAGATGAAAGGCTTTGGTAAGGACTCTATTCAGAATATAAACAATAGTGTTCATGGATTTGGCCCATAAAAACTTAAGGAATATTTACAAATTGTAACATTATTCTAGCCATTTCTATGATGGCACATTTTTTTCAGTGATATTATTTTGCTAAGGAGAATAAGGAGTTGTTAATTCCCTTTTAATACCATAACTAATGAAAAAATTGTTGGGTGAATATTTTGTCACCAGCTAATTGATGGAAAAATAGGTATATCAACCTCAGCATAAGGAGATTTATACGACAGAGTGTTTGCAGATTTACCATAGCAAAATGAGATAAATCTCTCCTCTCATCAAGGGGAGGTTCCCTATGAGGCAGGGGAGATTCCCTATAACTACTATAACTAATATAAACTAAAAATACACTCAGGGGTGGGATAACACCATCCATCTCTCTTTTTTCAGAGATGATGTTCACAAGGACAAGGAGAAATCCTAGGTAATCACTAAAGGCATTTCTCTTATTTTAGAAATGATGTTCAAAAAAATAGAGGAAGACTTCTTAGGTAGTAACTGTAAGCACAAGAAACCTATGAAAGCACAAAGTCTATCATTGCATCTCTCACTAATCAAGACATAAGAACACAATAGGATGAAGTATAGCACAAAGTCTCCACCTCAACTACAACAGAGTAAAAGATTACAAAGGATAAGGGGAGCTTAAAGTCTCTCTAGTATTCTTTACATAGAACATAGACTGAAGACAATTATGATAGCACAACGTCTCCTACAGTCAGCTTCAGGACACCTTTCAAATTATTTCCACTAATTTTACTTATTCGATTAAATGGACAAGATTGTATTTAGGAAATAGACATAAGAACAATTTCCTAAATAACACAAGCTATTTCAACACAAAGTCTGAAAGGTCACTTGCTTTCTCATTCAAATGACAAAATATGATCAACAGTCTCAAAGTCTCAAAAATGCCTTTCAATTTGGGCAGAGTTTCACTTCTAATCCCAGAGAGATCTCCTTATTCAAAATGAGAGATTACAATATATAGCACTCCAAGAAAGACTTGGCACTTTATTTCACAAAAAGGCCCATGCTGTATTGAATGCCTTGAATATCTATGAAAGGGCCATGCTGGAATAGGTCATCAGCCTTGACTTTGGCATTTTGAATCATCTCAAATGTCTCCACCTTTGAACCTTTGACACAGCTGTCCATTCACCTTTACTTAATGCAAATAAAATAGGTTGCACCTTTGAATGTTCATGCTCTCTAATGTCTACCTAGTGGACTGTTCTACCTACTAAAAATAACTCTCTTGCAAATATTTCTAGATTTCCTATCATTGTTCTCTCTTCTTTGCCATGTTTTGTCTTTCCTTGGTGATCTAAGCTCTCAAGCTATCTGCTCACTTTTTGTTGGCTCCTTTAGCTCCTTCTTTGGCTAGTCACTGAGTTTGTTCCCAGGTGTGCATCTTTGAAAATCAATAGATATTTCATTACCCTAAATTTGACGTCTGTGGGGACGTCACTAGTCACTTGGTCACTTGAACCACTTTGACCCTTGAACCTTTGAACCTTGGAGTGCATCGGTTAAATGGTTCAACGGTTCAAAGTGTTCAATGGTCGATAGTTCAAAGCTTTGCAAAGAGCCACATTCACTCTCTTTTTCTTCTATTGAACTATTTATTTGAACCATTTAGTTGAACTTCTTTCTAGAATATTCCACTTCTTTCATTCACTCGAAGATTTTGTTCTCACTTTGAACTCTTTAAACCTTTGAACCATTTGAACCATTTTGGTTCAAGGTTTAAGGGTTCAATGGTTCAATCTATTTCTTTGCATCCTTTGAAGCTTCAAACTTTCTAGATCCTTTCCTTTTCCATCGAACTCATTGAACCTTTGAACCTTTGACAGTTCAAGGTTCAATGGTTCAACAGTTCAATCTTAACTCTTTGAATCCTTTTATTCTTTTAAGTCTGTTAAAGCCATCGTACCTTTGAACCTTGAACCTACCAAAGTCTTAAAACTCATTAAACTCTTTGAAGTGGTTGAACTTATTTGAAATCTTTGAAGAGCTTAACTCTTTTTGAACCTTTTAACCTTTAAACCACTTTGAACCTTTTTAAGTTCAAAGGTTCAATGGTTCATTGGTTCAATGATTCATTCCAAATCTTTGAAGCCTGCCAATGGAACTTTGATTGAACCTCAGCATTGAACCATCCTTGAAATGCCTAAGTGTTCAAAGAAAGACTTATTTCTTTGTGAAAGCCCGTTGGTTGAACCATCCTCAAAACACTAAGGAAAAGCCTCAAGTGTTTTGAACTTCCTTTGAAGAAATCCCACCTATTGAACCTGTGACTTTCTTAGCTGAAAAGGATTGAATATTTAAAAAACTTAACTGCTCAAAATATTTTTGAGAAATAAAAGAGATTTTTGGTCTAGAGGACCAAAATGGTTAGTATGTTGTCCACAAAAGCAAGTGATAGATTTTGGGAACGACAACTAGCTCCAATTAGGGAACTTCCATCAATTGTAAAAATAATCAAAAGGAGTACAATCTAGACTCTTTAGTACCTTCATGTATGCCATTGGGCTACGAAGTCATGCCACCCAAAAATAAAGATGCCAAAAAATGAAAATGAACAACACAAAACAAACCAAAGACTATACATATATACAACTGATCTTATCTGATACTTCAAGGATTGAAGTGCTTCAGATGCTGCCCACTATGAGGCAATGAAAAAGGAATGTCATCTTGATACTTCAACAAGAAACTATTTTCACCATTGAGTCGATGAATAGTAAATGGGCCTCTCCATAAGGAATCAAATTTTTCATGCATTCCTTTTGGTTCCCTCCTCTTGTCCCATAACAAAACTTGATCTCCAATCTATAAATTATGAATCCTTACTTTCTAGTCAAAGAGCTTCTTTACCAGACTCTGATGTGTGGTGATATGGTCTACCACCATAGTTCATTGCTCATCTAGTTCAGTCAAGCACATGATCCTCTTATCGATGGAAATTTCAAATGTTGAATTTTCTACTGCCTTTGCCAACTTCAAAGCTAGTAATTCTAGGGTGATTGGTATCTCTGCATTAAGACCATAAAAAAATTGGAATGGTGACATACCTATTGCCCTCTTGGGTGTAATTTTGTCTTCCCATAAAGTGTCAAATAATGCTTTATGCCAGGTTCTTTGATTGGCATCTACCAGCTTCCTGATAATGGTTACTAGGTTTTTGTTACTTGACTCTGTTTGACCATTTCCTTGCAGATAATAGTCAGAGGAGTGGGAGAGGGTAATCCCATAATTATAATAAAATTGGGTAATCTCATGAGAAGAGAAATAGGCTACATTATCTATTACAATCTTAGTTGGCACTCCAAAGTGGGAGATGATATTTTCCTTAATAAAATTACATACCCCTTCTAAAGTAGCATGCTTAGTTGGGATGGCTTCCACCCACTTGGTAAAATAGTCTATGGCTATAAAAAAATACTCATGTCTAGTGATTGAAGATGGGTTTACAACACCAATGAAATCAATATCTCACTGTTGAAATGGCTCTTCAATTACTATAGGATTGAGAGGTAATGCGGCCAATTTAGGTCTTCTAATGAACTGTTGACATAGTTCGCATCTACGTACCCATTTATATGCATCTTGAAATAGAGTAGGTTAATAGTACCTGGCTCATAGAATGTTATGGGTAGTTACAAGTGCAAAACAATTTCCTCCACAAGCTAAATTGTGGAAGAACTCTAAAAGTTTGTTCTGCTACATTTTATCCATGCAGCGAAGGAATACTCCATCAAAGTTCCTCTTATACAGACTGTTATCCCATAGAACAAAGTTGGAAACTTTCAAATTAACAACCCTCTTTTCTTTATGAAACATGTGAGAAAGACACTCACCATAGTTAAGGAAATGAGCAATATTTGAATACCACTCATTTGTAGTGGTGACAAAAAGAACTGTTGGCATGTCTTCAACTTCTACTTCTTTATGCCTTATTTCTTTCAGTATGTTATCAGTAATTAATTGGTAGAGACCCCTTCCCCACAAAAGCTTCATTGGTTTGATAACAAGATTGAACTCCTAGATTTTAACAATCCAATTGCCCTTTTTAGTTCCAAACTCCTATTGAGTTAGTATAGACTTGACTATTATATCAGGGACTTGAGCAATAGTGTGTGGGTTCAGAATCTAAAAATAGAAGTGCTTTACCACCTTTATCATAGCATAAGCATGCTTCTCCATATTTGAATACTTCAACTCATGAGATTTGAGAGGATAACTCATGAAAGATATAGGAGATTCCATAACTTCTTTATTCTATTAAACCAAAATGGCTAAAAGCGTATGTTTAGAAGCATAGCTGTACATCATGAAGTCTTTGGCATAATGAGGACAAACAAAAATTGGAGCATGGGAAATAGCTGCCTTGATATCTTGAAATACTGACTTGCCTTCTTCCATCCAACTAAAATTGGCTTTGCCTTTCATCATATTAACAATGTGGCGAGTCTTTTTAGCGAATTCAAGAATGAACCTTTACAAAAAAATTTACCTTTTCAAAGAAAGATTGGACTGCGGTCTTACTAGTAAGAAGAGCAATCTCTTGAATGGATTTGACCCTTTCTAGGTCAATCTTTATGCCTTATCAGGATACAGTGTGTTTGAGAAGTCTACCTTCAGTAACCCTAAAAATAAATTTATTGGGATTAAGGGAAATACCATTCTACCTACATTACTCTAGCACTTGTTGTAGATGATGCACATGATCAGGATGATGTTTAGAAAATATTTTCAAGTCATTGAGATATAACACAATGAATTTCCCTATTTTATTTCTAAAAGCAAGATCCATCGCTCTTTAGAAAGTAGCACCAGCATTGACCAAGCCAAAAGGCATTCTATGATATGTGAAAGTGCCCTAAGGTGTTGTGAAATTAGTCTTATGTTGAGTATGATTCACCAACTTCCACTTGATTATATCCTCAAAAATAATCTATCATTGATGACATCTTAGTGCTAGTCACTGTCTACAGCAACTGATCCATGATGGGTAGGGGATAGTTGTCCTTTAAAGATGACTGATTTAGATCTCTAAAATCAACACATAAGTGAATTTCTCCATTCTTATTTCTCATAGGGACTATGTTCATAATCCAAGTGGAATGATGGATTGGGAAAATAATTCTTGTATTCATCATTTTTTATATCTCAGACAAAATCATGCATGATATCTTGGGGTTGTACTGCCTTTGCTTCTGCTTGTGAGGTAACGACCCAATCTTGAGAAGAATTTTGTGCTAGATTTCTTTAGGTCAAAAAGATTTTAGATCATCATAAGAGTATGCTAAAAAATCAATGTAATGATGAAGCAGAGTGATAAATTTGAGTTTTTCATCAGGGGTACAACAATTCCCAATGTTGACCATTTTTGGATTGTCTTCTATACTCAAATTGATTTGATCAAAATCCTTAGAGGATTTTGAATCCATTTGCTATTCCTTGATAAACCTATCATGCTTATAAAAAAGTTTCTCAAGAGAAACTAATCCTTTGGGAATTTTATTCCCTTTGATCTGAAGGAACTTTTCATCAGCTTTTGAATTTGTTGCCAGAGCTAATTCCCATGGTGGAGATTCACTACCTTCAAAATGAAGCTTTTCAAAGCTATCCTTCTATTCTAAAAAAGTAATAATTTAGTTATCACCATTAAAAACTTATTAATGGTTAGCATTATCAGGTATACTTGGTCAAAATACCAACTCGATAGTGTACCTATCCTCTTTGAAATCTTGGTGAGGGACCAAGAGAGTTGCAAAGATGGCTAATGAATCTGCTTGACTGTTGAATTCTTTAGGTATGATAGAAATATTAAAAGCATCAAATATTTCAATGTAGTCCCACATTAGATTGTGATAATATCACAATCTTTCATTCTTGGTTTGATACAAGTTCTTCACTTGATAAACTACTAATTCAACATCTCCTTTGGTGTGAAGAAGCTTAACGCCTTTAGCTTGAGCAGCTTTTAAACTGAGTAGTAGCGATTCATATTCAACAGTGTTGTTAGTGTTATTGAACTGCAACTTATATTCATAGAGAAAAATATCTCCTTTAGGAGATATTAAAATAAATCTAGCTCTAGAACCAGTAGAATAATTATTGCCATCAAATTCTAGAATCTAGACATCATCAGAATTTGATCTTCTTCCATATTTTTCTTCATCAAGAAGGGAAGATCCCTTTTCAGGTGTACTGTGCCCTACCAATTTTTTGATACCTTATCTAAATTTTTTGGATTGTCACTTAATAATCTTTCATCTGCTAAAATAGGAACATCTTTAGTAGACAAAAATTAATTACCCATGCCTGAAGACTCAAACAGAATTTGAGCTTCAAGGGCTGACATTTGGGTGACAATATACTTTGCCTCCTTCTCAAGAAGTAGCCTTTGAATGATGAACTTCATAGGAATCCTCACCTTAGAAAATTCCATGCTCAATTCTCCACCAATATTCTTACAAAAAATTTGCCCAAGCAGGATACCATAGGACTCTGGGACGTCAGCCACCAAGACTGTCATTTTAATCCTTTTTTTTGAGAAGGTTGTAAATGCAAATTGGGCATCTTTGATCTGGCCCAATAGAGGCACTTGTTTTTTTCCATGGATAAACATCTCCCAAAAATTTTAGTCAGTGTGAGACCAAGAGATTCTACCACCTTGGCAGGCATGACATTGTCAGATGTGCCTGAGTCTATAATATAATTGTTCAGCTGATGATCGTTTATCAATAAGAAAACATAAAATGGTTCCATTTTCTCAGTGGCAGCTAAAGGAGTAATCAAAAGATTATTTTAGGTGGATGTGTTCTTTGGGGGACTAGGAGTTACTTCTAAAATATCTTGTCTTGCAGGGATGATTTTATTCTTCACGCATTGGACTAACCTATCCAACTGCTTAGAGTTGGATTGCAAGAATTCAAACTTAGACATTTGAATTTTGTTCTTCTTAACATGGTCAATTATATCAAATTACTGAAATGAATTAAAAATAGGGGAAGGTAGTCCATCCTTCTAGTTTTTTGGAGGTGTGGTACTGGTCTGAGAATTTGAAGTAGGTGCAAGAATGTTTGGGGTACTTACTTTTTTAGTGATCATCAAGTCTATTGATTGAAAGGATAGAGTGGTCCCCTATTTAGCAATTAAACTTTATGGTTGAGAACCTTCCTCTATTTTTTCCTTATCAGCTTATTGAACTAACTGGTTATAGAACCTAGTAAATACAACATATGAACTATCAAACACTTCTGACTTGTTTCTAGCTTCTTCCTAGTAATTCAAGAAATTGATGTTGGAGTCACCAGATAATTATTATTTACCTTATTTAAAGAGATTAACATCATCTTTTTGGTTCAACTCATGTTGGAAAGAGAAATCAGATTCAGTTTCAAGATATCCAACTACTGAGTTGGCTGGCACTGCTTCAATGGCAAGCTTCCCTTGTAGAGGAGAAAGATGGTTTGGTTGCCCTTGATTTTTGGTAGTATTTCCTTGGTATGACTAATTGGGAAAAGTCCTCCTTGGTATATCTTGGTATGAAGGAGGAGCAAACATCTCTTGTACCATTTGCTTTTTCAAAGCTAACAACTTATTTGCTAGTTTTTACACCATAGGATTAGTGGTGCCTATAGAAGAATATTCAAGAGATGGAGAAGATTTACTTCTGTTAGGATCTATTCTCATCTTTCCTACCAAAATAAGGTCATCTTCAATCTCAGTGGCCAAATCTTAAGTTGCAACACTGTCTATGTGGCTAGCTCGCCTCAATAATAAACTCACTTCAGAAAGCTGAGAGTTTATGAAGAAGCATTTGAGATTTTTTGGTGTTGGCTGAGCAATTATGGGAATCTTATTCCTTAGCTTATCAAATTTAGCTATGAAGTCCCTCATAGTTTCATGAGGCTCCTTCTTCATCTGTGTAAGCTGAGCTAATAGGGCATGTGCATCTTCTATAGGTTTGAACCTGGCTTTAAATTTGGCTTTGAGGGTGTTTCAGTCAGTCACTGTTTATGCTTGTAGATGATAAAACTATTCTATAACAACACCTTATAATGTTTCTATAAAAAATCTGACTACTATGTCCTCATACTCCATGCCAATTACACCATAGGCTATACAGAAGGCTGCAATATGTTCACCAGGATGGACTCTCCCATCACTAAAGAACTTAGAGAAATTCTTTCTTGAATTGTGAGGTAGTTCATGTAGAGGTGGAGTTAGATTTAGTGACCAAAAGTGTTACTCCAGGGGCCTTGAGCTACCATTATATGACTATTTAAGGGAGTGATAATAAATATCTAAGGGGTATCTATAGACAAAGCTTTGCTAGTAAAGGAAAAGGAAGCTTTACCTAGTATTGGAGACCAGACGTTGGTAGGAGGAAAACTCCTGGTTCATTGAAGGTGAGTTTGTGGAGGGAAAAGATCAAAGTTATTTTTCCACACAAACTTGAATATAGGGTCAACAATATCTTTATCTCTCTGGCTTCGTGTATACCGTAGATCTGTCAGAGTGTAAAATAGAAATGGAAAATAATTGAAACTACTTTAATTTGAAGCTTGAGGCTCCAAACTGCACATTCTTCCCCAACGGAGTCACCAAAAAGTTATTGGGTGAATATTTTGTCACCAGCTAATTGACAAAAAAATAGGTATATCAACCTCAACATAAGGAGATTTATACGATAAAGTTTTATAGGTTTACCATAGCAAAATGAGATAAATCTCTCCTCTCATCAAGGGGAGGTTCCCTATAAGACAGGGGAGATTCCCTATAAACTACTATAACTCATATAAACTAAAAATACACTTAGGGGTGGGATAACACCTTCCATCTCTCTTTTTTTAGAGATGATGTTCACAAGGACAAGGAGAAATCCTAGGTAATTATTGAAGGAATTTCTCTTCTTTAAAAAATGATGTTTAGAAAATTAGAGGAAGACTTCCTGGGTAGTAACTGTAACCATAAGAAACCCATGAAAGCACAAAGTCTTTCATTGCTTCTCTCACTAATCAAGATGCATGAACATAGTAAGATTAAGTATAGCACAAAGTCTCCACCTCAACTACAATAGAGTAAAAGATTACGAAGGATAAGGGGAGCTTAAAGTCTTTCCAATATTCTTTACACAAAATATAGACTGAAGATAATTATGGCAGCACAAAGTCTCCCACAGTCAGCTTTAAGACACCTTCTAGATTATTTCCACTAATTCTACTTATTCAATTAAATAGACAAGATTTTATTTAGGAAATAGACATAAGAACAATTTCCTAAATAACACAAGCTATTTCAACACAAAGTCTGAAAGGTCACTTGCTTTCTCATTCAAATGACAAAATATGATTAACAGTCTGAGCTCAAAGTCTCAAAAATGCCTTTCAATTTGGGTAGAGTTTCACTTCTAATCCCGGAGAGATCTCCTTCTTCAAAATGAGAGATTACAATATATAGCACTCCAAGAAAGATTTGGTGCTTTATTTCACAAAAAGGCCCATGTTGTATTGAATTCCTTGAATATCTGTGAAAGGGCCATGTTAAAACAAGTCATCGGCCTTGACTTTGGTATTTTGAATAATCTCAAATGTCTCCTCCTAAGCATGGGTTGTTTGGTCTTCTTTATGATGCTTACACAGCTGTCCATTTGCCTTTACTTAATGCAAAAAATAGGCCACACCTTTGAATGTTTGCGCTCTCTGATATCCACTTGGTGGACTATTATACCTACTAGAAATAACTCTCCTATAGATATTTCTATATTTCTTATAGTTTTTCTCTCTTCCTTGCCACGTTTTGTCTTTCCTTGGTGATATGAGCTCTCAGGCTATCTTCTCACTTTCTACTGGCTTCTTCAGCTCCTTCTTTGGCTGGTCACTAAGTTTGTTCCCAAGTGTGCATCTTTGAAAATTAATAGATATTTTATTAGCTTAAATTTGACATCTATGGGGATGTCAATGGTCACTTGTTCACTTGAACCACTTTGAATCTTGAACCTTTGAACTTTGGAGTGCATTGGTTTAATGGTTCAATGGTTCAAAGTGGTTCAATGGTCGATGGTTTAAAGCTTTGCAAAGAGCCACGTTCACTCTCTTTTTCTTCTATTGAACCATTTCTTTGAACCATTTGGTTTAACTTCTTTCTAGAATCTTTTGCTTCTTTCATTCGCTTGAAGCTTTTGTTTGCACTTTGAACTCTTTAAACCTTTGAACCATTTGAACCATTTCGGTTCAAGGTTCAATGGTTTAATGGTTCAATTTATTTCTTTGAATCCTTTGAAGCTTTGACCTTTCTGGATCCTTTCCTTTTCTATTGAACTCATTGAACCTTTGAACCTTTAAACCTTTGAACCTTTGAAAGTTCAAGGATCAATGGTTCAACAGTTCAATCTTAACTCTTTGAATCATTTTATTCTTTTAAGTCCGTCGAAGCTGTTGAACCTTTAAACCTTGAACCTACCAAAGTTTTTGAACTTGTTGAACTCTTTGAAGTAGTTGAACTTTTTTGAACTCTTTGAAACACTTAACTCATTTTGAACCTTTGAACCTTTGAACCACTTTGAACCTTTCTAAGTTCAAAGGTTCAATGGTTCATTGGTTCAATGATTCATTCCAAATCTTTGAAACCTGTTGATAGAACTTTGATTGAACCTCGGAGTTGAACCATCCTTGAAATGCCTAAGTGTTCAAATAAAGACTTTTTTCTTTGTGAAATTCCACTAGTTGAACCATCCTCAAAACACTAAGGAAAATCCTTGAGTCTTTTGAACTTCCTTTGAAGAAAGTCTGCCTATTGAACCTGCAACTTCTTTAGCTGAAAAAGATTGAATATTTGAAAAACTTAACTACTCAGAATATTTTTGAGAAAGAAAAGAGAGAGTTTTAGTCTGCAAGATGAAAATGGTTTGTATGTTGTCCACAAAAGCAAGTGACAGATTTTGGAAACAACAAAAATAATCAAACTCTTTACTAACATTTTTACCACCATTATTAGTTCTTAATCTCTTAATAGACAAATTATATGTATTTTCAACATAAACTTTAAAGTATTTAAATTTAAAAAAATATCATATTGTTTTAATAAAATAAGACCAAATCATTCTAGTATAATCATCAATAAATGAAATAATATATAATTAACCATTAAGAGAAGTAACTTCTAAAATATCTACAACATCACTATGAATTAATTTTAAAGGATGTGAAAAATTCGCATCATGATTCTTGTGAAAGGGTTAGTATGTTACTTACCACGTAAGAAACCCTCACAAGTTTCATGATGAGAGGGGATATAATGAAGTCCAACAATAAGATTGTTTGTAAACATATCATGTAAAATTATAAAATTAACATGTCTTAATCTTTCATGCCATAACTGAGATTTATTTTTATTATGTAATGAAAGTAAACATGTAGAAGGAGAGAAGATATATAAACCATTGTTTTGAATACATTCAATAATCAAGGAACCAAATTGATTTTTAATGGAACAACTATATTTTAAAAATGTTGTAATGAAATTATCATTATTAAGTTGAGAATAAGATAGCAAATTCTTATTAAGTTTAGGTACATATAAAACATCATTAATAATAATATTTTAAAATTTTGCTTTTCCATGTTTAGTTACTTCTAAAAATGAATTGTTTCTTAAGTAAATTATTTTAGAGATATCTCTAGAATCATATAATTATGTCATATGGTGCAATGCACCACTATATAAAATCCACTCATTTTCATTTAAAGAAAATAAAACATATAAAGCAATAATATTATAATCTTGATTGTTGTTTTGATTAGGGTTTTGATTTTTCTACTTGTTTTGATTAGTTTTCTTCCCTTTATTATTTTTAGAAGACTGATTGTTAATTTTATCCTTGTTTTTATAATAGGTTTCCCTTCTATTACCAAATTTACCATATAAATTACAATTTTTATTGAATTTAGGTTTATGATTCTTATTACCAGTTTTCTTTTTCCTTTATTTGCCTTTACCAAAGTTACAGTTAGATTTTTTTTTATTGTTATCAAAAACATTATTTAAGGTGAGAAGTGCCTGAGTGGCATTCTCTTTAGAATCAAAATTGGTCAGTACTTGCTCTTATTGAATCAAGAGAGAAGATAAGGTGGTAAGGTCAGGGATATGTTTTTTAGTTTGATACTTAAAATTCAAAATTGAAATGAAATTTCTAATTTTTTTATGAATATTCAATTGAATGATAAAATAAAACAACTAATCTTGAATCAAATTAAAATTGAAACCATCTACCTGAGCTTTAATTTTCTAAATTTTACCTTAAAAACTCAACTTTTTTATCACCTTTCATAGGTGTTGTTAGCAATTCAATGATTAACTTAATGATCTTTGAAATATGAGTGCCCTAATGCATGAATTCAAGAAGTTTCTAAGCTTCATAAGGACATTCTTGATTACCAATGTGGATAAGGAATTCATCCCTAACACTCCACAAGATAATAGACATAGCTTCTTACAATTTTTGTTGAAATACACTGGTAAGCTCAGGGGTCACATGTCATCCAAATAGGGCTTTCTCAATCCCAATGATAATATTCCATAGTTTACAGGTGATGAATTTATCTTTAACATAAAGTTTTCATATGTTATAGTTATTTCCATTAAGTATTTGGGATTTGTCTATAGAAAAGTGAGGTGAAACCATGACTTCCCTTTAAACATGACAATATCCAAATGATTAAGAAATAAATTTTTATGTGTGAATTTAAAATTTAATGATAATTAAAACAAATTTAAAAAATTAAATACATAGTATTTGTTCAAATTAAAGCTTGATAAAATAAAAAAATTTCACAAATTTATGATAAAGCAAGGTGTCACAAGTGTCAAAAAAATACACTAAAAATAAAAATAATTTTATAATTTAACCTTTTTAAATGAATTTTTTTGAACTATTTATAAAATAAAATGAATTGAGAATACAACTATATTTAGATATACAATTTAGATGCTAACCAAAGCAAAAAATTGAAATAAAGTTGCACAATTTTAGGTATTAAAAGAGTCACATTCACAATGACTACCTAGGCAAAATTAATAAAAAAGTAATAATAAAAAGTTTCAAAACAAAAACTTAACCACACCAATGTGTGCAGAATGTGCCAAAACCTTAAGATCGACTAGTTGGATGACTATACTTGCCTAGGTTTAGACTAAATCAAGCGTAAAAAAAAAGACAAGTTGATAGGTCAGGGGGTTTTCACATTAGAAGGAAGACACACAAACCAAAAAATGGAATTCAAATTAAATTAATTTGCAATTAATTTTGACTAGAGTCAACAAAAAGATAAAAAAGAAAAAAGCTAATGATAATTGAACACTAGACTTATCTTTTATAATTTACCAAAAAATTATAATCACCAACTTATCTATGAGTGAATTCAAAGGTTTACATGCAAAATATTATATTTAATTATTTTACCTATTTTTTTAAAATATAAACAAATATTCACTTATTGTACATGTAAAAAAAGGTAAAAACAAATTACTTGTTTTTTTAAAACTTTTTGGTGAAATATTTTAATAAAAGGTAAATCAAATTTGTAAAATTAAAAAATAAATTATTTTTTAAATACTTTAAAGAAATTTATACTTACCTTAATATTTTTTGTAGGTGGAAATGGTGTAGGTGTGGGAGGAGAGGAAAAAAATTGAGGGAGATAGAGGCCTTTTCAAGCCTTCAAAATGTGCAAACCTTCCTGGAATCCTCCCATAATGCCAACAAGCATTTAAAAAAAATTGGTGCCAGAAATAATTTTTGCCAACCTCCTAGGTTATATAGGTACATTAATGGAGGAAAGAGAAATTTGAATACATTGATCCAGAGCTTCTCAGGCATTGAAAAAATGCATGGTTCCTTATCTTTATAAAAATAATTGAATAAAACTTACAGAAGATAATTTGATGCACAGAAACCCGAGTTTCAATTTTTTAAAGTGGCTAGGCCATACAATGGCATCCAATTGCCTAGGATTTGAATAAATTAAAATTTTAATTTAATTATTCTATATGCATATCGATTAAAATCCTCTCCACTGGCTCTGATAACATGCTAAAATATATAAATTTAATAAGAACAAATATATAAAAGATTTAATGAGCAAAACATAATATACTGAGTCCATATCAATAAAACACAACACATATATTTATCCTAGGGAAAACCTCAAAGAGGTAAAAAAACCCAGCAAAGTGATATTCAATAGTGAGAAATAATAATAACCCAAATACATAAAATATTCTTCATCCTTGCTTGACCTACCCCCCATCAAGTTGTTCAACCCTCTCAGTTCAAAACCCAATTGGTATAATGATAATCAAGTGTGTTCCTATCATAAGACACCAGGCCATGACACAGAGAACTGCAAAGCTCTCCAAACCATTATCCATCAACTCTATGATGATGATGATGATGATGATGATGATGATGATGATGATCTATTATTGGAAGAACCTCCCACAAGACCATTATCAATCCAACAACCAATAACCACTAGCCAAAACCTATCTATTCCTCCACTTTCACCTTAGAGTGAAAAAGAACCAAACAACTCTCCCACCCTAATTCCTCCCTCTATCTATACCATCTATGTGGTCATGAGATCACAACAAAAGGATAAGGGAAGGCTAAGGTGTCCATCCCATGGACATACCCATCTTCCACCTCCTAACCAAACCAAAACTAAATGCCTTTACCTTCAACCAAACCCAAGCTATCTATCTTGGGTACCTCCCAATCCAATCCCTTTGAGTCCATCAAGAGAGTGGTTCTCAAACAACTTCACTAGACCCTGATGAAGATGAGCTTATATGAGTTTATTAATACTTCACCTCATTATCACCAAGCAATGATAGAGGCATTACAGTCAGTAGAGGTCCAACCTGAAGACCCTCAACCTTTGACAACCTTTGTTGGCACTCTCCAAATTTCTAACCTTATCACCTTCAAGTATTTGGAAATACCTTCTATCCATCTTGATGACCTAGATCCCCCTCTCTTTATTATTTCTTAGATTAACCAAATCCACATAAAATAGGTTATGATTGATGGGGGAGCTATTATTAACATCATCTCCTCCCATGCCTATAACCATCTCAACCTGTCAGATAATGTCATGTCCAAAACCTCAACTATCCTTTGACCCTTTAATGACACCATGACCACTACCTTGGAGACTATTATCCTTCATATCTATTTGGGACCCCACTCACTCCCCAAACTCTTTTACGTAGTGGAAGGTGAATTCTAATACAATGTTTTGTTAGAATGAATTTAGATCCACTCCATGGATTACGTCCCCTCTACCCTTCATCATTTCATTAAATTTAATCATGAAGGTTAGGTTATCACCATCTAATATGACCCAAGTACCTTCTCAACATGTAACATGATATATCAACCCAATGACATCCTCCTACCTCCATCTAGCACACCCTCCTTGACCAAAAATAAGACCCCTACCATGGAAGAGGAAGTCCTACCTCCTTTTATCAGTGGGGCATTGACTAGCTCATCCATCCCCTTTGATCAAATCCCCAACTCAAACTAATTGGAATCCACATTCCAACATATTTTACTAGGGTAATATCACCTCCTTATCCTTGACAATTTCCCTACTCCCCAAGAGTATGGAAAACTTGACCACCAACCTAGATATGACCCCAATCTTGGAATTGTTATTCCCTTTAGACCTCCCTATTATTAAACCCATTTTATCTATGGGGGACTTGAAAAACCACTTGATGTTTCCACAACATCCCTTTCTCCTTGACCATTCACCTCTAGCTTCTCCTACCTAAACAAGCTGACTACATCGTAGAATTTGTTTGGTATTATAATGACATGCCTATAATTGACCACATGATTTATACCTATAACATAGTCACCAACCATGATGCCAAGCCTATCAGGTAGAAACTTTGATGAATGCACCCTTGCATAGCCCTTCTTATCAAAGAAGAGCTTCAACATCTTCTATCTATCAATTTTATTCAACCCATTGACTATCCCCAATGGGTTTTAAATGTTGTGCCTATAGCCAAAGCCATAGGGGGACTATGCTTTTGTGTGGAGTTTCATGACCTCAACCTTGATTACCCCAAAGTTAACTTTTCTCTATTGAGAATCGACTAGCTAGTTTATCTTATAGCTGACCATGAGATTGTATCTCTCATGGAAAAATTTTAAGGTTACAATCAGATCTAAATTACCCTCAAATATTAACATAATACTACCTTTACCACCCCATGGGGAACCTTCTGCTATAGATTCATGTCTTTCAGATTAAAGAATGCTAGTGTAACCTACCAATGTTCCATGACTTATATCTTCTATGACCTTATCCATAAGATTATAGAGGACTATGTGGATGACCTTCTTAGAAAATCCAAACTCCAAAAAGATCATTTAGTCATTCTCAAGATCATCTTTGAGTAACTTATCCATTATTATGTCCACCTAAACCCTAAGAAATATATCTTTGAGGTCCTATTAGGCAAACTTATTAGGTTTATTATCTCTTTTCATGGTATCAAAGTTGACCCCACCAAGATTGAAGCCATCCTCAACATGCTTCCTCTAATCAATGTCAAGCAACTTCCTAGGTTGTAGGGGAAGCTTCAATCTATTTATCACTTTATCTCCCAGATTTTGGACTAATGCCGACCCTTTAATCACCTTATAAATAAGAATGTATCTTTTAAGTGGAATTACAACTATCAAAAGGCATTTTATTCACTCAAAGAATACATTTTATCTCCATCTATCCTCACCCCTCCTAAGGATGACCAAACTTTCTACCTTTATATCTCAGAGATAAAACCACTAACTAGGGGTAATGCTTGCTCATAAGTATGAAAAACATAGAGAGTAATCCATCTATTATATTAATCATACACTTTTAAAGTAATAGACTCAGTATACCCACACCAAAAGACTCTACTTAGCTTTAGTCTTCATGGCCACCAAATTTTGCCACTACTTTATTAACCATAAAACCTATGTCATAACCAATACCAACTCGCTCAAGTACATGCACTCCAAGCCATACCAAAACCAATGTATAGCCAAATAGATCATGCTTTTCATAGATTTTGACATTGAGTTCTTTCCAACAAAAGTTAATTAAGGTGCAAGTCATTGCTGATCAATTGACCAAAGCACCATTAGTAGATAACTAATCTCCTATTGAGTTCCTTGATAAGTCCATTGTGACCCTCTCTTAGGCAGACTTCACTTATCAAGTCACCATGTTATTTGATAGATCAAAAAGTCAATATGGTGGGGGAGCTGGTATCATACTTATTCCCTTTGATGATGAGCCTCTTCTTTTATCCTTCAAGCTTGATCTTAAATGTACCAACAATATGGATGAGTACAAAGCCTTAGTCATAGGCCTTCAAATTGATTTAGCCTTAGGAATCAAAATAATCAACATATTTGGTGACTCCCAACTTGTGTCAATGAAATTAATGGATCTTATTGGTGTAAGAATGGTGTTTTTCAATAGTACACAGAACTAGATGAGATATTGACATCATTTGAACACTACCACATCTAGTCAAACTTGTGATCTACTAATAAGTTATCAAATACCATGGCTTCCCTCACCTCTCAAATCCCATCTACACCCTCTAACTCTAACCTATCTATCATTATCCATAGAATTACCCAACCTTCATATGTCAAAATAGACTCTCTCACCATTTTTAATGTGGATGAGACCCAACCTGACCTTTGATATTAGCAAACTTTTGACTACCTCAACCTTTCCATCATTCCTTTTGGCCTCTCTAAGAATGCTTGAACAGTTTTATCTGGAGTACCTCATGTTATACCATTATGGAATAAATTCTTTACAAACACAACTTTGATGGCCTCCTCTTTCATTTCCTACATAGTCATGAACCCTCTCATGCTATCAAGGAAATGTACGATGAGATCTATGGGGGACACTTTAGTGGCCTCATCAGAGTTAAATTCATCTTTCATCTCAATTATTATTGGCCTAACCTTAACTAAAACTATTGTTATTATGTGAAAAAGTGTGTTAAGTATTAGAATAATTAATGGTTAAGTGGTGTTATTTATGTACCCTTAATGTATTAAATTACAATGGTTAAATAATAATATATTTTATTATTTATCATGAGTTTATTCTCATGTAAATAAATAATAAAATATATTAAATAACTTTTGGAGAGGTTGCATCCATTAATGTGGTGGTTAGAAAAGGTAATTTATAATGGGCATATTACCTTGCCTATATAATAAAGAGTTTATATTGTAATATGTAATGAAAAAATAAGTGAAAGGAAGAAAAATTGTATTGGGTACTTGTTAGTTTCCCATAATGTGAATAATCTTTGTGAGATTTTTACCTCTTTTAAGGGTTTTCCACATATCTGTGTTATGATATGTTCAATTTTGATCTCATTATTTCATGGTGAATGTCTTTTCTATTGGTCTCACATCTAGATCTGGTGTTCGTATGCAATCATATTGCATGTTCTATCATGGTATCATAGCTAGTTGCTACATGATCAAGTTGAGAGATCATAGATCAAATTTTTTTAGCTTGTGTTCAAACCTAGATTCATTTATTTTTCAAGCCATGGTATGATCATGAAAATTTTCAAGCTTCTCTTTTTGTAGGAAGTAAGTTATTCTATTTTTTTCTCTCTTAAAAGCTTAAAAATCTCAGATCTATTCAAATTTTTATATTTTAAGCCTATTTTCATGTCATAGATTAACTAAGAATCTTAAAATGGGATAAAAAATGCTTTTTTAAGCATTACTTTTTTTTAATATTTTTTTATTTTTTGGACTAATAATCCATATGAAGGTGGTTGAAGCTCTTTAGTTGTAGATCTAACACTTGTAGGGAGTTACAAACATTAAGAGAGCCAACAAGTGACTGAATCAGTGCTTAGAAATTCTTTTGTAGGTTTTGCATGGCCTTCTTTTTCTAAAAAAAATTGTATAGTAAATCTTCATTCTGATCACTCCATTGGCTTAGTTTGACCATTTCCAAGTATTTTTCTATCTTTATTTCACTTGATTTGGACTCTTGTAGCTCATTTCAAAAAAAATTCTCTTCTTTCAAATGTTATTTTTTAGCATGTGTGAGATAAAAATTAGTGAAAGATCAGATTTTGGGTAGTAAATCTCAATTTTATTTTTTCCATTTATTTAGTTTATCCATCTTTAAGCAATTTTGATATTTACTTTATCTGATTTGGTCTTCTACAAATTTTTTTAAATTTTTTCTCTCCTTACAAGCATCATACTTTAGCTTGTATGGCCATGGAATAAGAAAAAAATAAAAATAATGTATTCTCAGTGATTTTTTGAGATTTAAAGGTTGATTTCATGTTTTGTAGAATATTTAACCCTGTTGGAGCCATTTTTAGACCCTAAAGAACATCAAAAAGAAATATATATATATATATATATATATATATATATATATATATATATATATATATATATATATATATATATATATTTCTATTTGAGTGCCATAGTATGCCATAACAATAGTAGGAGCATTAAAATATCATTTTACAATAAAAAATCATAGATCTATGTCTATCAACAGCTTTGAATGGCAATTAATAAGTGTTTTCAAGCTTTAGATCACTGAAAATGGATGTCTAGAGCTCTTGTAATCCTTTGCTGCTCTCCACCTATGTCATGCTTCTGTATAAAACATGCTACAACAAGGAATTAATAGGTATGTGAAAGTTTTAATGTAAGTATTTTAAAAATAAAATATTTATTTAATTAGCTTTATTTTGCCCAAGGAGTGGACCCTACTTAAGTTTTTTTAAAAATCATTTTTTTTCCAAATTTTAAATAAATACTTGAATTTTATTATGAAAATATTTAATTATGGTTTATTTATTTTTAAAAATAAAAATAAAAATTAGACCAAAAAAGGATTAGACATAAGACATAAGTTAGTGCTTAGTGGGTGAGTTGTAATTAGCTAATTTTCCATGCAAGCACATGGTGGACCCATGTGTGTTGACTTGTATTTTCTAAAAAAGATTAAAAAAATATTTAATTTTATTTATTTATACAATCATGAGATATTTATTTTACATTTATTTAATATTTTGATTTTAAAAATAAAAATAAAAATTAATTAAATCTTGTAACTTGCATGTGAAGTCTTGTATTTTTTGAAAAATATTTATAGATCCAAGGTCCTTAAATTAAATATCAATCCATATATATATATATATATATATATATATATATATATATATATATATATATGATCAAAATTAATTAATTATTTTTAAAATAATTAATTAAAAGGTCTAGTTATTAGTCGTGCAAAATCTTACGTGTGAGTTTGCAACATTTTCAACACTTTTGACACCTTTGACTTGTCATATTCCTTATTAAAGATGGTCATTTGACCAGTTGATGTTTAGATTTTTACACCTTTTGGATACATTAGGATGATATTTTATTTTATTTTAAACCTCCTATTATTTATTTTATAATAATTTATTAAAATAGTATAATTTGAGACACTATTTATGATATTTGTGACACAACTTTCACTTTTGTTGTAATTATTTGTATTTTTGAATTATTTTGCAATAAAATAAAGTTGATAGTGTTGTTTACACACTAGAATATGTGTATTTATTACAAAATATAGTATAAATCACATTAAAAAATTTGCATTCTAAAACTTTTTTTTCAATTTAGTATAAAATGTAAACTTGTACTTTCAACTTTAAAAAGAAAGAAAAATATTCATGACTTAAATTATAATATGAAATTATTCCTAATAATAAGTGTAATGTTTTGTTAATTTATTATCAAATTATTATTGAATTTATTGTATGTGCATCATATAACCTACTTGTTAAATTTAACATGTTTGATTGCAAGCTTACATATATTTCTATTGAAGGTTGTGTTAAAGCTTGATCCAAAAATTGTGTACAATAAAACTAACCCCTATTTACAAATATCTTTTTGGTATTTTGATTGATCTAACTATTATTAAGATAGATATTTTATAAGATGTTGGTGTTACTTCTAGATTCATGTAAGATCTATACTTGGATCATTGAAAATTAACAAAGTTAATACTTTGATATATAAAAAAATTATAAAATTTGGTTTATATTATATTTTATTTGATTATACTAATTTATTTAGTTATTGTGATGCTAACCCTACTATGATGGGTCTACTTTTGGATATATATTTATGTTTGGTGTAGGTGCTATCACTTGGAGCACTTCATGTGGAAGTTGTTAAAGAAGCCTTGTGGCTATGAAAGATGATAGAAGAACATCATGTGGAAGTTCCTCATTATACCAACCTTCATGTTAATAGTCAAAATTTTATAACTTTGGTAAAAAATCTAATGTAGCACTAACAAATTAAAGCTTATGGAAGTTCATTCAATGTTGGACTTATCAAAATTGCCATTGAGGAGGAGTGTGCATGATAATGTCACTTATTAATAACCCTGTGGGTCGTGTGTTTCCTTCTATTTCTCTATCATTCTTCTTATTGTAAAACATTGTAATATATCACTTTATGTGATTTTAGTAAACTTCATATGTAAGTCTACATTATACCTAACACATAGTATCATAGAGGTCTTTATGTTATAAAAGACTCTAATATGTTTGGTTGATTATTCATACAAAATTATGGGGTCTATTCTCATTGTGGGATGTAGTGTCACAATCATGCTAGCCTAGACACATTTTAAGTGGTTTAGGATAACATAATGTAATTTTTTTAAAGGTGCCTATGGGGACATAGTGCAAAACTTTTAGGTGTCTATGGATATATAGTGTAATTCCTCTAAAAATGACTATGTAATTATGGTTACATAGTGTAATACCTTTGGGTATCTATAGTTGTATAGTGTAATTATTTTAAAGGTGATTATGTGATTGTGATTACATAGTGTAATACCTTTGGGTGTATATAATTAAATAGTGTAATACCTTTGGGTGACTATGTTTACATAACATAATTCCTTTAAAGGTGACTATGGCATGATGAAAGATGTTTCTTTCAATTATTAATTTTTAAAACTCATCATGTATGGTTCATGGAGTGTAAGTTCATTATATTGTTACCTCTTAAAAACCACCATGTATCCCTACTTAGCATTAAGGGGGAGTATTGGAATAATTAATGGTTAAGTGGTTTTATTTATGTACCCTTATTACATTAAATTATATTGGTTAAATAATAATTTATTTTATTATTTATCATGAGTTTATCTTCATATAAATAAATAATAAAATATATTAAATGACCTTTGGAGAGGTTGGATCCATTAATGCAGTGGTTATAAAAGGTCATTTATAATGGGCATATTAATTTTCCTATATAATAAAGAGTTTATATTGTAAGATGTAATGAAAAAAGAAGTGAGAGGAAGAAAGACTATATTAGGTACTTATTAGTTTCTATCTATAGTGTTTGCATTTATACCAATTTTTAGCCATTCTCAAAATGGGGTCTAAACCTTATTGGGGAAATTAACCCCCATATTTTGTAGTGATATCATTCTATCATCATTGTGATCACATATTTCACCAAATGGGTAGAAACTATTCATCTAGTCTCGATCAAAGTAGAAAAGATTATCAACTTTATTAACCATCACATCATCTGCCACTTTGATGTTCCTCACAAGATTATCACTGATAATGGTAAATATTTTAAGAACAAACAATTCCAAAGTTTATGTGATGCATTTGGCATTACGTTAAGCTTCTCCTTGCCTTATCACCCTCAAACAAATAGATAGGCTGAGGCCTCTAACAAAACTCTTAACAACATGATAACTAAAATGGTCAATGCATCTGGTTAGGATTGGTATTTGTACATCCCCTTCACCTTATGGTCATATCATACTAGCATTATAACCCTTAGGGTGCTACCCCTTTATCTCATGTGTTTGGAGTAAAGGCCATCTTGCTTCTTGAAGTTTAAATACCCTCTCTTCACATCTATTTTCAAGATCTCATTTCTAAGGATGATTATCATCAATACCACTTAGCCCAACTTGAGCTATTTGATGAGTGTCATTTAGCATCCCTTACCCATCTTCATGTCTATCATGAGAACATCAAGCGTGCCTATAAAAAAAACCTTAGAGTGTGATAATTCAACATCAGAGACTTCATCCTAAAAGAAAATCAACATGTCACCAATATGGAGAAAATTAAGAGGGGAAAATTTATTTTCAATTGGTTTGGACCCTATATTATAATCCACAAGTATAGATCAAGATCTTACTAGTTGTCTTCTCTTGAAGACAACCCAGAACCTGAGACCCTTAATGCTTCACATCTACACCCCTTCTTTTGTTAAGAAGGATCAAATTCACCTTTTATTTTATCTTAAGCTGATCCCTTGATTTCAATCACATTCATCTCTCTATTTTAGAGGCAACTAATTAAAACTGAATCATGTGATTATCCATCATAATCATGTCCTAATCTTGAACAATGGGTACAATAGATCTACCCATGGCATGATTCTCATGGTATTTTATGCCCCTCTTCTAGGATGGATTTCCATGATAATTATCACCTCAACCTCTTTCCATCTACTTGACCTCATTATGCTTTTAGTTTTACATTCATAAAGGTGAACCCTTAAGCCTATATAAACAAGTCTATGCCAAGCAAAAATCAAACAAAGTACTAAACAACAAATTCCAAACCAATAGCAATCATGGGTCATTCCTAGCATTCATAGATTGCTCCCTTGAAGGAAAACTATCAAAAGTATTAAACAAAGCATAAAACATTAGACCACTCCCTTGAAGGATGGCTGAGTAAAGCATTTTTCAAAACAATAAATTTCTTGGAAACTTCCTACATCGATTAGCTTCCCTAACCCCCCAAGAAACAAAATCAATAAACCCATTATCCAACAATAGAAAAATCAAAATAATTTTGAAAGCTGTAATCAACTCTCATAAAAAACATAATTTTAAATCCATAAATGTTTCATGAGTAGACTTCTTGTATCGATTAGTCTACACTTTGTATGACATAGACTTGTTTATACTAACTCTTTAGATACCTATAAAAGAGGCATGCTAGTCTCATAAGAAGGTTCTACTTTCATCCATCTCCCCTTTATATACTATAAGTAAGATATTTTGAGCTTACTTGACATTATGTGGTCAAGACACCTTTTTAACCAACTTACGAACACTAATGTGAAACATTTAAAGGGCTTATTTTCATTAAGCCAATCCAACTTCAGTTTTTTTTAGTCCTTGTCAAAGAAGAAGCATCATGCCCTCTTCTTATCCTATCATGATTAATTAATATTTTCACTAAGGTGTTTATCTCTTGATTATATTCTTTGTTATCCCATCTAACATTATTACTTAACTTATCTCATGTGTTTTACCATATGAAGAATAAAAATAACCATAATCATCCCACACATATGCACATATGTCATAAGCGAACATGTAACCATAAATCATAACCATAACAAGCATAATAACATCATATTATCCATGAGCAATAACACAATCAACCATTTTTCATCATATGTCTACATCTAAATAATGAAACATATACTCATTAAAATTTTAGCATGTCATAAGAAAACATGGCATAAAGCATACCCATAAATAAAAGCTTTCTCATGACTACCTAGGTGAGTATACATTAGTGTCTAGCATCCATAACATAAGCATAATCTATAATTAATATAAACATCACATCATAAACATTAACATCAAAGCAAACTATAGACCATGAGTGTGAGCAATAAATAAATTTCATATATATAACTCATGAGTAAAATAACATCATAATGTGTAAAAACAAATACAAATATCTCTCTCTCTCTCTCTCTCAAAATGTACATCTCACTGCATCAGCTCGTAGGCTAAAATCAAAATGATATATAGTAATATATAAATATATCTGAACTATGTCATGGTTATGCCCCAAGGGCACCACTATCTCCTAGAGAACCACTAGATCCTAGTGCTGACCCCCCTATAATACCTACCTATCCCCCAAATGTACCTATTTATCCACTTACAGATGCTACCCACTAACCTAAGGTAGCCACACTAGCACCTCTTACCAATCTAGTTTTGTACTCATCCCATTAGGGCTCTACTAGGTAGTGAGTAAAGATTATATCCTCATAATACCATAACTCCTATATAGTGGCTATATAACTCTACATATCAATGGTCCCTACTAGACCTACTAGTGTTATAGCTACTTTTATAGCCTATCTCAGATCATCTTATTATTGAGTGACCTAGGCTAGTGTAGTTCTAACCTAGTCCCTTTCACCTATCATAGTGGCTAACTAACCCTATAATGTAGCCACCTACCCCTATAATTTTATGACCTATGCCTATGTAGTGGCTAGCACTACTCTTGCCTATCCATCAGGGCCAACCCCCTATATGTGTGCCCTTTGGCACCCTCTCCCAACTGGGTCCATAACCATTAGCCTCCTCCCACCATCACCATCACCATCACCATCACCATCACCATCACCATCACCATCACCATCACCATCACCATCACCATCACCATCACCATCACCATCACCATCACCATCACCATCACCATCACCATCACCAAAATATATAGCCACATATAAACCTCGTACCATGACATGTACCCATCTACAAAGATGACATCATCTATCTATAGCCTAGCTAGTTCTTCATGATCAAACAAAGTTAGTACTAGATGTGGCTCAAGAAATAAAATCTTTGAGTCCTCATGTTTATATTTGGAGAGTGCACCTAGAATACCCTAAACTAGGTTAAACTGTCTACACACCCTATCAAATGGGATATGATCTACTTCCCCATCCCACCTACCAAATATCCACTTATAACTCTGGAGAGATAGGGTTTACCTCCTATAGCCAAGCCATATTAGAAATTGAACATATGGTCTCCAAGTGATGTCTTCAATCACCAGTGCACCTAAAACACCCTTAAACCAATTAACATCATAGGATCCTCCTCCTATACCTGAAGTGATGAAGTCACCTCTCTACCACATAAAACCCACTAAGAAATATATTTGAGTGTATCCTTCCCATGGCAACCCCACTGGCCTCAGCACCTAGATGTGCTCATAAGCCTAGCAATGTAGAACCAGATTGACACTAATGCCATATCTTTTATGGGCCCTAAAACACCATAGCTATGTATATATCTATACTAAGAGCATAGGTACCCAACCAAACACTATCTTTCTTATCATCACCTCAACCAACACCCATAATAATAAGTGTGAGAATATCCCATTACTCGAGTAAAGAAGAACAAAGCATGAAATGACCACCAAAAGCATAGTCATCAATCTCTACTTGCCTGATGCCCTCTCACATAATATGCTATAGCTGAAGCTGATAGTGTGCCATCTGACCTGATCATGATCATCATTGCATAATAGCTCAAGGTGATCCTCTTATTCCTACCACTATATATGGTAGGTTGGATCACCCTAAAGAGGTAGCTATGTGATCTTATACACATCCTCTGGTAAGATCATCATCTTTCTAATCAATAGTAAGGTGTTCATAGCCAGATCCCATCTCTCGATGAGATCTATGATCATGGATGCATCCTAATGCACATGCTGATAATGCCTCAATGCTCCCAACACAACCTCCTCCATATAGACCTAGTCAACTAGGGTCATCCCCTGGTGGATCTCCATGAAGATGCATGACACTTGATTGCACATCTGTATCTACTCTTGGGCTTGTGAACATTCATTAACACATAACTTAGTTACCAATACTATGAATGAATATGAACTTACCTTGTTCAACTCTCTCTACCCTTACCCTCACTACCAAAATTTAAACAACATCTATTACCAAATATAAAACACATACCTATATTCAACATTTTTGACAAACCTTTAGTCAACCGCTGATGGTCATTATAACCATCGATGTTTAGGTGGAACTCTATCGATGGTCTTTGACCATCAAAAATTGAGGTGATCATCGATGATCACTATGTGTGACCATCGATGGTAAACCCCAGACCTCTACCCTACCTTAATACCCACCCTAATATCCCAAATCTACCAATTCACTACCTTCACCTTGATCTCTACCCCAACCCCCACCTCTTTACCCTCCCAATTTCCATCTCAACCCACCAAATTCACCCAAATCCCCAAAACCTTGACTAGGGTATACCCATTCAAACCCCAACAATCAACCACACCACCCTCACAACCCAATGCAATTGAAAACTCAACTAATCTATCAAAATTAAGGCATACCCTACCTCATTCCATGACCACCATTGAGGAGTAAGTCATAGACCCACCTATCCTTGCCTGCATCCCTACCCACCCTACATCATCATTGGTCTACTCAGTCCACTCTCCACCTCAGCTAATAGTTAACTCCACAATAATCACCATCAATAATACTTTCACCCAAATTACCAATTTGTAAAGCTTCATAGTCAAAAGTGAAAATGAGAAAAATGGCATTCACTTTTTATTTTTAATTACCAGACTTTTAGGGTTTTCACCTTGACCATCGATGGTCATACTTTAGCCCCCTAACCATCAACAGTCAGGGTCTTCTTATTTTACTAATTTGTCTCTTTGATTAACTTTTTTGATGCACAACTCATTAGTAAACCACCAATGGAGACTACCTTATCCGTCCAACCCAACCACCTCATCACTTTTCTATCGGTCCATTTCAACCCAATTAACACACATTTTGTGATGACTTTTGCATGACCTTTTGACCGTAGTGTCAACATTGCCATGTTGAGTACCTTTTTGAACTAATGCCACCTCATGTATCCTAGACTCAGTTGTGTCTTCTTGAAAACACTTCTTACCTCAGATACCCATGACACTTGATCAATTTATGTTTTCATCAAGAGCACTTCCTACCTTGGATACCTACCAGATCACAAACATCACTTAGGATACTTACGAGTGTACCTAGTTGCCATGCCTAAATTTGATCATGTGGTCTACTTGTCACTTGTACTTATAACACTAACCTTTATTTTTACCAACTATTGTAATTACATCAATGTGTAATCTTAGCTATTTCACCTTTTTGCAATTTATGCACTTGTGCTTTAGTGCTTAACCTATCACCCACCTTCATGATGTCCACCTTCATCATCACCTTCATCTACCTTATCAAACCTGCACCTAATTCTACTTTACCTCATTGACTCCTAGTTTGAGGGGAACACCTCCTCCCATACTTAGGGCAACCAGACTTTTGACCAACAATATGTTTTTTTGTAGCTTATTAATTCAAAGATGCATAACAAAAGTGGAAAAATATAGACACTAAAAATCCACACACTATAATTATACATGTCAAAATTCCCTTGGACCACCTTAGGACCCCCTTGGAACTGATGTGACCCTAGCTGAGCCTAACCCCAGTCATTTTGACCAACTAAATTAACCTACCTTTTAACCCAATCTTTGCCTTCAACCTCAACCATTGATGGTCAAGATGACCACCAATGTTCACCCTGACCACCGATGGTCAGGGTACACCTCCTTAACCAACAACATGCAAGTCAGCTTCCTTACTTTTCTAAATTTAACTTGTCTAAATCCACATGAAAATTCATACATCAATAAGTTATAATTAGACAACCCAATTGAACCTCCACTTGAACCTCTTGCCTATGCCTATAAGATGAAAATAAAAAGGAGGTGAAATTAATATGTAATTATTATCAAGAGCTTATGCTCTAGAGTTTCTTTTTGCAAGTCAATCATCATCAACAATCTATAAATCTAGCTATCATGCCAGAGAGCCTACTTATTACCATTTTTTTATGAATATCCAACCACTGTTAATCTTTCAAAATTATTTCAAACTCTATCAATGAACCAACCACCTCAAGCATGCACCTGATTAGCCTTCTACAAGATAAGTATTTATTTTCTAGTATTCAATTACTTTATTTGCTTTTAACACTTATCCTAACACCAACCCATCTCCCAAAATCTAAATTTGTGATCCCATTAGTCTAACCATTTACAAATCTAGACCTACATAGAGTAACCACTAATAGTTGTCTTAACTGTGAATGGTCTATCTAACCATTGATGCTCACCTTGATTATTGATAATCACCTTAACTGTTGATGGTCTCCCCAACTACTGATAGTCACTGTGATAGGAAATAATAACAAGTTAATTTTACCCTCTTACCCTAAAAAAAATTTAAATGTTTGTGTCCCTGCCTATTCATAGATCCCTACCTAATTTTATGAAATAGACCTGAGCTATTTAGCACTAGTGTTGACTTGCTCATTGCTATATTAGTTATTTTTCATTGATTTCTTTAGTAAGCATTTCTTGTGTTCAATTTTAGTACCTTTTGATTATTTATGCAAGTATTTTATCTTCTATTTATGAACTTAATTGTTTAAAATATATGGATTGACAACACCCAAGGAAGCTCTTACTTCTGGGATCTAGCTAGCACTAGGCAATCCACTCAACTATCTATCTAACCAACCATTTGCTTTAGTGCTATCTTATTTCTAGGTCATCCTCCCAAGCTAAAGAGGATATCTTCATAATCTTATGATTCAACATGTGCACAATCAAATAGGTTTTTCAACCATACCCATATTTAGTTTCTTCTTTTTCCCTTCTCAAAATATAATATGAAATTCACTGAAACAATCTTCTCTAACCTAGATTTCAATGACTCATTTCAGTTACATAATTTGAACATTCATATTCTTTAGCTTTCAGTATTGTAAAAAAGACTTCTAATTGACAATTAAGATGTTTGACCATATATTCATGCCCCTTAGTGTCTTCATTTAATCTTACATCATACACACTGAACTACTCCTCATAGTCCTTGAGTTTAGATATCATCTTTTTATTGATCTTATTTTCAATCTTTATTTCTTCAAGAGCATTCATCAATTTAGTAGCACAGTCTACCTCATCTTCATCATCATCTTAATAACTCCAAGTAGGCTCTTTTTGATGTGAGAAACTTCCTTCCTCAACCATGAAAAGGGATCTATTTTCAATGGGACCATCATCTTCATGATCATACTCTGAGTCACTGTCTTCACTCTCATTTGATGGGCTATAATTTTTTTTGGTGTAGAGTCTCTTTTTGTCCTTGAAGTACTTCTTGTTATCAAACCTTCTGAATCCATTTGTACTTTTATCAAACATGAATAATCTCTTTTCATCATCATGACCTTGATCATTCTCTTCATTACCATCCATCTTATACTTATGAGGGCACTTATTAGACAAATGTCCTACCTCTCCATAATTGAAGCATTTGAGGGGTAGTTTACCCTTACACTTGCTTGAATCTATTTTCAATTTCCTTGAAATAAAAGAAATTATTTCATCTTCATATATATTAGAAATGTCATCCTCCTTGAGTTTCTTATCTTATAACTTCTTCTTTGTCTTCACTTTAGTCTTGAAAACTGCTTCATTATTTGGTGGTATATCATCATTCTTTCTCATCTCATAGGCAGTAAGGGTGCCATGCAATTTATCCATCTTCAAATGAGTAAGATCATGAATTTCTTCTATAGCACTTAATTTTAGATCAAAATTGAGGGATAGAGACCTTAATACCTTTTGAACTACATTAGCCTCTTCAAGGTTCTCTCTAATAGCTTTGATGATGCTCACAATTTCATCAACTCTCTATAAAAAGGATGCCACATAATCTTCTTCCTTCATCTTGAGACTTTTAAATTACCTTTTATGAGTCTGTAGCTTAGAAAGATTGACCTTTGAATCTCCTTCAAAAATGATCTACATTTTTTCCCATATCTCTTTAGAATACTTAAAATGGATTAACTTGGTGTATTTAGTCTCTAAAAGACCATAAGTGATATCATTCATTACTTTAGAATTATTTTCAAAACACTTCTTGTCTACATCACTAGATGGAGGATTAGTAGGAGAAACATAACCATGTAGAATATATTACCATACATCAAACCCTAATAACATAATATATGTCCTCATCCTTGTACTCTAAAAATCATAATTGGATCCATTGAACATTGGTGCTTGTATAGTAGAGAAATATCCTTGATGACTACCCATATTATACCTTAGATCACCTTCAAGATGCCAAAAAACTTTACCAAAGGACTTACTATAATACCAATTATTAGAGGTAAAATCACTAGGGGGTGAATCAATGAGACCATATATTTTAATTATAATTTCAATCCTTTAAAAATATTGAACACTCAACATATATCAACTTGATCAAGAAATATTAACAAGAGAGATTATTCATTCAATGCATACATAAGATCAAACACATAAACATGGTTCCTATGGGAAAACCTCATAGAAAATAAAACCCACTCTCAATCTTGTAACATATGGACTACTATCCTATAAGAAATTACAAACAAGAGACTGGTCAACTCCTTTAGACTTAAAACCTTGATCAAATCCTCCTGACCAAAGGCCTTTAGTGAAACACCTATTTCATAAGGAAAAACTACCCTAAAGAAAATGAAATACTTTAGACCCTTTTTTGAAAAACTATACCTTACTAATAATGTATTTAACACTTGATGATGGATCTCTCATTATATATCCCCTACACAAACTCCCTCTCTATCGCATACATGCCTCTCACATAGGCATGTCATAATCTCTCTCCGTAACTCAAACTATCCTCATATGTACACTCAAACCTCTTTGAATATCCTCAAACCATAATATTGACATCATAAATATGATGTATAAGTCATACACATAGTCCTCAATCTTCTCTACTTATCAAATCATTAACTAGGAACTCTACCTCTCCTTCACTCCATAACTCACATACGCACCTTGCATAAGTCTCACATAAAAGTCTAGAAACCAACATCTTTGATTTAAATATATATATAAACTTCATGAATTATCAAGTCAAAAATATTTACTTATTGGCCAAAATACATGCCTTCACCCTTAAGGCATCTAACATGGGTCACACTTAAGCACAACATACTTTCAAATAGGCCTACATCACTTTTAGGTCCTATGGAGACCCATTCAACTCTTTGACACTTCAATGAGCAAACTATGAATAAAGAACCAATTAAAAATGAATGAAACCATTTCACATGAAAGTTTTGACATCCTCAAATGACACATTCACCAAAACACTCTTTTTCTAAATCCTAATTAGTTTAAACACTTCTTTATACACACAGTCATTATGAATGAAAACATAGTCAAATTCAAAACCTTTGTTCATACTAGATATGATTAGTCAAACATTCATAATTCATATATAAAATCCTTATGGAGTATACAACACTCAATAATAGATAATTTAACATGATATATTAAAAAACCCTCAGAGTGAGCTCAAATATTCTTCTTGGGCCACTTGTAGAACATGCATGAACACATAATCAAATTTGAACTTTAATATATTTGATTGTACACACTTTTATATCTTTAAATTAATATTTAAAGATTCAACTTGGAGTCCTCTACAATTTCAATATTTACATGATGGTCAAATTTTTCATAGATTGAAAGTTATGGATCAAAAACTAGGCACTGGTGTTTCCTTTGTTAAATTTAAATATTTGAATTCAAACAGTCATAGTTAAACCTCGAACACCATGTTATCATCTCAAGTCCTTGATACTTAGATTAAAAATTAAAATTCAATATTATTGTATTAATCTTGACATTTAACACATAGTGCACCAATGCTAAACATTAAACCTTGAACATGTTGACCTCATCTCATGCACTCTTGCAATACTGACTCAATGCATACCATCAATCTTTGTGGATTAGTTAGGTCTTTATCAAGCAGTGCTCAGTATTAAATATTGATCAAAACCCATATGATAATGACACTTAACACCTTAAAATTTATTTTAATCACTTATACTATTAAATATTATGCACTTCTTACCATCTTGCTCAACACATACTGTTGATTTGTATATGTATGAATAATCACTTTTTGTTAGATCTTAGAAGAAGCTCAATCTTTATCTTTTTTAACTAATGAACACTTTAAAATCTTTGACTTGATTTGAATTGTAGATCTTCACTATATGATCATTTTTGAGCCATTAGATCTCTATTTGGTCCTGATCTTTAACATTATGCAAAATAGACTAAGTATGGGGACCATTGCTATTTGCCTGAAAGGCCAACATTACACATCCATATATTTTACTTCACTCAAGCACAAGTTCTATAAATTAAAACATATTATATCCTCACATAGGATAATATAACCATATAACAATATTCTCCTAGATTCCTCACATGTGTGAGATATAATGACATAAAAAAGCTCAGTCAGTTTTTTCTCTAACAGAGCCAACTATGTCAAAAAAACTTGTTTGGGAGGCCAAATTTGCACATGAAAAGATTTTTTAACACTTTATTTTTTTACTTAAAATTTATCAAAAATTAATTAGGCACAAAACTAAACAAACCCATATGATCAAATTCTCCTAAAACTTTCACATGTGTGAGATATGCTACCATCAAAATGCCTAGTCAACTTTTCTTGCCACTTTGAAAATTTGGCTAAGTATGGGAAAACACTATCAAAATTCTTGAGAGCCCAAATTTTTACTTACATATATTTTTTCACACTTCATGGCTAGACTTGAGACTTTTCACTTAGAAATTAGGGACCAATGTCATCACAACCATAGGACTAACTCCCCATGACTCATCTACACATAACAATTATGACATCAACAAACTGCCTACTCAGATTTTTTAAAAATGAGGGACAAATTTCATCATAACCATATGACCAAATCCTTTTGAATCATCTACACATGACAAATATGACATCAACAAACTGCCTACTCAAATTTTCTATCATTAGACCTAAAATGTCTAGATGAAAATAATGAACAACTAGATGAAAACCAATCATGCACAAAAGCATTAAAATAATAGAAAACCTCTTATAAGACCACTTTCACATTATAAAATCACCATATTTAGCCCTGAACATCTCTAACCATGCCAAAATTGAATACCAACCAGGCCTCCTTTAAGCATACTAGGATAGTCACATTGCACACTTTTTCATTATCACTTAGACTATAAAGAAACTTCATCTACTCATTAGGACACCTTCATGACATAAAAATTACATCATTGACAAATTTTCAATAATATACCCATTTGTCATTTATGTTAACAACCAACAATATACAACTCACCTTTATTCTCTCTCTTCAAGCACTCTCACAATAGGAATTTTATCTCCCTTTGACATAATGACAAAGTGGGCACCAAGTGATATTGAGGACCTGGAAAGACCATCAATAAGAACTAACCATCTTAAAAAGATGATAAAAATTCCCCCTTATCTTGAGCCTACCTCTTCTTGCCTTGACACCTTCCTCTTACTTCATGCCAACACTTTCTTTAACCAAGCACTGCAACCAATGAAGCATAATACAAAAACTACTAAAATATGATATAACTCACCAAGACACATTTGAGAGGGACTGTCCTTAATATTTTTGATCCATTGCACCTTTTGAGCATCTTCAGATCTCCACACACCATGAAGAACAAAAACACATGCTTATTACCCTCCTTTCTCAAGCTACTTCATGGACCACCAACATAACTTCATGCCACTTACCAAATAGGAAACATGCACTAAAGAACTCAACTTGAAATAATCATGCCTTTCTCTTTTGGATAAACTAAACAAAAAACATTCTTCTTCTTACTAGGCCTGTCTAGTCTCCTTGTAGCCCTCTTTGGGACTTGTAGAGCCCATAACATTCAGTAGACACACCATCAAGACCCAAAACTTCATATCTAGAGAAATTTAATATGCCCCCTCAATTAAACCAATTAAAAAAAACTAGCTCAACATCTGTAACATACTTCATTCACAAACCAACTTGCTAATTAGGCCTCCATTTTAACAAAAACAAGAATAATTTGAAAACCAAAAACCTTATGATCTATATGAATATTTATTTTACAACCCATTTGGATCATTCATCTTATTAAGAATCCTTAGACCTCAGATCACAAGGCAAACCACTTTTATAGTAGAGCCCAAAACCCTAGAATCTTATAAAAGATAGAGTCAACAAACCTCCTTTTGGTCAACACCCATCTATAAAACTTCTTGCACACCTAGAGACTAAAATTACACACTTCTCGACCAAGATTTTGTCTTCCACACTTTTGGGAATCCATAAATCCTATAACCTATTTTTAGGCCTACTTGTCCTTAAACACAAGCTAGGAAACCTGAGAGCAAACAAAAATCTCCAATTTGACTTCAACATACCTTCAGACCACAAAAACACTTGGAGCATACTATAATAAGGTCAATGAAACTTTCTATGCAAAAACATCATTTTAACAAAACATAAATCCTCTTTATCCATTTGAGAACCTTCAGTCTAACCCTGTAGATTGGTCCATGTATAATTATCAATATTATGACATCACCTCAACATATCTTCCACCTAGACATACCTGCTCCAAATGAAAACATTCATCTCTAGCCTTCCAGGACCTTCTGAAGAATACCATAGCAACACATGATTATCCATAGAAACGAGTCTTGTAAGAAGTATAGATAGAGACATCCTTTATACCATTATGATTTTAAAATAAAGTGAAGTCAGGGGTGGCCCACATCTCATCAAAAACCATTAGAATCCTCTTATAACTATAATAGTTCTTTCTCTTGTTCTTCTTTTTCTTAGTCTAAACTATGACAACTAGCTTCTTTTCTATATCACTGTCCTTCTCTTCTAAGATATAATTGACAACACATGGAACAACTATAGAATCTTGGCATACCTTTTCATTTGAAGAATCAACCTTGTAGATTGGAACCTCATCACTAGGTACTCTATCCAATAGATGGATTTTCACTTAGATCCATAAACATCTCAAAACTTGCATCAACCAACACCTTGGTCTTCTCTTTAAGCTTGTTCTTTTCATTCTCAACATGAGCAGACAATGTGAGCCCTTGGCACTCTTCAACATGAGTATCATTCTCTACCATAACAAATATATTACTTGTACCTATGGACCCATCATGACTAACCTTTAGTTTCCATGATCTAACTTACCTTTTTACTTATATTGTTGGAGATTGATTGAACTTATTTTTACTTAATGGCCTTTGCTCATAGAATCTAGCATTGTGACCTCTCTGTTCACATTTATAGCAAACCATACTCCTTGATGGAAACTTAGATTTTCTTACCTTATTTGGATAATGTTTTGAAAAGTGTCCCACACTATGATATTTGAACCAATCAACCTTGCTCAAACCTTTTGATTAATTTCCCCCATCATAGTTCTAAGTAAATTCATTTCTAACAAGTCTCTTGCATTCTGTATCCTTATGACCAAATTAATTACATGTGTAATAATAACCATTGAAACTTGCATACCTCATGGAATTTGGATATCTGATCTAATTTTTTTTCAATTTATTTTCACCATCATTCCTTATTTGATGATTTATATTCAAAGGTTTATTGTCCTAGTTTACCTTAGTCTTATTCTTGTCTTGAGTTACAATCTCTAGTTCTTCTTTGTATCCAAGACCAGTCTTATCACTTGCATGATTTTGATCATTCAAAATGTTGTCTAGATCACTTGAGCTCTTTTAAAATCTCAAAAATGACATTAATTTACTATATATCTTCTCTAAATTAGATTTTAATGAGTCATTTTTAATTACATACTTTGAACATTCATCTTCTTTAGATTTCAGTATTGTAGATAAGATTTCCAATACACAACTGAGATGCTTGACCATATCTTCATGATCTTTGGTGTCTTCATTCAATCTTGATTCATACACAATAAATTTCTCCTCATATTCCTTGATTTTATATATCATCATTTTATTGAACTTATTTTCAATCTTTAGTTCTTTAAGAGTGTTCATCAGTTAAGTCTCACAATCCATTTCATCTTCATCATCATCTGGATCACTCCAAGTAAGCTCCTTTTCATGTGAGTAACTTCCTTCCTCATCCATGAAAAGGGATATATCTTCAATATGACCATCATATTCATGATCATACTCTGAGTCACTATCTTCACTCTCATCTGATGAGCTACAATCTTCTTTGGTGTAGAGACTCTTTTTTTCCTTGAAGTACTTCTTGTTATCAAACCTTTTGAATCCCTTTTTTTTTTTAACAGGCCTAAATGATCTCTTTCCATCACCATGAACTTTATCATGATCTTAATCACCATCATTATTATACTTATGAGGGAGCTTATTAGCAAAATGTCCTACCTCTCCATAATTGAAGCATTTGAGGGGTAGTTTACCCTTATACTTGCCTGACCTTGTTTTAAATTTACTTGAAATCAAAGTAGTTAGTTTACCTTCATATATATTAGAAATTTTATACTCCTTGAGTTTTATATCTTGGAACTTCTTCTTTTTCTTCATTTTAATCTTGAAAACTACTTCCTTATTTGGTGGTATATCATCATTCTTTCTCGTCTCATAGGCAGTAAGGGTGCCATGCAACTGATCCATATTCAACTAAGTAAGATCATGAATTTCTTCTATATCACTTACTTTTGGATCAAACTTGAGTGATAGAGACCTTATTATCTTTTGAACTACATTATCCTCATCAAGGTTCTCTCCAATACATCTGATGATGCTCACAATTTCATCAACTCTCTATAGAAAGGATGCCATAAAATCTTATTCCTTCATCTTGAGACTTTAAAATTATATTATATGAGTCTATAAATTATAAATATTTACCTTTTAATCTCCTTCAAAAATATATGAATTTTATCCCATATCTCTTTAGTATAATTAAAATAGATTACCTTGGTGTATTCAATCTCTAAAAGACTATAAGTGATAGCATTTATTGCCTTAAAATTATTTTCAAATAGCTTCTTGTTTGTAGTAATAGATGGAGGATAAGTAGGAGAAAAATAACCATATATAATAGATTGGCATACATCAAACCCTATAGACATAATGTATGTCCTCATCTTTGCACTTTAGAAAGCATAATTGGATCCATTGAACATCAATGTTTGCTTAGTAGAGAAACCTCCTTGATGACTACCCATATTGCACCTTGGATCAACTTCAAGCTTTCAATCCTTTACCAAAGGACCTAATCTAATACCAATTGTTAGAGGTACAATCACTAAGAGTGAGGGGGGTGAATTAGTGAGACTAGATATTTCAATTACAATTCTAGTCGTTTCAAACTATTAAAAAAATAACATATATCAACTTGATCAAGCAAAATTAAAAAGAGAGTTTATTCATTCAATACATATATAAGATCAAACACATAACACATATTTATCATTGGAAACACTCATGGGGATTAAAATACACTCTCAATCCTATAACACATGGACTACTATCATATAAGAAATACAAAGAAGAGACTGATCAACTCCTCTAGACAAAAAAACCTTGATCAAATCCTACTGATCTAAGTCCTTTAGTGAAACACTTATTTCATAAGGAGAAACTAACCGTAAGGATGATTGACTCATTTAGACCCTCCTTTGAAAAAATACACCTTGGTATTGATGTCTTTAACACTTGATGATAAATCTCTAATTTTATAACCTTGCACAAACTCCTCTATCTAATACAGTCTTCTCACATAGGCATGTCATAATATCTCTCCTACTTAACTCAAGCTATCCTCATATGTACACTTAGACCTCTTCACATATCATAAAACTACAAGAGAATTATTCATAGATCATAAATATGACCTATAGGTCATAAATATAGTCCTTAATCCTCTCTACTCATCAACTCATCAATTGGGCACTCTACCTTTCCTTCACTCCACAACTCTCACATACACACCTTGCACAAGTTTCACATAAAAGTCTACAAACTAACATCTTTGATTTCAATATATATATAGAATTCATGAATTATCAAGTCCATAATATTTCCTTGTCATCCATAATACATGCCTTCACCCTTAAATAATCTAACATGGGTCACACTTAAGCACAACACATTTTTAAATAGGCCTAAATCGATTTTAGGTCCTATGGAGACCCATTTAGCTCTTTGACACTTTAGAGAGTAAAATAAGAATAAAATACCACTTCTAATTGCATAAACCCATTCCAAATTACTCTTTTTACATCCTCAAATGATCATAATCACCGAATTAATCTTCTAATAAAGCCCAATTAGCTCAAACACTTCTTTGTATAAATGATCATTATGAATGAAAACATAATCAACTTAAAAAACTTTATTCATAATGGATATGATTTTTCAAACATTAATAATGCACATAAATCATCCTTATGGAGTTTAAAACACTCCACAATATCTAATTTAACATGAGATATCAAAACAACATCAAAGCAAGTTTAAATATCCTTCGCAAGTCACTTGGAGAGCATGCACAAACACACAGTCAATTTTAAACCTAAATATATTTTATTATACACACTTAAAAATATTAAAATTCTTATTTACTTATGCATCTTAGATTCCTCTACAAATTCAATTTTTACACCATGGTCAAATTTTTCATATATCAAAAGTTATGACTCAAAAACTAGGCACTAGTCTTTCTTTTGTTAAATTCAAATATTTAAATTCAAATGGTCACAATTAAACCTTGAACACCATGCTGTCATCTTGAGTCTTCACTATTTAGATTAAACATGAACCATATATCTTATATTATTAATCTTTACCCTTAACACATAGTTCACTAATTCCAAACATTAAACCTTGAACATGTTGACCTCATCTTGTGCACTCTTACAATGTTGACTCAATGTGCACCATCAATATTTATAGATTAGTCAGGTCTTTATCAAGTAGTGCTCACCATTTGAACTTTCTTAGAACACCCATGATCATGAAACTTGGAAACCTTTCATTCCTTCTAAGCACTTATACTATTAAACATTGTGCACTTCTTACCATCTCACTCAACATGTATCATTGATATGTGTATGTACAAATAATCGCTTGTTATTAGATCTTAGAAGAAGATCGATATTTATCTTTGTTAACCAATAAACACTTTGGCCTCTTTAACTTGATTTACACCACATATCTTCACTATATGATCTCTCATGAGCCATTATATCTCTATCTGGTCCTGATCTTTAACATTGTGAAAAATAAACTAAGTATGGGGACCATTGCTATCTGCTTGGAAGGCCAACTTTGCACTTCCAGATATTTTGATTTGCTCAAGCACAAGTTATAGAAATTGTACCATATGATATCTTCACATAGGAGAATCCAACCATATAAAAATATTCTCTTGGAAACCTCACATGTGTTATATATAATGACATCAAAATTATCACTCAGATTTTTCTCTCACAGAGGTAACTATGTCAAAAAAACTAGTCTAAGAGTCCAAATTTGCACATACATAACTTTTGTTGTGATTTAGTGCTTAATCTAAAATTTAGTGAAAATAAACTAGGCACAAAACTGAACAAACCCATATGATCACCTTCTCTTGAAACTTCTACATGTATGAGATATGCCACCATCAAAATGCCTACTCAACTTTTCTTGCCACATTGCAAATTTGGATAAGTATGGAAAAAACTATCAAAATTCCTGAGAGCCCAACTTTACACTTGAATATCTTTTGTCATGATTCATTGATAGTCTTGATAATTTTTTCATAGAAACTAGGGAATAATTTTATCACAACCATATGACCAACTCCCCATGAATCATCCACATGCAGTAATTAAGATGTCAACAAACTGCCTACTCAGATTTTTTGTCATTAGACCCAACATGTCTAGATGAAAACAATGAACAACTAGATGAAATCCACTCATGCACACAAGCATTCAAAACATATAAAACCTCTTAAATGACCCTTTTCACATGCTCTAATAACCATACTAAACCTTAAACATCTCTAAACATGCCAAAATTGAAGATCAACTAGGCCTCCTTCAAGCATACTAGGGGAAGCACATTACACACTTTGTCTTTATCATTTAGACTATCGAGGCACTTAATCTACTCACCAAGACACCTCCATGAAATCACCATGACATCATTTAAAACTCTCCAACACGTGCTTTGATATAATACCATGCTATCCAGGATGAATAATGTTATCTGATAATGATCTATAAGATATTTGCAAATAAATGTTTCTACCACCACTCCATGAATCAATCATATTCAAGAGATTCAAATAAAATCTTCATGAGTTATTGTAATATTGCTTATGTTGAGCCACTTTTCCTTATCCAATCTAGTGTGTTTGTCATGTGTGGTGATGATTGGTGTGTGTATAAATTTGAATCATTATTCCCTCTATGTGTTGATGAATGAATACTTGTTATTCAATTAAGGAGGTTTAACTAAATTTAAATCAATATAGCTTAATTTTATAATTTATAATTCTTAAAATTTTCAAAATTTTCATAGGTATCCTAAAAAGGCTATGATCCCTATCAAGTAGGCTTGTTAGGTAGCCTACAATACTTAAAATCCTACCCTAGGTTTGGTAGGCTTGTCCTACTAGTTGAAGTGTGTAGGTAGTTTTGTAAGAAAATTAATTGCATTATAAGAGGCCCATCTGGGCATTCATTTTTTTTATTTTGTAAGAAAGTGAGTTTACATGTGAGACTAAACCCACATGTTACTTGTAAGAGAATTCATTAAGAGTATAAGAAAAGTATGGGTTTGTAAGAAGACATTTGACCTTATAAGAAAAGTACAAGGGTGGGTTAATTGTGCAAGTAAACCCACATGGACTTGTAAGGTCTTGTAAGGAAAGTTATGGGCCTTGTATGAAAAAAAATGACTCATGTAAGAGATGGTAGTATTTTCTATTAATTAGTGTTGGTGGAGTCTAGTGGGATAAATTTATATTTAATCTCCCACCAATGGCCCATTTTTGGGTTGAATAACTATGAGAGGAGCTTGTTGGAAAGGAGGATCTTGGGAGATGAAATGAGAGATCTTAGAATTTTGGAGGCTTGTGATATATTCATGACAAGTGGTGGATAAAATGTAGGCCTATTATGTTCCTTGAGTTTGAAAATAATTTTAGTGTGTTTCATCCGATTGTGAGATTTTTAATTAATAAAATCACATATATGTTTGGTTTGAAAAGGTTCAAAATTACAGTAGGCTTAGGCAAGCACTCTTACTCAGCTATTTTTAGTAAAATTTAGTGAAATTAACTTATTGGAATTTTTTTTTCTGATAGTAAAATCAGAAAAAATATGAAATATAGAAATGATAAATATCTCTCTCTCTCTCTCTCTCTCACACACACACTCTCTCTCTCTCTCTCTCTCTCTCTCTCTCACACACACACACACACACACACACACACACACACACACACACACACACACACAAAAAAAAAAAAAAAGAAAAAAAAAAAAAAGAAAAAAACAAAAAAAACGTAATATGTACAGAACATATGGACTTTTTGTAGTGTTATACATATTTATTAAATTCTTGAATTTTATGTGTACACACACACATTATTAATAAATGGGAAAAAACCTCCAAATATATATTTATTATTAATAGTAAATAAGCATGCATAAATTATATTTGTAAGTATCAAGATTAATTATTAAAAAACAAGAAAGGGGGAATAAAATAAAATAATATTAAATATGAACACAAGAGAGTTCATTTAAAAAAAGGAATAAATAAAATAAATGAAAATAAGTTGAATGCAACTTACAAAAAATATTACTAGTTTTAATAGTAATATATATTATAATGGGGAGGGAAGGGGGAGTCAAATAAATGATCTAAATATCATTTAAAAAAATATCCCAAATTAGATTGAGACATATACCATCACATAGGACTCATCAAGATATTTCCAATAGTATGTAGAACTCTGGAAACAAAGCTCGTTTGCTCCTTATATAACCAGTCCAAGTTCTAGTCAAAGTAGTTCAACAAGCTGTCAACACTAGTCAAACTAGAAAAATTGATGATCTTGGAATGTTTATGAAATAGTTACATGGTGTACATATTTTTTAGATATTTATATCACATTTTATGGTTTAAAAAATAGAGTCCTTATGTGCAAGTTATGACCAGTCAAAGTTATGATCAAAGTGATGACATGGCCATAAAGTGATGTGGTAATAGAGTTACATAGAAAATGAAAAGCCATTTTAATATTGTTAAAATATAAACCATAATATAATGAGGAATAATTATCACCCCATATTTTTAAGAACATGGGATATTATTAAAATTCCATATTAAAATGTAAAGGGATAATATAAATCCCATAAAAAATGGTGAAATGGGATATTATCCAATCCCATCAAAAAAAGGTGGGGATAATGAATAATCCCACTATTTGTGGACCTCAAAATATTATATAAAGGGGTGAGGTTTTATTTATAAATCATTAGTAATTGGAATTCATTCCAAGGTTTCAAAGCTCTCATGGCAAAGCCAGAGCCAGAGCTGAGGGCCAAAGAGTCGAGATCTAGAGAGCTGAGAGCTAAAGAGTCAAAGAGCTGAGAGATGAAGAGCCAAGAGTCAAAGATCTGAGAGCCAGAGTGAGATCCAGTTCTATCCATATACTGAGAGACCTTATTTGAGTTCATTTGAGACACTTTATAAAGTTTTGATGTTTCTATCTATTTTTCCTTTTTCTTAAGTGTGAAAAGTAGAAACTAGTTATGAAGGGTGTGGAAGAATACCTATTGAATATGCACACATTGAATCTAGATGATTATGGAGAGATATTATTTGTCTTGAAAGGATGAATTTAAAATAAAAAAATGCTAAAATAAACTTTATTTTTAGACAAGTAGATTTCCTAGTGTGAGCTAGATCCTAGAAGCAAAAGCTTTCTAGGAGGCTATCAATCCACCTGATTTTAAGCACTTAAGTGGTAATGATAAAAGAAATATATTTGTATTATATGACTATAAAAATAAAATTAAATACAAAAAATAATATCAAATTAATTAAGAAAAATAAATGCTTTGCTTCAATGGTTAAAATAAAGCAACTAGTTTAAACAATGCTAATGATGAAAATTGGCTAAAATAAAGTTGTGGTTTTTGGTTTGGATTGGTTTGATAAAGGTCAAAAGAGTGATTTGGTTGGGGTTATAAAGGGGTTTTGATGGTGAAGGGTATTTTTTTCAATAAAAAAATATGGATAAATGGTCAAAAGAGGGCCAAGAAGGGAAAGGGGCAAATGGTCCAAAATGAGGCCAAGAACGCAAAGGGGCAAATGGTCAAAATGAGGCCAAGAAGGAAAAGGGGTAAATGGTGGTAAAGAAGACAAAAGGGATATAGATAATAAGATAAAATAAAAATAGGGTGATTAAGGAAACAAGTGAAAGAATAATGCCAAAGGGAAAGGAATACAAAAATTAAGATAGCTAAACAACGAGATTACCTCAATGCTTACAGATGCTTGTTGATGAAGATTGGCTTGTTGATAGTTGATGAAGACTTGAAGTAAATTTGGTAGGGTTTTTTTTCTTGAGCTCCTTCTATTCAAGATGATTACCTCCTTGACGATACCTCTAAACCTTCAACACAAAATTTAATAACAAAATACTAACTTCCAACTTAGCCTTAGGTGAAGGAGAGAGGGGGGGTATTTATAGCATTTTATGTGAAGAAACATGCCAAAATAGAGGAATAGTGAAAAAATTCAAATTTATCCAAGTGGGATCATGAATGAGTTAAGGATGACATTGGTGGGGATTCCCACTTTGATCATAAGTCTCCTATTTGGGGTTGGTGTGTCTCCCACCTTGCACATGAGTCCAATTTTGAATGGGAATCATGCACGTGGGTTTAAATGAGACAAAAGACTTCTCCCCACCCTTTCTTTCTTTCACATAAGCACTTAAAGGGGTGGCACACCAAATGTGGCATATTTTTCCATGTGGGGGATGAAAAATCTAAGGTGAGCTTGTGGAAGATTCTCATTTGGGTTGAGAAGTCTCCCATTTCAACTAAGAAGTCAAAAATGGGTGCCCTTTGTCTTTCCCAAAGTCTTGAAGAGGTAGGTATCTCTTTTAAAGTCTAATTTCATGTGGGGAAGACAAACTACATGCTGAATAATGACCTCTTAAGGGGAAATTCACCATATATCAAGGGGAGAACTTTATGATACTAAAATGAGGTCATTAGGCACTTTGGGAAAGGGTCCCAAGTGGGGTATGGTGTCCCACATTAAGCCATGTCACCATGAATAGTGATAGTGGGTCCCATAATGAATAGTGACAATGAATAGTACTTTCAAATAGTGATTTTGAGTGATATTATATGACTAGGAGAATAATTATTTGGTTGGGTTAAGTGGGGTTTTTAGAAGGTTTAAGAAGTTTTAGGGGATCCTGAGGTATTTAGTCATCAAAAACTATATTGTGAAATTTTATAGTGTCTACACTTGAAGTAAGATTTTTGATGGAGAACTTTAGGAATGCGAGATTAATTTCATGACAGGAAAGTGGAAGGTCTATCCATGAGTTATGAGACTTTTTGAAGGCCTATTTCTAAGTTTTATGTAGTTTTAGAGGCGTGCTTTGGGAAAGTGGAGAATTTGTCTGAGAGTTTTGAGATTCTTCAAAGGGCCAAACATACACATTTGAAAGTATTTCAGGAAGGTGAAGAATCTACCCAAGAAATCTGATATTCTTCATAGGTCTGCAACATGTGAATTTATTATTATTTTGTAAGGGTTACCTTGTACTTTTAGACATTTAATAATGAATTGGTTTAGCTAATATGTGAACTTAGAGATGTAGGCATTGTTGAACTCCGTAATCAACTCTTGTGCATTATGGTTGGTATTCTTGCATTGATTTTCTTTAAGTTGATTCTTTTATAGATTAATTTTGATATAATTAAAAAAAATTCCTACAAGGATCCAAGGTAAAATTTTTTCACAAAAATTAGTGCTAGTTTATGATTAAGTTTGGTATCAAAGTGGGTCAAGATCAAGCCTTAGGACTAGTTTGAAGCAATGGATATGCACCATAGTGGTTCCAATAAAGGGATGTAGATAGAGGAAAGGTTATTGCTATCCCAAGTACCAATCAACATTTAAAATCCCTAGTTTGATAAAGGACACCATCTAGACCTCTGAACATTATCTTATGATTCATGAGAGCCTCTGGGAGAGTGTTCTAATTATTTTAGAGGGATGTGCCATTAGACTCATGTTCAATGGGGACAATAGAATGGGATATGTGACTGCTGACATTATACACTGATTGGGCTTACCAACATTACCACTACTGCATGCTAAAATAGATAGCACATAGAATGACATTATCTAAGGTACGACAACATGTTATTACACCTTGTGATTTGTAATTGAAAGATATTTCTTAGACATGGTGACTCTCGATATCATCTCATGAGAGATGAACAAGATAGTTTTAGGAAATTTGTATCTCTTCACTTGATAAGCATCTTTCAAAGATGATATCATAAATCTTCACCTATATTACACTTGGATCATGTAGTTTGAGATAGGGCAAGTCTCTACACCCAATCATGATGATTCCAATTAGACATCAAACTCGTATGTATTAGGTGACCATCAAAAACTTGAAAGTGAGCTGCATGATGATCCATAGGGTGAAAAAGGAGGTAAACCCACACCAAGATTTAATGGTTGGTATGGAATATTAGGTGGTAGTTAAAGGATTTTGAGCATTTTGGTTTATCCATTTGTATATGCTCATAGAACCAACAAAAATAATGTGCTAGTTAGGATATATGAATAAGACCCATACGAGCAATATTGTGACATACACCATGCATAGTTTTTAAAGACCCAAGAAGCACTGTTTGTATTTGTATATACGTACATTGTAAAAATTAATTTTTTTTATTGTGGAGTCACATGTAGAGAAGAATTGAGTGACATATTTATCATACTCAAGTTGTATTCTCACATTTTGGTAGATGTTTTCCATTAATAATAGTATATGTAGATTACGGTATGCTATATTCTTTTTTCTATCAAGTGTTATTCTACAGAGAATAGTTTATCAGACCTAGGTAGCATTAGGTCCACATGTGTAATTCTATGTAGAGGCCATTGAGGTTGAGCAGTAGAAATGAACATTGATGGATGTGCTATTATCCACACATACTTTTGTGTAGAGACTATTGCGGCCATGCAATATAAGAGGATGTGGATGCACATATAGAATTTCAAATTTGTGTAGAGGCTCATAAAAACTATGAAATATAGGATATCCAAGATCTTAGTTCTATGAAGAGGCCCTTAGATAGTCATATAATAGAGGAGGATGTGGATGTATGTACTAAATATCATACCTATGTAGAGGCTCATTGAGGTTGTGTAGTAGAGGAGATTCACAATCTTAGATCTATGTAGAGTCTCATTGAATCCATGTAGTAGAGATCACTATAATTTTATTTAGAGGCTCATTTTATCCATGCAGTAGAGAATATCACTTGGCTTATCTATGTAGAGGCTCTTGTGAAGCTATGCAACAAAGGAAGTCATTGCATTCTGAACCCTAGTTCTATGTAGAGGCCATTGATGGTTTTGAAGTAGTAGAGGAATTATGGAAGATGTGATCAGTTAGTTGTTCCTTAGTTATTCCAAGCATTATAAGTGCAGTTATAGAACCTACATATACTGATAAGACCCATCAAAGTATCTTTAGAACTGACAGGCATTTTAGTGGATACCAACTTTTGGTGGACCAAAAGCCTTCTCAGTGGAGAGGTATGATCTGGAGATCATTTCCAAAAAAATCCCAAATCATATTGAGACTTATACCATTACATATAACTCATCAAGATCTTTCCAATGATATGTGGAACTTAAAAAATAGAGCTCATTTTCTCCTTGTATTGTTAGTCCAAGTTTTGGTCAAAGTAGGTCAATATGTAGTCAACACTAGTCAAACTAAAAAAATTGATGATACTAAAATATTTATGAACTAGTTCCATGGTGTAGATCTCATTAAGAGATTTCTAACACATTTTATGGTTTGAAAAATGGAGTATGTATGTGCAAGTTATGACTAGTCAAAGTTATGGTCAAAGTGATGATGTGGGCATAAAGTGATGTGGCAATAGAATTAAATGACAAATAAAAAGCCATTATCATATGGTTAAAGTATAAACCATCATATATTGGGGAATAATTATCACCCCATATTTTTAAATACATGGGATATTATTAAAATTCTATATTAAAATGTAAAGGGATAATATAAATCCCATAAAAAATGGTGAAATAAGATATTATCCAATCCCATAAAAAAGGTGGGGATAATGAATAATCTCACTATTTGTGCACCTAAAACAATTATATAAAGGGGTGAGGGGTTATTTTGAAATTATTGGGAATTGGAATTGGAATTGAAATTATAATTCATTCCAAGGTTTCAAAGCTCTCATGCTAAAGCCAGAACCAGAGCCAAAACTAGAGCCAGAGCTGAGAGATGAGAGCCAAAGAGCCAAAGAGTAGAAATCCAAAGATATGAAGAGCTAAGAGCCAAATATTCAAGAGCTAGAGAGATATTTGGTTCCATCCATATGTTGAGAGAGCTAATTTGAGTTCATTTGAGCCACTTTTTAAAGTCTTGATGTAAGACTTTTGGTGGAGAACTTTAAGAATGCATGTTTGATTTCATGATAGGAGGGTGGAAGGTCCATCCATGAGTTTTGGGACATTTTAAAGGTCTATTTCTAAGTTTTATGTAGTTTTAGAGGTGTTCTTGAAGAAAGTGGAGAATTTGTCTGAGAGTTCTGAGATTCTTCAAAGGGTCGAACATACACATTTAGAAGTGTTCTAAAAAGGTGAAGAATTTGTCCAAGAGTTATAAGATTCTTTGAAGGTTCATAACACGTGAATTCATTATTGTTTTTTAAGGGTTATCTTGTACTTTTAGACATTTAATAATGAATTGGTTCAACTAATATGTGAACCTAGAGATGTAGGCATTGCCAAACTCCATTATCAACTCTTGTGTAGTGTGGTTGGTATTCTTGCATTGATTTTATTTAAGTTAATTATTTTATAGATTAATTTAGGTATATTTAATAAATTTCATAAAAGGATCCAAGGTAAACTTTTTGCATGAAAATTAGTGCTAGTTTACAGATCACTAAATGGCTGACAAACTCAATGCCATCCCTAGCTATGAAAAATAAGGAAAACAACATAACTACCCCTTAACCCTCAATGATGGTGAAATAGTGGCCATGGTACCCATGCTGACAACTTGGGATTGGCTTGATGGTATGACTACATAACTCGACCACTGACAAGACAATTTATATTAAAAAATTATAAAAAATAAAATAAATTATTTGAAACAAAAGCCAATCCTTCCTTTTTATTCTAGTAGCATATATATATATATATATATATAATGTGTGTACATATTATTATTCATTTACTATAAATACGAGAATATTGTAATCATATTAAGTATTAATTTAATATAAATATGTTATTCATAAACATTTTTTTAGATTCATAGTTTTCCAAATATCTTACTCATTTTTAGTTTATGTGAAGACCCTACATATACATAAATATAACATTTCAAATTTAAATTAGAAACAAAAATTCATTGGTACAAAAGAATATAATTATAAGTGTGTTTATATTATTATGTTAATTTTTATATGTGTGTGCATGCACGCGCGCGCACACACATGCACACGCACACACACACACACACACACACACACACACACACACACACACACACACACACACACACACACACACACACACACACACACACACACACACACACACACACACACACACACACACCCCTTCATTATTAATATAGAACTTGAACTTGTAATACAAAAGAAGTAACAATCTATAGTTTGTCAAAATTGTTTTAGGGCCACAACTGATGTGTCAAAGCTATAATCTAAACCTATTATTTGCCTCACATACTAGTTAACTCTTTTGAATGAGATTTTGGATTTATAACTTGTATTGTATAAATAATTTGAATTTTGGTTATGAGCCCTATATATTTGACTTTTATACCTTGGTAGATCCATTTTACTATTTTATGATTCAAATTTTCATCATCCTATTGTTTTGATATTTGACTTAAACCTATTGATCTTGACTTTATGCCTTAGCCTTTGAATTAGTGCTTTTGATCATTAGAATTTTTAGTATCTTCTAATCTTATTGCTCTACTACATTCATGCCTTGATGCCTCTATTTTATTTCCTTATTGTAATCACTATCACTTATATCAATTAATAATTCAACACGTACATAAAGTTTTATCACCAATAAAGGGTTATTAAAACATAAACATGTATAATCAGAATGGGTTTATTAGTGAATGCCCAAATGTCTTGGACCACTAACATTATATGCACCCTAACTTATTCATAGATAAATTTATAGGCCAATTTTGGGACTAAAATGGGGGCGAGTGAAATTTTTTCACCAATGATATATTCAACCATAAGGTCAAACCCCCTGCTCAAATTAGTATTTTTAAATGATCTTTGGAGTAATGTGTAATTTATGAACTATATTGAGAAAAGCAGAGGCTACTGTACTAACAATAAATGGCTATGATAAGGAAAAAAATGAACATACATGGTTAGTCGATCCAAAGCTACATGATTACTTTTTTACCTTCAGACTGTGGTAATTGAAACCTCCTCCCAACACTAGTTAAGGATGGATAAAGGCTAAAAAATGCCTAGGATCTTAATAGTTTCACCTTCCCCTTTGAGTTCTTACCAAAATAAATCTTGATTCTATGATATGTTTTCAAAAATATTTAGTGACTTCCTATTAGAGATGCATGAATTTTGTGAAGGATTCTATATTTGAGGAGAGAATGCTTACAAAGGTAAAATCTATATTTAGACCATAATACATTCACCTTCTATGTAAAATTTTTAGATCCCTTAAAATAATGTTGAATATTTTGAATTGAATCATGGCTCACACTATCATTCTCCTATTCTAATCTTGTTTCCTCTAACCAATCTACCTTCCAAATGGTCATTACACGTAATAATGCTTTAGCTAATTTATTTCTCTCAAATATTACATCTACCACCACATTTTCTTTTCATTTATTATAGAATATTTCAAAATCATAGCCTAAAATTTTAGTCACCCATTTTTATTATTATTTAGAAGAAAATCATTGTTCCAAAAAATATTTGAGGCTATCAAGATCATTCTTTACCTAAAAGTGATGACCCATCAAATAAGGTCTCCATTTCCTGACTGCATATAAAATATCCATCACCTCTTTCTCATAGATTGGCTTAAGCCTATTATTTCCATTTAGTTTTCAAATCTCAAATGTAAGTGGTTTGACTTCTTGCATGAGTACATCCCTAATGCCATATCTTGATGTATGAAATTCCACAATAAAAGTTTTATAAAAATCAAGATTCACCAAAAATGGAATAGTGCACATACCCATTTTCAATTGTTCAAATACCTTGGTAATTGTATCAATCCATTGGAAAGAGCCTTTCTTCAAAAAATATGTGAGTGGGGAGAGATTATATGATAAGTTTTTACAAACATGTAATAGTAACCAATTAGCCCTAGAAATACCTAGAGGTTATTAAGGGTCTTCGGAACCTATCTCTCTATCATCACTTGGATCTTATTAGGATCAAACTTTACACTTCATGTGAAATAATATGATCCAAGTACTCCACCTCTTAGATGCCAAAAGAACATTTGTAAGGTTTAGCATAAATATGATGTTGTTCTAGAATAAATAGTACCTATTTTAAATTATTCAAATGGTCTTCCCATTTTTTACTATAAATGAGGGTGTCATAAAAAAACACCAACACAAACTTTCTAAAAATTGCCTAAAAATAATATTCATCAAACTCTAAAATGTAGATGGCACATTTGTGAGGCCAAAATGCATGACCATAAAATAATAATGGCCTTCATGTGTTCTAAAATCTATTTTAGGTATGTCCTCTTCACAGATTTGAATCTGATGATACCCAAATTGAAGATCTAACTTGGTAAAAAAAATTATGCAATTCATCTAAAAAATAATCAATTATTTGAATAAGAAACTTATCTTTAATGGTGTACTTTTTGAGTTATCTATAGTTTGAGCACATCCTCCAAGTGTCATCCTTCTTCCACACCATGACCACTAGAGAGGAATATTTTCTTTGGTTGTGTTAGATGATTCCTACTTCCAACATTTGCTATACCATATTTTTAATTTCACTCTTCTAGGCATGGGTCTGATATTGGGCAATGTACTTTTGAGAATTAGTCAGATATCATGATCATGTGATCAGATTAGTGGAAGTATTTTTGGAATGTCACCAAAAACAACATAATGTTTATCCAAAACCATTTGTAAATTAGGATGGGTAGACTCTTTGGTTGGTTGAACCTCCATGGAAAACAAGCACACCACAAATCCTTCAACACCTTTTCTAATAATATTCATCATCTAATGAGAACTAAATAATTATAGAGATTTATCTTTTAATCCACATAATTCAAATTTATTACCTTCTAAATGGAAACACATGAATAGTTCCTAGAAATTCATTACAATAATGGACAAAATGGTAAGCCATTGCACTCCTAGAACAATGTTATCCTCTCCCATGATAATAACAAACATAAGAGAATCTAACAAGTAGTCTCCCATAGCAAGCTTAATAATATGGCATTTTATAAAATAGTCTATGGTTCCACTATCTACAATCTTGACCTAAAATTCTGGACCTAGGTAAATGAAATAGTTTAAATGAGTAGCTAACTTACTATTGATGAAGTTGTGTCTACTCTTAGAGTTAATAAACATAGTCACCTTGTATTTCTTGAGGAAACCCACCACGTTAAGATATTGGTGAGTACTAATACCTAAAAATTTTCTTTTATAGGAAATACTACATTGAGAATCTTCATTTTCATTCTTGGGTTCATCCAAACCTACACCTGAGGCCTCATCATCTTCATCATTTTCATTAGTTCCTTCAATGTAAAAAAATGTATTTTCAAGACAAAAATGTCCTTTGCTTCATTTTATATCACAACCAAAACACAAACCTTTTGCACACTTCTCCTCAATTTATTGAGGGGTCAATCTAGTAGGATGAGAAAATGATGGTTCTAGGAAAGTGCATTCATGTACATTAGTGAAAGGTCTTCATTTGATCAAATATTTTTAATCTACCATGAATGCCTTTGGGATGGCTTAAAATATTGAATGGAGACTAAATATGTAAAAATCCAATTAGATTTTATCTTTGAGGCCATCTAAAAACATGTCAATCAAAATTTCCTCATTGATGTCCACCACACATAAGGAGAAGTTCTAATATTGATTAATACAATCCTTTACAGTCCCTATTTAGTTTAATTTGGCTAGCTAGTTGAAGTAGTTTTTTAAGACATTGTTATCATAGTGGAGTTACAGCTCCTCAAAAAATATAGACCAAGAAACTAAGAAACCCTTAATTTTATTTTGATCACTTAACTAATGATACCAAATGAACTACTTAGGTTACAGATATAGAGAGGCCATGACCACCTTTTGTGAAAATGGATTTTGATGTAGATCAAATAATTTTTCAATTTGACTGATCTATGTGAGTGGATAACTTGCACAACTCCAATTTTGTAAACATCAACTTTAGATCATGATTGACAGTGTGATTGTTTGGAGGAAGAGAACCAAACTAGAGTGGTAGAGGGTTATTTTGTAAAGAGTGAGCTATAAAGCTGGATAATTGACCAGTTATTTATTGTAATTGTTGAAGCAAGACATTCATGTCCCCTCTCATCCCTATGAATTCCAATTTAACTTCATCAAGATAATATTTCCAAACCATCCCTTATAATGTTAACTAAAGTTATTGAACTACCTATGAAATATATGAGTCAAAAGTTCTAGACCCCATGTCATTCTTGTGAGGATTTTTATGACTTTTTCCCTTTTCCTACATCCACAAGTATTATGAATAGCTATGCACAAACCCTAAGAGGGTTTTAGACTTAAAATAGTGTATCAATAGAGGATACTATTAGGATTAACTCACCAAGATGAATCCAATGATTACTAATGTGTGCAAGGGTGAAATTTTTTATCCTAAAAAATGTACCATTAGAATAAACCATTGAAATCATCTCACAAAGATGAATCCAATTACTGCTAATTTACACAAGGTTTAAATCTATATTTTTTTTCAAAAGATAACTTCAAACATTATTGTAGTGATGGAAAAATTAAATTCTTCCTAGATTGTAAGTTATGTTTGTTCGATCCTTCAGCTCACATGAGACGTACAACACTAGATCTAAAAAAATTCCACTACATAAACTTACCCAAATCAAAGCTCTGAAACCACTTGTAATGAAATTACTTAGATTTTTTCATATTAAAATAATATATCATAATAATGATATTAAAGATAATATATCTAAAATAACAATTGATAGAAGAGAATAATGCTTAATAAATATAACTGAGCCACTTCAAGGGGCAAACCTCCACACCAATGCAATAAGAGAAGAGTTCACAATATCCTGATCAAATATTAAGCATTGCCTCTTATATATACTCTACTTAGCCATGGTTATTCCATAGGCCAACCTTAATTAAGAACATAGATAAATGTGACAAGATAATATAAGAGGTATGTAAGCCACAAGTTGGTCACACAAATATCTAGACATGCCATAGGTTAAGGGCATAATACTATCACTTATTCTTGTGATCCATCTAATGATTATTTCCATAAGTAAATGGGTCAATATTTATCTTTCACCTTTACCAACCTTAGATATATATATAATCTTAGTTCAAGTTTTGGACCTTAACTATATTTTAATCATATAAGGCTTTGGTTGCTCCATGATTAAGTCTAGGGAAGGTGTTTTATTAGTTGTAGAGTTAGAACATACTCTTGTAATAAAACTTGATTCACCTTGATCAGAATTTGGAAGTCAAAATAAACTTATTATCATTTATATGGATCCCTCATTTAATTCTTGGTAATGCATAACTACACTTGTGCCAATTAATGGTTGCAGTGTTACCCATAAGGGTAAATACATTAGCTTAGTCATATAACTAAATGACAAAGGTCGTATGCCTTTTTATTTAAACTAACACTCATTTTGGTAATGGGTGAGATATAGTTTAAATTCATTATGTGTATGAAGGTGGTAATTAAAGATATATAGGTAGCCTGGGTAGTGGGAATGGGAATTGGTAACTAACCCTTAGGGCATTATCATAATGTAGGAATTAATCACTAACTTTAGGGTGTGTTTGGAATATAAACACTCAATATTAACCCATATATTTCTCATCCTTAGTGCAAATTCTAAGGTATGTTTATTTGTGCATTTGTATGCTTTCTAGTTGCTACATTTGTAGTATGCCTAGTTCTTTAGAGGGTGTGACTTTAAATATTTTTTAAGTGCTAGACTACACTATACTCTATTGATTAATTTGTGTTCTTTCATATTGACCTTGGTCATTGATAGAAATGTTCTCAAGAGACAGAGCTTATTTAAATAGTATAAGGCAATAATTATTGAGACTTATATTCTAGTTAAGTCAAAGGAATGCGGGAATAATGTAAGGATTTGTTTGATTTATTATTAGGTATAGAGAAGGTATTTTGTTAGTGGTAGAGTTATAACATACTCTTATAATAATTTTTTTTCACCCTTATCAAACTTTGAAAGTCTAAATGAACTTATTCCTATATGTATGGATGTCTCTTTTAACTCTTGGTTGTGCCTAATTATGTTTAGGATAATTAGTGGCCATAGTGTTACCCATAAGGGTAAGTGTGTTAGCTTAGTTATATGATTATATGATGAATGTTCGATGGTTTTGAATTGAACTAATACTCATTTTGGTAATGGTTGAACTATAGTTGGCTTTAGTTCTACATATAAATGTGGTCACTATAGATATGTATGCAACTTGAAGAATAGGCACAATCATTAGTTATTAACCTTTAGGTAATTTTCCTAGTTTGAGATTTAATAACTAAATTTAGGGTATTCTTGAAACATGGGTGTTCACTACTAACCCATAAAACACTTATTCTAAGTGTGAATTTTAGGGTGTGCTTATTTGTATGTTTGTATCCTTTCTAGTTACTACTTTTGTAGTATGACTAGTTATTTATAGGGTAAGACCCTAAATATTTGTTAAGTGGTGACCTACATTATATTATATTAAGTGATTTGTGTTATTCCATCTTACCCTTAGTTATTGATATAAACACTCTTGAGAGATGAACCTTATCTAAGTAATGTGAGGCAAGGATGGTTGAGAATTGTATTCTAGTTAAGTCAAAATAATGTGGGTTCCTTTATTATAACTTTTGATCCTCATTCATGCTCTTGCATGATATTTTCTTGGGGTAAACATGCACACCTTAATATGTCTAGGTGACTTTTGATATGTGATTGTTGAGAGTGTAGTTGGGTATTTAGTATTGACGTCTAGAGTTTATACATGCTCACTAGAGTTACATTAGTTCTACAATATTTATCTTAGAATGCCAACCTCATTTTTATGATGATAGCTCATAGAATATACTCTTTACAAGTTTAAGTGGAGAACTACATCTAACCCTAATTCTAAGTAGCATATATATAGGTTGCCCAATTTGTAGGGGCATTAGGTCTAGTTTATAGGCTAGGTTAGGGTTACCTCATCATCACTCCTCACATGAGGTTAAGACACTATTATTGAACTACTTAATTTTTACTAGCCATCTATATTTGAATTATATCAATTTTTTTTATTAAGTGATGGTAGTTACCTAGAGATGATTATATTATTATAAACTTCCATTATTTTATATGCCCTTATGAGAAATGATTGTGTAATCATATAGTAGGAACTTCTCCCTTGGTAGGCCTTAGGATCATATCCCTATTAGGAGTAATTTTTATCCTATTTAACTATTGTATTAACTTGTTTATGTTGACACTACTTAAATGTTTGACTGCCCTTTATCACTAATAAGCCAATGGAATATAAGTGAAAAAGACTCTTATAAATATATCATATTTATGTGTTTTATCTCTATTTTTTAATAAGGATAGTGATTTGGTACTAAATGGACCCTCATGTAGTGTGATAATTTCTAAAACCATATTGGACTTATCTTTTAGTTAAATATATTGGTATTCCATTTTTTATGAGAAGTTTTATTGTGGGTCTAGTCAATTAATAAATAAAATAAACCATTTGAATAATTTTTGTGTCACACTTTTGTTGTAAAATTGAATGGATGATAATAAAAATTAAATATCATTAAATTAAGTAAACAAAAAAATTTACCATACTTTACTTGGGGTTTAGGTCAATTTTTAGGGCATCACAGTTATGCCATGTAATGAGGGATTGATAAGTCAAGCTAATTGCTTGTAACAAACTTAAGTATACATCAACTCTGATGACTACTTTGACATTGAATTTTAAAAGAAAACCAAATTATAAGGTCAAACCAAGTGATACCAAGAATGAGGTGAATACTATAGTCAATGTAGTATCATAATTATAATTGAAAACTCCACCAAAGAGGTCATTTTCATAATTGGCATTATTTCCCCTTGTGATTCTAAAGAAGTTAATTTATTTTGACCTTATCACACTTGCTCCAAAAATATCGATCCAAATAAACCTATACCAAAGAACTATGATGGAAATGCATATTTTTAGTATCATTATATTGTAGGGAATTTAGTGAACAAATGTTTCAAGCTAAGACATAAGATACAAAATTTGATTAATGACAACATTATCAATTTGAGCATCCCTATAGGAGAATCTCAACCCAAACATAATGGAAAGCAAAAGTTGAATATTTTTAGTGATCTATCACCTAAACATGAATCAATAAAAATCAAAGAGAATCTATAGATACATCATACATATAACATGCATCCTTGATTAGCTTCATATGATGATTCACTAGATACTATCTTTGGTACAATCAATGATACTCCACCTCAGTGGCTCATGATTACATTAGATGACAACAAGATAGTTGACAATGATTTGGATTTTTATGCATTATTCATATATGACTACTAATTCAACCTTTTTGGGAATATTTGTGTATTACTCTTAATTTAGTTAAAGGGTCTAAGTAGTAAAATTAGTAATTAAATATGCAATAATTATGTTACTAATTTGTATAATTTGATTTCAATTTAAACTTTAAAAAAATATTAATAAGAGTAAGAATATAAAACTTAGCTAGAAACTACTTGATACAATTGAGATAGAGGTTGGAATTCACTATGCAAGACTGAGACACTATTAAAAATTAAGATCTAGCCTTCATTCGATGAAAGGACATGAGTGCCAAAAATAGGACACCCTAGTGTTTGGTGTTATAGTCCACCTCTACCACTATTGTCCTAAAAATCTAAGCTTTTGGATTTTGTTGTCGAGGTCTATGTGACTCAACTTGTGAAATTTCAATAGCTGGAAGTCTATAGAGCTCCTTGTAGAGCTGATTTTTTCTTCAAACCCTAGACTCCATTGTGCTTTGACCAAATTTGAGAAAAATGTAGTGTTAGTATGTATAATATTCATTGAACGTGTTTTCATACCCCTTATGTGGGAAAGTTACCTACATACCAATAATTCAAATAGGGATCAAGCCATATGTAGTTTTCCCACTTATTATGATTTGTGAAATAGTGTGTATGAAGATGAAAAATGCTAAACTAGGTGTGCTTGAGATGACTAGGGATTGGTGTAAGGATTTGAAAAAGCTAAAAATAGTATTGGATGGTTGTATGTAGAAAATAGGAAAATATGCTTGAGTATTCTTACTTGCTTTGTGATATTTGCCAACCCCTTTTAAATAAACTTTGAATGGGATTTCATAGGGATATATTAGTGATGGGTTAAATGCAATCACATTAGGCTGACATAATGAAGAATAGGAATCAAGTAAAAATGGTAATCTGGACTCAAAATGTGATTGGTCAGGAGCACTAGAAAGGGGACAACCTAGGGTTCAGTGTTATAGTCCAAGTTGGGTGCTATTACCTGAAGGGTACAGGACTTGGGGGGATGGAATAAACATGGAAAAAGGGTCCCTGCTAAGCTAGAATGAGGTCTTAAAATACTATAGATGACTAAGAATGAATGAAAAGGTACCTAAAAGGGTCATGAAAGCAAGCAAGAGGGACCTATAGAATGGGTGTCAAAAGTCACCCTCAAGTTACCAATTTTTGCATTTTATATGACTACATTTACCCCCCTTTATTTTAGTGATGAAACAAAGTGAAATACTAAGACAGGAAAAATTGAAAGCATACCTAAACTTACCTGCAAGGGTAAAGATCATGAAGCTGTGTGATGCTGGGTGTGCATAGAGAGAGCATGATGTGAAGTGTGAATTTGTAAGAGAAAACAAAGAGTATATTAGTTATTACTAGATACACTATATATAAAATAAGAATGTATAAAGTTGGGTAAGAGAGAGAGGAAGAGAAAGGAATGAATACACCTCACCAAGTATGCAAAATAATACAGAACTTATTGTGATGTTGATTGATGTTGAATGATGCTGAGTCATGTTGGATGATGTTGTACCAAGAGTAATATCATGAATGGAGTTGAGTTTTTAATTCCCTAAGAGTGGCTCAATAAGGTAAAAGCTATCATTTTGGATCCATCATCACCCACTAAGTGAAGCTATGTGATCATACATGTGCTAATTGATGTTTGGACTATGTGTCCAATCCCTCTAAATAGGTGGCTCAAGAATATAAAGGCAAGCTAGTCCTTTGGCTCCATCATTGCCCCATAAAGTGAAGCTATAAATTGATACTGATAAGAAATATGTGTAGTATGAGATGGCTCTTAAAGCCCACGAATATTCTATAGTCTAAAAATGTTGGCATGGATAGCTGAATTTATGATAGAAACTAGGCCACTCTTGGCCACTCTGAAAGATGGAGATTAGGCTTATATGAAAGTCTCTCTAAAATTGGGCACTAGGCTTATATGAAAGCAATTTTTAAATGTAGAGGTTAGGCATGTATGAAGCCCACTCTGAAGTGATGCCAACTACCTACATATGTAGTAAGGCACATAATTACTAAGAATACCTAGGTAATATGCTAAACTTAAAAAGAAAATAAAACAAATATGCCATGCACATCACCCCTAATCACTGGTGTTTGGAATATGGATTATGATTTGGAATTTATACCAAATACCATATCTAAAAATAGAAGTGAAAGCCATCATGTAATGCATGATGCCCCCTATATCTAGATTCTCTTAGTAAAAGTGTATTGAAAACTACTGATTTTGAATTGGCCTAAAAGTGCAAAAATGTATTTGAATCCATTTTTTTGCCTATTTTTAGAAAATTTGGTTTTTTTGCTATTTGGATAAGAGAATTGAAAATAAGACACCCTAGTGTCTAACACTATTGTCCATGTCTAGTGCTATTATCCTTTGTGAAAACTTAAAATTGTTCTAGAATCGTCACTATTTTTGTACTCTATTCTACCTAGTTTGACCTCTGATTGTTGTTCTGAGTGTTTTGAAATTGGGTTTTCAATTGGTAGGAGCTCTAATTTCTATAAAGAATCCCTTATTTGTTTCCCCCTATTTTGAGGGTAGGAATGAAGACCTTGTAATGACTACCCTCAAAATAAATATCCCTATAAATGTGTTATGCTACAAAATACATGATATAACAATGATAATTGACAAGATATCTCAAGATATAACATAGTTTATAATGAGATATTATTAGATCAATTGAGGTATGCCTAGACAAATGTAACAATTTAATAGCATGTGAAATGTACTAAATTAGAATTGGAAGTCTAGTTAGTTGTTAGTTGTGAAGGAGGGATGGAACATGATGTCCATCATGACATCTAAGAAAGTGAGATAATGCATAATGTGGATCATTGCAATGCAAACAGTGAGAAGAAAACAAGTAAAAAACACACAAGGCAAGAATCAATAAGCATACAAGATTGTCCAATGGGCCAAGAAAATAAGGGATATAGACACATGTCACTCAAACTAGAAAGTAAGCATAAAAAGCAAGTTCAAATGCCACATAAACATACAAAGGAAAAAAGCAAAGTTGGTACAAATGCCACAAGCACATAGAAGAGTAAAAATGAAGGGCATTGGAAAATTTCCTAAGGCACACACAAGAATATCAACAAAGGACATTGGAAAATGTCCTAAGACACATATAGGAGATAAAACAAGAATTGAGGAATGCAATTAATCTAGTTATGCAAAGCAATAAAAGAAAACATGTAAAAACTAGAAATACAATCACATATAACTAATCAAAGCAAGAATGTGAAAGTATACAAGACATGGTAATACAAAAATAGGTATATGCTAAGAAATACATGAGTGTTATATATGAGTGAGTGTCGATAGAGTAATATATGTAGGCTAGTAAATAATGGATATCAACATGATAACTAGAGTGTATGTTGTAGTAATGACATAACCTAGATGGTGTAGTCATGTAGAAGATGCCCTCAGTGGGTAAATATATTGATGTATGTCTATAATGTAGAAGTAAGATTTCCCCTCAATGGGTAGAGTGATGAAATCAAAGAGCTAGATGTCACTGCACAAAGGAGATCAAGTGAAGCATGGTAATATATATAAATCAATAAAAAATAACATAGAATAACAAATGTATGTCTAACATAGCAGTATAAATGTAAAGCATAGGTAATGCATACAATAAAAATGCTTTTGGTGTTTTAACATATTTGAATGTTTTTAGAATTTTAATATGTTGTATTGTTTTGGAAATTTGAAATTTTATTAGCTATGTACAATCAATCACATGAAGACTATGTACAAGAATTTAAAAAGAAGCTATATACAATTAATAAGAATATTATGTACAAGGAAAGCTAAGAAAATATGTAAAAATAAATATAAGAAATCTATGTACAAACATAAAAGAAAAAAAAGGTTATATACAAGCATGTGAATAAAGAAATATGTACAAGATGACATAAAAGACAATGCTGGAGGGGGTAAAGGGTCCAAGGGTGGAGCTTGTTGGGGATGGAGATGGAGGAAGGGATCACGACCATCATCAAATGCCTCAACATCATCATCATAAGTATCATCATATGCTATATAAGTTTTGTATATGGTGTTATCCTATTGAAGGTGAACTAAAGGTTTCTCTGGTGGTGGAGATGCTAATTCTCCTCTAGGACGTTTAGCATTGGTAGTAGATTGCTTCAACAAAAGTGGTGAAGTTGGTGCTAGTGGTGATGTAATATGAATAATACCTTGAACTTGTAGTTTATCAAATATCTACTATAAAGTTATACATGATTTTGTATCATGGCCTATGATCTTGTGAGAAAGATAAAATGGAAAACCATCTTACTATGATAATCTACTAATAGATCTATGTCACATTATAGATAATGTGATTAATCCATGATCAAGTAACATTTTAAACATAATCTATGGTTGATGTTGTGTGCTATCTACCTGAATCTGAATGACTAGCTCTATATCCGTAAAGGTAACCATGTCAACTATATGTGCCAAGTGATCTATATATGGTCATAAATGTGGAGTATAGTTTAAGATGCTAAGAGTGATGTAGTATGTGTAATGAGAGCTATAGAGTCATCTTTTTACTCTCCTATGCCTAATGGTGTAAAGTTCAATCCACACAAATATTCATCTATGAGTGTGGGTGTCGTATCATTATCTAAAGAAACCCAAGAATTTATATCAACATCATGTACATATGATAACTCAAAATTTACCATAAGGGGTAACTATGATATGGTAGTATCATCAGTTGTAGTAGTAGAAGACAATGGTGTTGTGAGAGTATTTGTAAGTGATTGAGTAACTATATTTGTAGAATTAACTAGTAATACTAGAACTACTATTAGTGAATGTATAATTTTAAGAGGTGTAAGAATTGTGACTGATGGAGTAGCTAGAATAACTGAAACTACTATGATTAGCTAAATATCTAGGGTTTAAGACACAACTATAAGAGGAGAGTGAGAAGTGTTAGTCTCTCCAACCTCATATATATTTATCTAATGAAGAGAAATATAATGAGGTGGTGGTTGAACTATGATATGAGGTGTCCCATCTATTAAAATAACTAAAGATGATTTTTTAGTTTGACAATATCTAAATGGTTGGTTATCTATTAGACATGTGTATAGGTATGCTTCATGGAGAAATTTAACACATCAATGAAGAGTAGAAGGAACTTACCCCATATCATGTATCTAAGGTCTTCCGAGTAAAATATTATAATGAAGAGGACTTGGCATGACCTGAAACTATATAGAAAGGGTTTTGGGTCCTACCATTCTATCTAAAGCAATGGTGCCTAATGTCTATCATGGTATATAATCAAAACCTATAATGTTATTATATGATTTTTAAATAGATACCATATCCACACCCATGGTTTGTAAGAATGTAATATTACATATATTAAGTCCAGAACCACTATCAACTAGAACTCTCTTAACTACATTGGTTTTGACTTGAGCTTGTATAAATAATGATCAATAACTGTTTTAGATGTCAGGTCATCATGATCAAAATTAAAAACATCTTCTATAGTTTTTAGCATGTTAACCAATGATGTAAAATAAGAAGGATCTAAATTAATGGGCATAAAAGTTTGAGTAAGTGCCTAATAGAGAATGTCCTTGAACACATTGGCTTTATAAAGTAGTTCTAACATGGAAATCTTAGCTGGTGTGTTTCTCAACTAATCAATAATATCATATGAGTTGTGCGGATCTACATATGCTAATGGGTTGGGCCTAGGATGGGAAGGAATGGGAGGGTGGTGGGCCTCCTAACTAGGTGGAGGTATGGTGGCACATTGAGTAATAGCTCTAACTACATTATCTACTATCTATATAGGACTAGTAGTAGCTATGGGAGGAGAGTAAATATAATCGATACGTCAAGGTAGTGGAGGGACAAAGGGTATCAACTGGGCTCTCTAGTGATGGGTAGTGACCTAAGGAAGAGTAAAATGGACCATGAAACATGACTTGACACAATATAGAGGCTCCAATGGAGGTTAAGTAAAAGGTATATTAACATCTTTAAAAGTAACTTTCTTAACATCATCCCATATTATGAAAAGTAAGCATGAAATGCAAAGAATGAAGCTTTGTAATAGGATATGGTAAACTTCATCATTCATGTACATAATAGGACCAATTATGGTCTCCTTATTATTTGTAAGAAATGTAAGAAAAATTTGTAAATAAGTGAGATCCATTTTTGAAATCTAATTTTAGAATATAAGGTGATATCTCAAAAGTAATAATACCTAATGTATGTAATTAGGGTTTGAAAGATGATTATTTTTAAAATTACTATGAAATTTTCAAATTCAAAGTGAATTTTTGAGTTAAATATGCTAGTAAAAAATCAAGAATTTATTGGAAAATTTGTGATTGAATGAGACCTAGTATATGCCACTAGGGTTTTGATAAAAAATAATTTTTGAAAATTACTATTGAATTTTGAAATTTGAAGTGTATTTTTGATTAAATAATCTAGTAAAAAATTAAGAATTTATTAGAAAATTTGTGATTGAATGGGACGTAGTATATGCAACTATGTTTTTGAAAAATAATTATTTTTGAAAATTACTATTGAATTTTAAAATTTGAAGTGAATTTGTGATTTAAATAAGCTAGTAAAAATTATAAAATTATTGGAAAATTACTAGAAAAATATTGGGACCTAGTATGGGCAGCTAGGGTTTGACAGAAAATTATTTTTAAGATTACTATGAAATTTTAATGTTAATTTATAATTTTATTATGTAGGTAAAAAATAAGAAAAAAGGAAAAATTAGTAGGAAATTTACCCTAGGGTTTCTAGGGGTTTTATGCACAAATGAAGTAAGTCAGGTTCACCAAATGATTTCACCTTTTTAGAAATATTTGTGTATTATTCCTAATTTAGTTAAAGGGTTCAAGTAGTAAAATTATTAAATAAATATTCAATAATTAAGATACTAATTTGTATAATTTGATTGTAATTTTTAATTTTCTAAAAATAACAATAAGGGTAATAAAACAAAAATTAGTTGGAAATTGATTGATACGACTAAGACAGAGGCTAGAATTTACTGTGTAGAACTGAGACTCTATCACCAATCAAGATCTGACCTTCATTCACTGAAAGGATAAGAGTACCAAAAATAAGACACCCTAATGTTTGGTGATATAGTCCACCTCTATTGCTATTGTTTTAAAGATCTGAGCTTTCTAGGTTTTGTTCACTAGATCTATGTGATCCTACCTATGAAGTTTTGATAGTTGGAAGTTTGTAGAGATCCCTATAGAGATAATTTTATCTTCAAACCCTATAATCCATTATGCTTTGACTGATTTTGAGAAAGAGGGGGGTTAGTGTGTGTAATATTCATTGAACGTGCTTCCACACCCCTTTTGTGGGCACACTAGCTAAATACCAATACTTCAAAGAGGGATCAAGCCATATGTAGTTATCCCACTTAATGTGCTTTATGTAATAGTGTATATGAAGATGAAAAATGCTAAATTGGGTGTGCTTGAGATGACTAGGGACTAGTGTAAGGAATTGAATAAGATGGAAATAGTATTGGATGGTTGTATATAGAGAATAGGGAAATATGCTTGAGTAGTCTTGCTTGCTTTGTGATATTTTCTAACCCCTTCTAGATAAAATTTGAATGGGATTTTCTAGGGATATATTGGTCATGGGTTAAATACAATCACACGAGGATGACATAATGAAAAAGAGGAATCAAGGAAAAACAGTAATCAGGGATCAAACTGTGATTGGATAGGAGCATATAAAAAGGGACACCATAGGGTCCCATGCTATAGTTCAAGTTAGGTGATAATGTCTGGAGGGTACAAGACCTAGGGGGATGGAATAATCTTGGAAAAAAGGTCTTGACTAAGTTGGAATGAGGTCTTAAAATCCTATATATGACTAGGAATTAGAGAAAAGGTGTCTAAAAGGGTCATGAAATCAAGTAGGAGGGACCTATGGGATGGGTGTCACAAGTCACACTCAAGTTACCAATTTTCACATTTTATATGAATACACCTACTTTAATGAACAACCTATATAAATTGTTATGATTAAAAATAGGTCAAGTCAGAATGTTTTCATGATGGAACTTATTCAATCTCATTGATACACATGAAATGATTTGAAAGATACAATTAAATAAGTTGGACAA